>VZTZ01019011.1:19009-102550 GCA_013400955.1 Drymodes brunneopygia | reverse complement strand
TATAAAATAAAATTTTTTATAAAATAAACTGCTTTGGTATGAGTGCATTGCTAGGAGTAAGCCACCAGCCACAGAATCATTTAGGACAGAAGGGACCTGCAAAGGTCTCTTTTTTCCAGTGTCATGCCAAAACATGGGGCTGCCATCAAAGTTGGGGGCTGCTCAGGTTCTTGTCTAGGTGTTTGTGAAAACAGAATGGGTTCTCTTCCAAGGTCCCTTGGGGTGTCTTTGACAGCACAAAACTTTAGAGAAGTTACATTACATGATGTATGCAAAGTTCTCTGTAGATTGAACTGTAAGGCAAATTAACCATGTATTTCCATAGTATAGTTTTATAGAGGTTTTAATGTTAGTGATTTTCATTGCTAATTAATGTACAAAGAAGAAAAGGTAAATCACATTACTTGATATCATGTGCAGCAGATGCAGGTTTCCAATTTGCTCTCTGTGCTTTAGACTGAATTTGAGCTTTGTTTTCCATGAAGGTTTGGGCCTTACTTCATAAACACAAATAAATCTCCATTCTTTATGCTGCCCAGAATTGTCCTCCAACCTTTCCATTCCCTCAGAGGTACTGCACATCCTCCTCCACTCCTAAAGAATAAACAACAATATTTAGCCCTGAATTTTCTGTAATCAAGCCAAGAACTGAAGTCCTTATATTCTCTGTGGGTGTATATATTAATATATATCACTTAAAGATATGTTTTTTCTTTTAAAAAAGCCTCTCCCAGCACATCAATAAATTACTATCTTACCACTGTGGACAGCAATATGCTGTACACATAGGGAAGTCTCAGCTTCATGAAATGAGAATCTTTTTAATTGTCCTTCTGTATGTGAATCTGATAAAATTAATAAGAAATGAGCTTCCAATATCCTTCAGAAATGCCAGGTCCTTAAGGGAATGTTTTGATGGTGTTAGTTTTTTTTAATAACAATTGCATTAAACCCCACTTACAGTTTTCTGTTTTCATACATTACACTTTATTATTTGCTGATTGACACTTGGACTTGTTTCTATTCTCCTCCTGCTTAATTACATACAGTCTCTTTGTTATTCTGCTATAATTTCATGACCATGCTAATGAAAGTATTGGGACTATGGACTGATTTCCATGGAGTCTTATCTTTTTGTAATTTAGGGGCTGTTAACAAAGAAAAAAAAACCTTCAAGAACTTGCAATTTAAGACTAATTTATATCTAATTAATTAAAAGAGAAGTCCTGGTACTTCCATTATAACAGTTAGTTGAAGCTTTGAGTTCTTTGGTTTTAAGATCTGCACATGCAGACCAGGCAGCATCCTGTGAAATGTGTCCAATTCTCACTTTGGATAGGGATGCACAGCTGGGGGCTACTAAGTTTACTTTTAAAATGTGAGGAAAGTGAAATGCAATTTTCTAAATATGGAAAAGAAGAGGAAAAGTTTCAAAAAGTGAATAGAGGCATCTGCCCATGGCTGCTTTATACAGTGTGTATGAACCTCCTACTGTCTAAGTGGCATATGGAAAGTCTAGCTGTAGTCCCTAAAATAAAATCCTGGATTTCTCCTTTAGAAGCCATAGCTGTAGTAGTCATTCTAGCAAGAAACTTGTAGAACATTTTGCAAAGGAGTGGTAACTCACAGTGAACTTTGAGTCTGTTGGAGATTTTTGGTTGGTTGTGGGTTTTTTCCAGTTTTGGAAGGCATTATGTCCTCTTAGTCTTACTGCCTTGATATTGTGCATTATCTTGTGCAGATGTAACTCCAGTTATAGAACTGCAAGATCAAAATCAAGCCTTGAACTTGAATTTTTATTAGAGGCTATGTCATTATATTGAGCTTGACTTATTTTTAAAATGAATGCATTTCACACACATCTTCCAGTCCTACTACTTCAAATTAATTCTCTGGGGTAAATACCAAACAAGCCAAGCCTGTGGAACATAGGACCAAAGAGGAAGGTGAGAAGAAAAATTAATGATTACTGATCCATTAATGACTTGTAGGCATCAGTCTGGCTCACGATGTTTGTGAGCTATGATTTGCTGGAGGCTGGGGGAGGATTTTGGGGCAGTGTGACAAAGGGGCCTTTGGGGGTTTGTCTCTGGCCTGACTTGGAGACCAGATTTTTGGTTTTACCACTGGTTTTGTTTGGTTGTTTTCATGCGTTTGGTTTTGTTTTTTAAGTGCACATGATGTGTTGCTTTTCGAGATTCTTTCATGGGTAGTAAAACTTACATTGTATTCTTGCACCAAATCTATGTATTTGTCCAAGCTGCTTAAAGGATAATAGCCAGCATCTGTTTTTATTTATGCTGTAAATCCAAAACAATTTATTAGTTAATTCTTTGAAAGTCATGAAAGCACAGTTTGACCATGGCAGTCTTTGTCCAAAGGAAGCAGAGTTCAAGTGTCCTTGACCAATGTTTCTTGTTGGTTTGGATTTTTTTCCACACTGTTTCAGATCCAGGGCCAGTAGTAAAACTGCACTAGTATCATGGTTTGTGTTTGATTCCTGATGTTTCCTTTGCAATAACAGCCAAATACCTAAAACCATAAACATGGCCTTGCATTTTTATACTGCTGTGTGTCCTAGGATTTCAGAGTTCTTTATGACTTTAGCAGTCATTATGGTCTTACATGGGTGAAGAGTAAATTGAATGCAATTTTTCCAAATAGGGAAATGGATGTACAGTGAGAGAGTGGAAAGTGTCAGTGACAATTCAGGGAGTAGAATGTGATCTATTTAATTCAATTAATCAATCAGCAGGTTGAGGGAGGTGATCCTGCCCCTCTGCTCTGGTGAGATTCCACCTCCAGTGCTGCATCCCGTTCTGGGGCCCCTGGTGCAAGAAAGATGTGGACTCATTAAAGTAGGGTCAGACGAGAGATACAAAAATGCTCTGAGGGCTGGAGCACCTCTGCCATGGAGAGAGGCTGAGAGAGTTGGGATTGTTCTGCCTGGACAAGAGGGAAACCCTAGTGTGGCCTTTTAATATATAACAGGAGCTTGTAAGAAGCATTGAGAGAGACTTTGCCAAGTACAGACAGGACAAGGGGCAATGGTTTTAAGCTGAATGAGGCAAGATTTATACTGGGAATTAGGAAGGCATTATTTATCAGGATGGTGGTGGAACAAGTTGCCCAGAGAAGTTGTGGATCCTCATCATTGGAAGTGTTCTATGATTCAGTGAACGCTGTAATTTTAGTGGCCTGTCATGAGATACAGGTTAGTTTGGTCCTAAATCTCCTCGGGGATTAGCTGCACAGTGGAATGTCTGCCTGCACTGAATTGCTTGTTATTCCTAATTTCCTCCATTGTAAGAGAAAAGAACTGAGCAAGGCAAGTGCATTGAGTGTACCTTTGTATGCAGGTGCCTGCACACAGTGAATGGAAACATTTATTATATATACATATATATGTATTATAAAATGAAGATCAAATTGCCATAATTAAAGGAGCATGCCATTGCCTAGTAGGTAACTTTAGATGTAATTATATGGGTTTGAGCATTAATTGCTTCATATACAAAAAGCATGTAAGGTAATATTAAATATTCATTTGAAACGTTGTACTCTGCTTCAGCAGTAACTGAGGTGCAATGTATGCATGTATGCAGTGACTCTGCATTAACCAATACTGAATAATGTGCTTTATAGTCTACATGCTTGAATAGCAAGATGCTTTGCATTTATATAGGGCTCTCAATACAAAAAACCTGAAATACTTTTGAAATAGGCTTAAGCATTGATATCCTTATATCCAAACTGGAAAACTGCAGAACAGAGACTGAACTGTGTTAACAATAAGCTGGTGATTATTTGGGATAGAATCCATCATCTGACTGGTGGGACATTAGAAAAATTTCTGATATTCTAGATGGATGAATGTTGCTAACTCCTTAGTATATTTTTAAAATATTTTTAAGATTGAATAATCATTTTATAAAGAAAAGCACTATAATTTTTCTGAGTTTCCTTAATGAGCCATTTTATTCATTTAGTCACTGATGGCTTGAGACATCAGCTTTTATAAAAAAAACTTTTTTGGCAGAGCAAATACTCATTTTACAACATGACCATTTCTGGTGGGTATTGGTAGCTGTTGAGACTCATGCTAAATCCTAAGTTTTTGTTTCCCCACTGAACTGTCTCTTTAAATGAGAACTCTTTACCTGCCCAGGAGGTGTTGGAGAAGTTCTCACTGGGGATGTGCTGTGACCTTGGTGTTGTGTGCCATTTGTGCATCGTTAAAAGGTTGTAATGAAGCTCTGCCACACACAGATTGTAAAAGGTCAAGCAGAAAGTTGGGAGCCAATGAGGTTGGGAAGAAAAATTGTGCTAGCAGCAGAGGTTGAGGGATTCATTATATTGATGCTATGGGGTTTTCAGCAGAGTAATAACTGAGTTAGCAATAGAATGTAAATCTTCTCAACCACTTAGTCTGAGCCTGCTTCTTCTTGATTTGTGGGGATATATTTTTACTAGAGTACAGGAAAAGTCATTATGCTTTCAAGAAAGCCACTGGAACTAGTTAATGCATTGTAGGTAAAAAGACAGAAGATAAACAGAACTGGATGTGGCTGATCTGTAAAAGCAGGGTATTGGTGAGAGAAAGAGAAGGATTGTACCAAACAAAAATGTTTATGCAAATAATTGGAGTTGGTGCAGGGGGTAATTGTAGGTTTGCAGGCTTTGGCTGGCAGGTTATGTCATATATATGCAGAATGCTGTGATAATAACTATAAATGTTGCCTTTTTGGTTGGTAGCATGGGAAGGGGCAGTGACCTTCCAGAATCATATTTACATGGGAAGGAATCCTTCAGTCCCACAGCCTTCATCATTCCCTGTTTCTCAGAAAAACAAATAGAGCTGCTCATCAGAGCAACATTTAACAGACAGTGTAACTTCCTTGCATTATAGTTGGTTTGAAATTAATAATATGGAAGAATAAATCTAAATTGCAATTGCCATGCCTTTACAAAAATTGTGAGTAACTAAGCTATATGGAACAATTTTGCTTTCCAGTTCTCTGGATATGCTGAATTAAGTTCTGACATAATTTGTCACAATCTGGACATAGACAAAAGGTTATATGGTTCTATGAAAGGCTGTGGTTTTGTTGTACTTTTATAGTCCTGCATACAAGACTTTGCTCCATGGTGCTATAAAATTAGATATTTTTAATACATATGGAAAAAAATAGTAACTTTTAATCATTAGCTGTGTTATCAACTTGATTTTCTGGGAAGTGCTTCCTTAACATGAGAGGCACCAACCTGGCATGACCAGTCTAAGACATTTTGTGTTAATTACTTAAAGATTCTCAGTTGGGGAATTAAAATATAAATATATAATTCTAATCTAATATCTGTGGAAGTCATCAAGAGTCTTTCTGTGGCTTTTAGTGACCAGAGCCTCCAATATTCCCAGCTTGTCCTCCAAAGTCTTTGCATTTCATCCAAATATTTATTAATTCATATGTTATATTATTTAGAGAATTAGTTCCCAAAAGAGGAAAAAGTGTGCAAAAGCTGATATCATCCTCTCTGTTATCCACATGGAGGCTCACAAATTTCTGTACTTGGATAGCAAAAGAAGGATCAAGCCCATTGGTTCTGAATGGCCCCAACAAACATAAACATCAACATCACTTTTTGTTCCTGGCAGGTGATCTTGTAGCTGATCTAATGTGTCAGTTACAGCCAGCTTTGACAAAAGATTCACAAAGAATCTGCAAGGAAAAAAAAAGAAGTGACTAAACCAGGTTATTTGGCATTCAGTCAGCTCCCATCAGATCACTGTGAATTACCTGTCACATTATTCCATTGCTGAACATGCTTTGTTTCAACATCCTCAGCTAAACAGTTACATATTTTGTACCTTTCTTCTGTCACACTTTCACACTTCCTATGCAGTTCTCTTTTGTTCTAGAAAATACCATCTCCCTACAAACTGTGATTAAAGAGCTCAAAGGGGTTTTCAAAGCAAGCTTTAATCAATATTGGAGGTTTATTCTTTTGTGCATCGATTATTATGCTAAGGTGTTTAATTAATCAGCAGATGTTATTTTAATAGAGAAAACATTATTGAAGAAGCAATAATGGAAAATTACAGATTTTTTTTTTTTTTGACATTAGCTTGAAGATTTCTTGTACCACTTGCCCACCAATCCGATGAACTTGAGACTGTCCTGCTAATCCAAAACTGTCCCTTTTGGAGGCTTTTATCTGTTTGGTCTCAAGCTCCATCATAAATAATGTCTACAACCCAGAATTTCAACCCCCAGGTTTACCTAGCATTTCTCTCAAAAATGGAAGAAACTCGTATCTTGGTATGGCCCCTTTTCCTCAACTATATTGCAAAGTCAAATCCCTGAGGTCTGTTGCAGTGCTATTGAGAAATATCTGTGCATTTGGATGCTATTTCAAAGACTCCCAGTCTGTAGGTATTTCAAGTGCTGTCTCAAGAGTCAGGCTGCCTGAGATTGTCTAATTCATTCATTTGTACCAAACAGGATCCACCATCCTGCTGTCATTCCTGATGGCTGCCAACGTCCATCTTTGTACACTTCTAGGGAGGAGAGGACTGTATAGAACTGTCCTTATCTTTAGATATTTTTTTTCCTATTTATTAGCCAAAAATCTCTCTTGCTTCTCTTTTTCCTGATACTGCTGTCCATGAAGGAGAGATTAAATGGAGTCATTTACATATTATCACATCTCTTCTATATCCTCTTCCTTAGCATTAAAGCTTAAACATTTCATTTCACATTGTTTCTTTTCACCACTGCTGTTCCCTGAACAATTCTCTCCTTTCAGTTCCTGTCAAGGAAGGTGGTGTCCAAAAGTAGATGCAGCTCTCTATACAAAGCCTTTCCAATGCTTATTAGAGCACAAAGGATCATTCTGCTTGTCCTAGAGGTGTTACTTCTGTTTGTGCATCTTGTTTTCTGAAAAGGCTTCTGCAGAACATTTGAGTGTTGGATAAAGACCCAGCTGCAGATCCGTTCAGGGCAGGGAGGGCACTGATGCCACTGTGTCACCTCGTGCCCGCTGCTCCCCTGTCATTGCCATGGCAAATCCCTTCAGTTCTAAAGCTACAGAGTCTCAAACTCTGTCTCACAGCTAAAACACATGGATTTTTTTGCATTTTAACCCAGATCTGATACAGTCTTAATTATCTACAAATGCTTTCTTCAAAACTCCCAATATGGCATTTTAGCATCCAGGCGGGCTGCCAAGGGTTAAGAGCCTGGACTGTGCCAACAAAATCAGCATATCCATGTAGAGACTTCGTTAGTTCTACCCCGCTTGCTCTGACTTCACTGTTTAGGATGTGTAAAGCATGAAAGGAGTACGAGGCTGTAGAGAAGTGAAAATGAAGGAGTTACGAATCGCCCGTCGCTCTGTGCACTCACATAAGACAAAGTTCTGTTGAGTAAGTAGCACCTTCTTGTCTCATTTTCTTTCTAAATCAGAATTATTCTTGGTTGAGGCAGGTTGTTTGGAAAACTTACTTGCATTGAGGAATGTATATGGCAGTGTGATAGTATTTTCTATTTATATTCACTTCTCAAGATGTGCATTGCATCAGGTAATAAGGCTTTCAGTTCTATGTATCAATTCTCTGTTGCTAGCATGTTGTAAATGTTTTGCTAATTTCAATCAGTTAAGATACATGAGACATTATGTCATTATTCCCATTACAGCATCATTCTTTCAGTGAGTTATCTCTGCTATTGACAGTGCAATTATTTCACTGCTGGAGAGTGCAAACATGTATGAAAAACAAGATAAGTTATCTAAAATAGCACCTTCAGAACAAAAATGAATAATGAATACATGTGCCTTGAATTGTGTAGAATACATATAGTCTGTTTTCTCACAATCACTGGGAAATAAAAACTGCTTTTTGGTTCCTTTTTTTTGTCCTCATTAAAAATGTGATTCGTACCCAAATAAAACTACTTGACGTGTATATTCAGGGAAACTTGAAGTATAAACTTGTTTTTAAGACAGAAACACTTGCCTGAGTTCAGTAATCAGAAGACATTGAGTTTGAAACTGCAGATGACTTATTTTTCTAGGCTTTTTAATTAGATTGAGATTTTTCAATACCTTTGGTTTAGAAAATGTAGTCTTCTTTGTTCCCTGTGAAAACAGATGCAACCAGAATTTTGTGGGATGTGGAAACATTGTTCTCCCAGTAACTTTTTACTTTTAAATTTAGGTCAATATTTTGGGATAGACAATTTGAGTCTCTGGAAGGTGTTGCTTACCTGACTGGCCAAAATGCAGACTGTTTTCTCAGGCCATTTTTGGCACAGCAGTGGTATGGCTAGAATTACATTTAGCATAGTGGCCCAAAAGGAATGCTATTCAAATGAATTATATTCTAGAGTTTTTATCTATTCAGAGTTCTCCATTTTGAATCACACAAGTATTTTGTAATCCTGTTTTTGCTTTTCAAAAATGCTTCTTATTATTTTCAGCAACAAATTGTGCTAGGGATTGTGAGTCTTGCAAAATGACTGAGCTTCAGTTGAGGCCAATTTTTGCAACAGTATGTTAATGAAGCTTGAAAAAAGTCTCCATTTTCATGTTGAACCATATAATAGAGTTAGCACTTCAGTGCCCAAATTATGTAAGTGACAGAGAAAGGGAGAAATCAAGAGCCCTTGCTCCCAAAGCAGTGGAATTAAACAGTCTGCAGATCATATTGAGAATCTGTGCTTGTGCTCCTTCTATTATTAGACAGAAAATTCCTTCCTGTAGGGCATTGTTAATGAGCCAATAACTTCTGGAGTCACTCATTATCTTTCCCATCACACTGGTGCTCCTCAGGTTACGCACCTTCCTCGCCCGGCCCGTCCGCGCCGCCGTTCCGACCGCGATTCTGCTGAGAGAGTCAAAAGGGAATGGTGTTACATTTAATGTAATTTGACAGCTTTAACTTCACTATCTCTAGCTGTGGCCTTCAGGAGATCACTGAGCTTTAAGAACATCCGCTTTTTGTGGGCAGCGCTGGCTGGCTGTGCCCGTGCAGTCTCCTGGAGCTTTGCTGAAGGATAAAGCTCTTAGCTGCAGGTGCTCACACTGGCCAAGTGCCTCACCTAATCCCTGTTTAGTGGGGGGCTGTTGCGGATGGATGTTTTTATTTATGGCAGCTTGTCATCGTTCCTATTGAGGTTTAACAGTGTATTGCTGTGAGATGGGGTCATCAGGCCACTTATTAACTTGCCCAGCAGGAGAACAAAAATGCCTTTTGGGCCCCATTGGCAATATTTCTTGAGTACCTGCTATTTAATCACCTTCCTGATATGTCTGGGATGTCAGTTATCTGCACTGCATATTTTATTGAAGGGTTTAGAATGAGGTGTGATAATGATTTCTGTATTCATAGTAATGAAGTAGTAGCTTCCCCACGGTATCTGAAATTACTGTGGCTCCACAGCATCGGGGATACTTATGACATCAAAACCCAAGTTGCTGTATTTTATACCTTTGCTGCTGGCACTGAGTTTCTACATGGTTACTCAACCAATTAAACCTGGTTTATTACTTTTAATTACCTGTCTAGTTTACTTTGTTTTCCAATTTATCAAACCAGGCTAGAATATTTTATACATGGTTACTACTTTGCTAACAGACAAGGCACCTACATGCCACATTATGTGCATGCAGTTAATGCTGTCTCTGAGGAGAGCATTATGAGAGGTGGGAAGGACATTTTTAAAATATCATTTCAAGGATCCTAGATCAAAACTGTGACTTGTTGTAGAGATTCAAGTGCAGCCCAGTCTGTAAATTGCAATATTTTCAAAACCCCACACTGACATCTGAGAAATTGCATTTTTTTCCTTGAAGTTATTATAGGGGAATCATTTGGCACTTATTTTCTTGCTGAATTTACAGCAAAAACAGTTAAGTAAGAGGGTGCTTTTCTCAGAGTTGTGTACTTACTTCTGACAGTCTTGCTGATTGGAGAAGGCACGTGAACACCAAGAAAAGACAGAACAAGTGGAATTTGCAGGGTTCCACGGATGTGTGCTAAGTTATTTCTCACAGCTTCTCCACCTCCCTCTTCCTTTCATCTTCAGCTCATGGACAGTGTATACCCAAAAGTTGTCTAGGACTTCTCTTCTGGAGCTCTGAATGAAATGTCCATTTTGTATTTCCTTTATGGTAATGAAAACATTTTGATTTCCTAGGCAAACCTCAGGAGGAGTTCTTCGTTCTTAGCCTGGACCACTTGACAGTTGTCAAGACAGCTGATTCCTTCCTCTTCTTCCTCTTTCTCTTCTTTTAGACTCCTTTTCAGGGAGCTGTTCTTTGATTCCATCCTGCTTTCTGTGAGGGTTTTTTAAAGCTCTATGTCCTGTTTGCTTTCTCTTCTCCCACCATGAGTCATCTTTGATTGGTTTTGTTTGCAACAAGCTTAAAAAAACTGTTCTGTGCTGCTGAATCAAAACCTTATCCATCATCCTGTCATCCTTCCAAACTAACACCCCAGCAATGCCAGAGATTTTACGTGACTGTTCAGTTTTAAGCTAAATTCATCATATCTAAAAGAGAATTCCCTCACCCATTTCCATTCCTTCCCACTGAAGATGAACAGCACTGTATTCTGCCTCTAAAAGCTCATTTAAAATGACTTATACAGCTTGTAAATAATAACCCTACAAGTGTGAGATCAGCACTTAAATCCATGGAAAGGTTTCTAGAATAACTTTTTAGTTTGTCTCTCTTTTTCTCCTTTGTTTTATTCCCTTGTTGATTGTAACCAAGATTTCAAATTCTTTGGGGAAAATCTGGCTGCACAGCACCAGCTATTGAGCTAATCTGTCTGGGACTTCTAAACAATGTAGAGAAAGCAAGTCAGAATATGCTAATGAGAGACAACCTGAAACTATAGAAAATTATTAACCATTGGAGGGCTATTGAAACTAAAGCCTTATTGCATAGGATTTCAGTGACAAACTGAAGCTGCAAGTCAAGTGAAATTTGTTCATTTAATTTTCAGCTGTCCACAGATTTTATGTGTGTGTGTCTGTACTTGCTCTAAGGCAGAGACAGCACATAATTCCTCCTTATTGCATGGAAAAACCTTCAGCTGCATCCTTCAGGGTGGTGTGGACCTTGCTCCCAGACCTGGTAACGCTCTTCAGTGTGGGCTGAACTTGAACTAACAGGGGCTGCATCCTTGGAGAGCTTGGCTTTGGCACATTCTCTTCTAGTTTTCAGTGAGATCACTGAGAAATTGTGGCCTCAGTGGTTTCAGAGAAAATATTGCACAAAATCGCTCGCGGAGCGTTCAAGGCAAAGAGCCAGGGAGTGTAGAGAGATAAGTTCCCATCCTGACAGATGATGCGTTTTTGGAGTGAGTTTACATTGTTTGGGTGCTCCCTCAGTGCACAGCGCTCGGGAGCCTGCAGCAACCACACAGAGTCATGGTTATAGCTGAGCTTCAATATTTCACAGAATCTGCTGAGAAAATGGGAGGGGGGAGGAGTAATTTGCAATGCTTGAGGCACTCAGGTATAAATTCTGCTCTCTTCTGTCACTGACAGATCTCAAGAAGATAAACCTTTTTTTCTGAACTCTTAAAAACACAAGATTATATGGCTGTTCACATACATACAGCTGCTTTTTTAGTGCCGTGCAGCAAAATGTCACAAAGAATGTACCAACTTGTTGGTGAGATGACCTGTAACAGTAAGAAGTCCTGGAACTGGCAACCAGCAGCCTTCAGAAAACTCTAAGCTGTCAGTTGCAACTTTTAGGCAGCAAATTTCCCAGTAAATAGACTATTAATCAATTTAGACAGCAGGAAATGTGTGTTATCAGAGCAGAGACTGGCATCTCGATCAAAATACACATTTTATTTACTTGCATTTGTTGGTGATGTGACCTGACTCGAGCTGAGGTAGAGCCTCTTAATTTGAAATGTTTTGAGTACAGAGTTTATAGAAGCCAAAGAAACTTCTGTTTGATAGCTCTTCATGGGTTTGCATGTATTGAAGTGAATGGGGACAAAAACCCAAGCTGTTTATTTGTTTATTAGTAGTTCAGACCTGCAGACTGCTTAAGGCTGTGGGTGTATTGGTCTTTCCACAACAGAAACACTCTGTTGTTTTTTTTGAGATCCCAACATAAAGGCCTTAATAAAGACATTTTGGTTACACTTGTAGTGCTTTACCTGAAAAATAAACCTTCAGGATTATTAGCCTGGTATCATTAGGAACAAAACATTCCCTTTAAAAAGCAAATTGAAAGGTACTTTGCAGGAACAAACAGGATTCTGTTGTGTTTGCTGGGTAATAGACACTATTTCTTTTATTGTGCTTTATGAGTAGCAAGACACAAAATTTGGAACATTTTGAAAGTGCTATTAAGAGAATGGGGCAGATGAGGAACAGGGCAGAGAGGTTTGGGAGGTTCCAGCTGCAGGCACAGGAGTGCAGAGCCTGAGAAAATGCTGAACATCCAAACTGTGCCCTTCAGATGAAATCCCAGTCCCCCTGGATTAATGGGATTTATGTTTTAAATTAAGATTTATGCTCTAATAAGTAAATGTCCTAATTTCTGGAAAGGGTAAAATTACGATAAACCTTATTTGCTAGCCAAACCATGGCTTTGGGCAGCTGAAGGTATCGAATTTCCTTTTCATTAAATAACTAGCCCAGTATCCAGGTGTATGGTCAATGTAGAAGGATCTCATCCTGCAGGTGTTTCTGCTGATTTCATGCACTGATTGAGCCATGAGGCCAATACAGACCCTCCACTGTGTGCAATGAAATAGAGTGGGAAGTGGAGAAAAGAAGCAATTGAGTTCCTCCTACCTCTAATTGCTCAGCTCATGTGTTTTATATGGGAGCACGTGAGTCCTCAAAACTTTTGGAAAAGCATCTGCCTTTTGGGCACTGAAGTCAACTGGGACATTAATATTTTGATGTAATTACTAATCCCTTCTGCTACCTCCAGGAAGGATTTGTCTCATGGCTGTGCCAAAGCAACTTATTTCAAATTTGTGACACACACTAGGCATGTATGCTTTCTCTTTTATTTATGATTCATATGTTCTTCTGTCTCCCAGCTTACTGCTGTCCTCATGTCTCTTACCAACTGCACAGTTCTAAATGACAGAAATGAAATAGTCAGTTGCTTTAGAGCTCATAATTTGAATGATAATATAATGAGTGAATCAAACAGATGATAAAATACAGCTTTAAATGAGTCTGACTACATATTGTTCTTTATAAAGTGCATGTAGAGGTTTTCCATTCCTGATTTGCAACCTTCAGTGACTCTTTACTACTTTGGTCCTGTGTTCATGATTTTAACAAGTGCCTATGGTAAATAACCTTGCACATGACTCCTGTGTGGAGCTTTTATGATTTTTATTGCTCCAATTCTAGCAATTTAGCTTTATTTCCAATGAGTCCAAAAGAAAGTTCACCTCTGCTTTCTCTGTTCACCATCTTAAAACTTCAAATTGTTGGAAACAGCCTTGCATTTGTGAGTGAATTCTTTCATGGATATTCTCATCATAAGAGCACTTGGCATTACTATAGAAATATTATCTCCATTGAGGCTCATCTCCTTGAAATATTTTCTCATTTTCTAAACACTAAAGACAAGGTAAACTGCACTGCCTGAGAGAAAACTCTACAGCATTTCAAGGTTATTGTTCTAGTTATCATTAGGGAGTTTCTCATGAGTTGGTATTTGGTTTTCTCTAATGAAAATCAATGAGTGATTTTAAAGCATTTTCTAAACTTATTAGCTGCAGTGCAACCTGGTTGAAAACTGTGGTGATGCTGGTATGAGTGGACTAAATGAAATTCAGGTGTAAACTGCAAAAAATTTATTTGTTTTAGTTCAACAGTGCCAATCTATTCCTGTCACTTCAACCTCGTGGGCAGGAAGAATATGGGATAAACCAGAGCTGTTTGCCCCCCTTTTCACACCTAAAAGAGGTTTCTCAGTAGTCACTTTTTTCTCTTCCTGCAGCAAAAATCTTCCAACAGCTACAACTCTTCCTCACTCAGGAGTGCAGTGGAGCCTTGCAGTGAGGAAAGGGGAAATAAATGTACATTTTTACTTCATTGGCACATGTTAACTCTTAACCCCCCACATGTAAATTTTTAGGTGTTACCCAGTTACTGTAACGTTATGATGTAGAAATGGCAATGCATCAGGAGCATGGCCCTGTAAATGGTTTCTGTGTGCTTTTCTACTCTCCTCTTTATTGTTGTGATTGAGGTTTTGAGGGTTTTTTTGTACCCAGATAACCTCACACATTTCACAGGAGTGCCTTTTAAATTAAGCGAGATGAGGATCAGTGGTTGCCTACTTTGGGGCCAATTTTGCTGGTTCATCTGCTAAACTGTGCTTTTCTAACTTCACAAAATCACTTTAATTCCAGTTAAACTATTTCATGTTATTAGTGACCTCAAAATGTGCTACCCTGGTTATACAGGGTAAGGTTAAGACTTTTCTCTCTGAGCTAGCTCATTGAATTAGGGGGCAGATTCTGAGCCACTGTAAAGTGGCATAATAAAAATTGATCTTAGGGGAGCTACGCTACTTTGCATCGAGTGAGGACATGGTCCTTCCTAAATCTTAATTCTGATTTTTTTTATTAGCTGTGTTATTGTAAGATAGCTATTACATGCATCTAGCTGCTAGTGCAAGGGAAAGCCTACAGTGTACTACAAATCAGAAGCAAGCAGAGGCTTTAATTTAGTCAGAGACAAGCTCTGAAGGCAGTCAAAGAGCTACTGATGGAGTTCAAATGCTCTTTGTCCCGCAAAAATAAAGAGCCCATTTGTTCTGCCTTTTTACATTAGCATCTTTTACCTTGCTGGAGGAAAAGCAGGAAGAGCTGTAATCATAGCTCTTGGGGTGTTTTTTTTAAAGAAGGGGAATATTGAACTCATAGGCCTTACTAAAGCTTTAGCTATATGAAAAAACATGCACTTTACATTTAATAAATACATTTAATATTTCTCCTTTCTTATTTTCCTCCTATTTCTGCCAACACAACACTACCATGACAATGTAGTGCCAGGACAGCGGTTGCCTGCAAAAGATTGGGTTTGGAGATCTGCTGGGCACAAGCCCTCAGACACAGGAGCCTCCACACTGGGCTGGGACTGCTTGACTGTCAAAAAATTCTGTGATAGCAATTGTTGCTATCTATGGAGGACAGTAATTATGATCAGAGTGCTTGATCCTATGACAAACACAGCAGACTAAGTTGCTTCTCAAACAATAGAAAAACATTTTAAGTTTTTAACTACCTTGCTTTGTTCCTTTTGGATCAATTATTTCATATGTGATTGTAAGGATCTCTGTGTTAAAATGAACACGTTCCTTCCTATTCTACATCCTACTTCTGCACCTAATAAAACTTAATATCAGGTGAGCACCTTCCCCACCACCCTCAGCAAATGTTCCAATAATTTGGGAAGTGATCTGGGGTTTTTAATGCTCTTCTCTTTCACTTTGTGTACAGGAAATGGTTTGTGGCACACTTGCTCTCCACAGCACTGTCTGATAGCAGTTTCTCACCCTATTCTCTTTGCAAATTACTTTTATTCTCAGCAGGATTCACAGATGGTGAAGTCTCACTGCTTTTCCTAGTGAATAGGTGCAGTTTAATCTGTACAGCATCCAGTAGAAGACAATGCCTTTATCATCAGCTCTACCTTTAGCCCATGGAATGACATTTTCAGCCCTGTATGTTCCGTGCTCTTGAAGAGTCCTCTTTGAGTTGATTAAACCTGTTGCAAAGCTCAAGTGGCAAATTAAGTTCAATTATTATCTGTTCACTTCTCTTTGCCACCTATTTCTTGAGGAAGTTGTCTTTTCAGTTGAAAAGACATAGTCTTGCACGTGTAGCTACTCCTATATATATTCTATATTTTATGTACAATTGAGTGTATTGCCTCAATAAAGGATCTTCCAGAGTAGATTTAATCGACATATGGTGTATTTAATAACACTGAGACTGAAAATTGAAAGGTAAAAGAAACTATCAATTAAGAGAAATTTTAAAATACAAAAAAGAGGTGCTGTGGCCAAAATTGAGGCCTCAAAATGTCACTCCATTAATGCATAATGTTAAAAGCTGTTAGTGGTGGTAAATGCTGTAAGTTCTTCCTCGAATCTTAATTTTTCTCAGCATCTCATAATGCTGTAAAACAGGATATTGTCATCATGTACTCAGTCCGGAAGGAAGCGACTATATGGTAGTGCTTTGATTACTTGAATTGTCAAATTACCCCAAATTTATTCAGTTCTACAGTTCTTTGGCATAAAAATTTCTTGCTGACTTCAACAGCAAATCCCTGTATTAAACAGACTGAGTGCCCTTACTCTGTATCTGCAGCAAAGCCTCTTTTTTGTGAGTCCATTTTGAAAAAAGTATAAATTATTCTCAAAGGCTGCTCAAGACATTTCTTTAAGGTGTGATTTTGCAGTTCATATGGAAAAAAAGCTGATTTTCATAGACCAAAGGTTTAGTAAAGGATATCTTTTATTTTCAAGAAGAAATCATTATACCAAACTCCTATGTACTTCTTGAGAATTCCAGCTTGAAGGAGAAGAGATTTCTGGAATTTATAATCTCTCGTGTTTGCAAAATGTGCAAAACCAAGTATAATAAACTGTGGCAATATTTGAGCCATGCATAGTGTGTACCTTAAATAAAACAGGTTAAAAGTTGGACTATAATAAATAGGTTGCAATAATTCATTGCATACCTTTAGTGCCACCTATATGCAAGGAATGGTGCAAGGAAGTTGCAGCCCATTCCTGGAAAGTGTTGATTGAATGTCAGTAACATTCACCCCCAAAGTAATAGCAAATAAATTTATTAAATGGGAAGGTGCCAACTTAGTAATAATTTATTGTCCTCTAGTGTAATGGCATAAAGTTATTTTCCCCAGTGAAGAACACTTCCAATTATCCAGCTTTATACCAAGTCACATCAGTAGCTTTCTATCATATTGCTTTGAATCTGAGTCCTTGTATTCAGCTTTTGAAACTGCCTTCAACTTTTTAAAAGAAAACTTTAAAATCAAACCTAAAAAAAAAAATCCCAACAGTTGTTGCGTAAGTGCTTGTTAGCTTATCAGATTTCAATTGTAAACCACAGGGTGTTTGAGCTGGCTTTTATTTCATTTGTTGCATCTGATTTTCCATTTCATTTTGTGCTCATCCTTTGCAAGATTTAAATCTCTGTCCTTTGCTGTTGGAGTTCCTTCTTTTTTTTAATTTCCAAGATGACCTAACAACTGAGAGAGGCCGAGTGAAATCTTGCTTGGTGCTGCTATTAACTTGCTACACACAAACCATTAGGCTTTTACAGGGACTGGGTTCCAGCAGCAGGTGTACCTGGTTGTGTGGAGTGATTTTATTTTACATTCAAGTAGCAAGAACAAGTTGATAGCCCTGCCTATGCCACCTGCATGTAAAGCCAGAAAACTGCAAGCCCTGACATAAATTTTTTCGCTGTCTTACTAAAAGCTAGAAAATACTTATACCATTTCTCCAGAGACAGCAGGAGATGGAAGCACACAGTCATGCCAAAGACAAGTAATTCAGACTATTGATAAAACAATTAAACTGGTGTTTTCATATTTCAGGGTCTTTACAACTCTATATTACTATTAATGGGTTTGAATTAAACCATCACACGCAGTTGAAAATTCTGTATTTCAGTAATATAGTTTGAAATTTGGTCCTTGTTCAGGGCCATAGGAATTGTGTAGGATTTTTGATGCAAATCACTTGGCAAATCAGTTTTTGGAACAGATGTAGAAATAAGGATGTGGGTAGGTCAGGGGCGTGTCAGAAGAGCAGCAGTGTTTGAAATGGTTGAGATCCTTTTCCTCTGGTCCCTCTGTGGTTATTGGACAAGTAATACAGACATCCACTGTAAGAATATTACACTGTTAAGGCTACAAAATAGGGAGAGGATTTATGTTTGTAACAAGTCTGAATATAAATGACAAGTGTTGAAGGGTTTCTGATGTACCCCACACCATTGCATTCTTCCCCTTTAGAAAAAAATTGAAATACAGTGCAGATATTATATCTTAAAACAACTCCCCCTTCCTCAATCCAGCAGGCTTACCTGGCTTTCCAGTTTCACACTGGAGCAGTCCAAATCATGTTAGGGTTTCTTGTGGAATAACTACTGTGCACTGACAGATCTAGAAATAAAAACCTAACCAAACAGCTTTGTGGATAGAAAAATGCCAATGACCTCGCTAGGGTCAGAATTTCACCTCTGGAATTGAGACACCAAAGTGACTGCTCTGTCTACAGAGCTCAGAGTGGAATGTTCCTCTACCCTTCCTCGAGACCATGAATTCAGCACTGCTCAGAATATCACCTTCAGTGTCTAATAATCAAGTTTCTTTTGAGAATAATGAGACAAAGAAGCATCTTAAAATATTGATTGCCAACCTGCAAAAAAACCTCTTTATTTAAAACTGAAAATATTATAATGCATTTTCAAGGAAGACTTTAAGCACTTCACTAATCATTAAGTGTTGTTTAAAGTGTCCTGTAAGTTGAGGGCTTTTTTTAATAACAGATCTGAAATAGATCTCGAGTAGGCCATAGAAAAAGAATACCATCTCTTTAAAAAAAAGGAATGGCTTTCAAGGCCCAGGATGGCCTCTGTGCTGAGATTAATAAAGCTTGACAATACATTCTGAATGCAAGCAATGACTTCTATTACAAGGGGAAAAATGAAAAAGCTGCTATTACTGACACAGTCAATAGATTGCACCTCAGTGTATACTGTACTTTCTACATTTTTAATATAAATGTGTTCAGTTTCAGAGGCAGGAGCATTATCAGCATTCATTTTACTTGAGGCAATAATGTGAGAAGTTGTGTCTTGTGCAATAAATAAATAACCTGTCTTTAAAACCATTTACTCAGATTGCTTTTCCCAAATGCTTATTTAGAGGTGCTCTGGAAGGTGTCACATACCGAGACAGCCATGGTATAAAGATTTTATAAAATGCATTTTCTTTATTTCACACATAATATAATTGATCAGGGAGTACTTTTTGCTGATTTTGGAAGCAGTATTTTGGCAGGATGATGGTGGGATGGTGTGGGGAGGTGTAAAATGTGGCTTGAGGCTCCCCCATTTCTCAGGGGTTCTTGGTGGTTATGGAGAGCTGCCAGTAGAGGCCAGAAAATTTTCCATCATTTAGAGAATTGCCTCTCTTGAAATTTGAGATTTTTCTTCCGTCATGTTATTTTGGACTTGAAAGAACAGAAGAAATTGTCTTCTCTCTATAAATATACATATTCAGATCCTCATAATCTTTGTAGCACCCACTTATACTAAGAAACTATTTTCTCCCTGTAAATGGATCATATTAAATGGCTCTTAAGTAAAAAATCAGAGAGAGTTAATTCACGTTTTGTGCTGTCACTCCTCTGTGTCTGTCTTGGCACATACATTAATGAGAACAAATCCTTTCCAGGGTCTTCAGTGGGATAGGAAATGAAGTATATATTACATAGGTAGCTCAGGAGAACATGAAAATGAGGAGTAATCAGCAAAATTTGAATTCCATGTAATAGTATCTAATATTGAAGGAGGTGTTCTGTACTCATCTGATATCTGACCATAACTGATTTTTTTTTTCACGATCTGAACAATGGGTCTGGTATATCTCTAATGCCTCCTTTACATCAGCACAAATGTGCTGATTTCATTGGAGTGGCCCCTGATTTACACTGCTGTAAAGAGAGGAGAATCAAGCTGTAAACATAGAAGGGAGGGAAAGCATAACTGTCCTGGATGTCCAGAGATTGTAAGTACAAAATAGAGGAAGATTTATCTGGAGTGGCTCAGGGGTTGTAGGCAGTGTAATAGGCTATAACAGAGCACAGGAAATTTAGGGAAGAACAGGGTTTACTGTTCTGTGGCTCAGCCATCTGTGGCTCAAGGTGAAAGTTCCATTGGTTAACAGAGAGACACATTTGTGGCTGTAGTTAAAAGGAACAGGTGGAGTTGAAGATGTACCATTTATGCATTCCTGGTTCTGTGCTCTTCTAGTGCTAGACCTGGTCTGTAGCTCAGAAAAGTCTTCTCCTCCTGAGACTTTACACTTCAAACAGTGGATTTTGAAGTTAAATCTAAAAGTTTACTCTTTATTTGGCAAAGAAAATCTCTTTTCAGTAGACAGGTGCTCTGTATAGTCTTCTACAATACTTTCTTTAGGTCATACAAGGAAACCTAATTTAGAAATATTGCAGAAGGCAAAATGTCCCATTTTCTGTCTTAGAACTCAGCACTGATCTGATTACTTTTGACTGTGATTCCAGGTTATCTACCTAATTTGTCTACAGTGTTATTACCAACATGTGTTTTCCCATGAGGAACATATTAATTTTGGTTGTTGCCCTGGGGAAATCTAAACAAAAACACCAAAAAAAAAAATTAACTACAAGAATGCTTTTTCATAAAAAGGAATGCCATATACACAATAAATGACAGGCTTGTGCTTAGAAGAGTGGTGAAATCAAAGGATTTTCAGCCTGCACTTTCCAATATAAATTGCTCATTTCAAAACATAATGTTCTGCATAATTAGATCACATAGTTTGAGCATCTGGCCTATCAGTCTGTGAAGTGATGTGGTAAAATCTGTGGGTAGTAGGAGCAACGAACAAAAGTGATGCCCACCTACAGATGGGCAGAATCACTCTGCATTTCCATCTCCTGCTGGACAGAGGTGCTGTTTCCCTGCTGCCCTTTCCCACCTCTCCTCTCTGTGGCTCCTCCACGGGCGCAGAAATCGCCAGAACTCTGGAGCAGCGGCGAACTTCTCCCTCCCATGGCAGGGTGGCAGTGAGAACAGCCAGCCTTGAGCTGCAATTATCCATTGCCCACTCATTCCATCATCAGCTCAGTCATGTAAGTAATGACAGCGTTCCTTCAGCTGGAGGTAACGTGACGGAGGAAACGGGGCCCTGTGAATCACACCGGGGAGGCGCACGCGGAGATCATTTTAATTTCTAATTCAGCAAGTGCGTCAGACCATCGAACCTGAGACCACTTCCAGCTGCTTCCAGCACGGGAGGACAATTTAAGAAAATTCCTTAGCAAATCCTCCTGTGCTGCCCTCCCTGCTGTCCCTTTTTTTCTTTCCGTTTCCTCTGGGTTTAATGAGTAAGCAGCCAGAAGCTTAATTGGGATAGATTGGGTGCAGCTCAAAGTTAAACATTGTAAAAGAACATTGAGACATTGTTAGCACATTTTTCAAACACTTTGTAAAGGTACAGAAGGTGTTGGAAAATGATGATTTGCATGGATAAAAATTTACTCTCCAGTTTCTTCAGCAGACATATCATGACAACCAAGTCACGGTTGTTTTAAAATAAAACTGCATCAATCCAACTTTGGACTGATTGTGTTGAAAGAAGAATTTGAAAATGTGAATTTTTTGGAGACGGATATACCATTATTTCTGCTTGTTTTATTTTAATTCCTTTAGTTTGTAGATACAGTTTTGTCACCAATGACTGAACTTCAGTAAAACTCAGGTGTGATTTTCAAGTATTATTACAAATCCCTTAGTCTCTTGGAAGCAAAGTGTAAATGAAGAGCCTGGGTAGCTTCTGCTAAACCAGAGAACCAGATAATCAAAGATACCAAGCTTTTTGAGGTATAGATCTATTTCTTCATATTTTAAAAATATAAGCTCCTTTGAAAATGTGATTTTTAGTGAAAAGAGGGGTGATGGTTTAATACTCTGCTGGATTTTGCCAGCGTGCAGGCTCAGAGAAAATTGTTGCTTATCTAATTCTACATACCCTGAAAGCAAGTTTGAAAAATAGAAGTCATTGAGTAATATCTTTACTGGTGCCATAAATCAGAGACTTATTTGCATACAAATGAAAATTCAAACCAAAGTGCAGTAAGAAGTAACAGTGCCCTAACAGTTAGGGATCAACATTAAAATATGAACCCAAGTTTCCACCCTGAAGTGGAGCAGAAATCAGACAGGATCTTCTATTGGGAAATATCTTCTACATACTTGTTGTTGGGGTTTTGTTTTGTTTGTTGTTTTAACTCTGAGCACATTCACAGAAGGATGAAATTATTCACTGGTCTTTGACATAATGCTCGTAAACAATTCATTAAAATCTTATCATTGATAGTATCAAAAATACATGAAATATTCAGTAGATAAATCACAACAACAAGTTGTGGTTGTAACCTGTAGAAATGCTAATCAGAAATGTGTACTGAGGTGTGGGAAAAAGCACTTTGCAGAAGATGGGAGTGAACTCTGTGCTTTCTATTAGTTTTTTCAGTGTTGTTCTAAAGAGAAGGCAGTCAGTTCTGAAGCAATAAAATCAAGGTTCATCAAAGAATGATATTGGTCTTCTTAGGAGAAAACACAGTGAAGTGGAGCAAGGTGAAAAAAAAACCCAAACCAACACATTAAACCTCTAACAGATTCTGAGACAAGTTTGTAGGGTCAATACAGGAGCACAAATACACAAGTGGCCATTTTAGAATCAGAATACTAAACGAAATTTAAGCTACAGTGGTCAAGGCAACACCACCTAATTAAAGGTCTAAAGATGGAGTTCCACCTACAGGGAATAGATGAAACAGCTTCCAGATGAAACAGATTGGGAGGCTGCAAATGAGAGATGTAATTTTTATTAAAAGAAACACAGCAATTTTCCCTATGGTAAGGTCAAGAGATGAAAAAGGACTATGTGCAAAGTTTTTAGAAATAGAATGTATTATTTAGAACAGTCCCTCCCTTTAATTTTTCAGTCTCTGAATGAGATTGGAGCTTTAATTACACATTTGCTTCTTTCAGGGAAGACTTCTCTCTGGGCTCATTTTTTTTTGACCTTAGCTCATTTTGGTAGTCTTTAAGCACCCCTGTAGTCCAGTTGACTTTTTGCCTACTTAAGTACATGCTGTTGAATCTTATAAAGATGACGGAATCTGGATGAAAGCTGATTATAAGTATATATTAAAACCTGTATAAATATAAAGGCTATTTTGATATAAAGGCTCTTTTTACATGAATCAAAAAACAGTGGATTTTAAAATTATTTGAATGATTTGCATATTGAGTAGATTTGTTTGCAAGCTTTATCATTACTGCTTTAAATTACATCTCATGTATGTAGGTCATCATAGCACATCCAATGAAATTGGGTTCATATGGTCCTGTTTATTTTGTCTCAGGTGAAATAGGTGGCACCATGCTCTGTCCCCATTGTAGACTGGGCAAAGATAATGTCAGTGATTCTAAAGGCTGCAGGGTTACTAAAGAGGGATTAATCAAAGATCTGATCAACAGATTTTCTTTGGTTGGCCAACACAGCTTGTCTCTGGTCCCAAGATAGGTCCTCCAAGAAAAATTATGTAAGCTCAGGGCTCTATACATTTGGCAATCCAGCTAGAATTTGATGAGAAAAAAAGTATTAATTATACTAGAACTTCTCACAGAATCACAGAACAGTTTGGGTTGGAAGGGACTCTAAAAACCATCTTGCTCCACCCCTGCCACAGGGAGGGACACCTTCTACTATCCCAGGCTGCTCTAAGCCCCCTGCAAGCTGGCCTTGGACACTCTCAGGGATCCAGGGGCAGCCACAGCTTCTCTGGGCACTCTGTGCCAGGGCCTCAGCACCCTCATAGAAAACTCAGGACATACTTTACTTTATTTTCTATTTATGAATTCAAATATCTTAGTCCAAGCCAAGGTTTTTCCACCTTGCCCCAAACTCCTTTACTGCCATGTAAATCCTAGACTGTTCCTGCTTGAAACTTCAAACTGAAGCACCATTGCAAACAAGGAAAGTTTCAAGTCCTAAATTGGTGCTGGTCTGAGACATTCAATTCCAAGTGCCTCAGCTACAATCAGCCCCTAGAGCATTCAGCAAACCGCTACAATTGCTTTGGTTTTACCAATCTACAGTGACCACTTCAGGTTCCCAATTTAGTCCTGCAGGAATCATTCTGCTGGGTTGCTAACCTTAGACTTCTGCAGGGATGCACCCCAAAAAAATTACACAAGACATTCAGGTCACAGCATCAGCTGTGGAAGATGTTAGAGGTGCCTTGTGATAAAATGCTTAGCATCCATTACTCCTAGGAATTTGGCCATCTCAAACTAAAAGAATTTATATAAAAGATAATAAACTATGAAGATTCCATTGCTGGTATTCTGGAGAGTTTGTATTTTATAATTTTGATATCTTACATGGTCAAACTTTGTAAAATTCATCAAGACCATTGCAGCAATATTTTAAAGGCTAAAGTCTTCTTGGGAGCAAAATCATCAGAGGTGATGCCCATTTCTTCCCTGTTTGCTTTGTGAGAGGAAAATTTCATTTAACACAAAATCTACTCTTCTGTCCACAATAACGTCCACAAATGAAGAAAGAATGCTGAATAGTATCTGCAAACTCTGGCTTTTAATTTAAGAATATATTTTCTGCAGACCTACTTACAGTGGGTTCTTTGAGGAATGGGAGAGGATGAAGGTGTTACAAAAATTAAATGGCCTCAGTTTACCCTAAACTAGGCTGTGAGGTGTGAACAATGACTCAAAATTTGAGGGTAGGTAGGTCTTATTTCCATCATTGTGCATTCAAGTTTTGCCAAGTGTATGAAGTGCCACCACATGATTAACTTAAATTGAGGCTACTCTGAGGGGTGTTTAAGGGAGCTGCTAAACTACTGTTGATATCTTAGTGGATCTGATGTGCAATTTAGGGATGAGAGTAATTTTGCAGTTGGTCAAATATTTACCATAGGGTACAGGCATTGTGTAAATTAGTATTCTATGCCTTCATAAAACAGACTTACTGGAATACAAATGGGCTGATTGTGACAGTCTCATTCTTCCCAGTTCATCTTTTTCTGCATCATAGTAGAGAAATGTGCTTCACTAGGTTAAGAGTTCTTTTTTGAAGAATCCTAGGGAGAAATTAATGGAGAACATGAAGTCTGTTCTTTGAGGTGCATTCATTTGGCCAGACTAGAAAACTCATAAGTATTTGATTGTAGGATGCATAAAGTGTAATATGGAATTCGTTACATCCCTGATCTCTGGAGTGGAACAGACAATTTGTTTACAGAACTAGTTAATTGAATATGCACTCTAAAACCTTTACAGATTTATTATTAACAATATTACCAATAATAAAAGAAAGCATATCTATTGTTTAAAAAGAATTAGTCTACATTCGGCATGAGGTACGTAAAACCAGTCATTTGTTCCTTAAAGATAAATGATATTTAACATTGCACATCCCCTTAACAAAGAACTAAAATATTTCCACATGGGTTATGTACATTATCCAAGGTGATTGATGTAGGTGGTACCTGCAGGGAGGATGCCAGGCTATGGAATCAGCAAGTAATTAAAGGTGGCATTATACAGGTGGCATTATACAGAATTAGGTGTCTGTTACAATTCCAGCTGTGAAATATTTGAATCAAACGTAGCATGGAAAACAGAACTTCAGTGAACAGCAAATGCCCCATTTCTCATGAAACCCCACAAGCAAAAAGCTTTAAAGGATATCACGTGAGTCTTGTTCCATTGTGATTAGAGATAAACCCAAAGAAAGCTGATTGGTTTTGTCAATCTCTAAAACAAACAAGAAAATAGCATTTAAGCTGCATTCCCATAGGTCAGATTATCACGAGCATGCACTTTCCCATATATTCTTTATCTATAAAAGCAAGTCCCATGAGCTACAAGTGTTTCCTTTGTGCCCATGCCAAGTTACGTGGCTGTGCTTAACAAACTGAGGTCATTCATGCCACAGTTGTTACAAGCTATTAAAACTCAGAGTGAAATACTTAGAGCGTTCATTTTGCAATTGGCAGAAATGCCAGGGGCTGATAAGTACTGCTGATTGTCAGCACTTAAAAAAATAAAGAACAGGTGTACCAATAATGTGGAGTTAATTTAGCCAAGTGTACATTTTAATGCCAAAATATTGGAGGGAAGAACAGTTGTCAGAGAATTCTTGACCATTCCTTGTAGCTTCCCAAAACAGACCAGCTAATAAGCAAGTGGAAATGATAAAATAATCACCATTTTTTTTCTTTTCACCGGATCCTGAGTGGTCTCTGCAGTGGGCTAATCATGCCTGACTGAGATTTTTGAAATGGCAGGACAGATTGCACTGCTGAAGTTAATGAAGAATTCTGAGATTTGACAAATTTATTTCCTCTGACAAATAGCAAATGGTGCTTGCTTTGGTTTTGAGCCATTACAGGTACAGCAAAGATGAAGGAATACCTTCACTTAAAAATTACGATTTTTCCAGGGAATAACACAATCATCCTGTCAATCAGAAATATATTTTCTTTCAAGTGCAGTAAATAAATAAGCAATAGTATTATTAAGTTGACAAAAAAGAAATAGGAAAAAAGGAGCATAAACTTCTGAGGAAGTGAGAGAAAGCAGAAGGTTAAGACCTGGGCTACGGTCTAGAAGAGGTTTGTAATTGCGTTGTTGTCTGGGTGTTGACTGGCTGATTGAACAGCCTTGGAGGTGTTCACAAGCTGTCAGGCCAGGGAATTGGAGTTAATGGACAGCTAATATCATGATTGAATGGCAAAAGTGGAGCCTGATCTCTTTGAGGATGGAAAATCAATAGTCTATTAGATTTGTCAGGCTGACAGAGAGAGACAAGAGTGAAAGTCTGCTGTATTTGCTTGCATTATGGGGGCTGCTCTAATTAAGCACCCACCTTGAGACAGAGGGGGACCTGTGGAATTGAAGTAGTAATGAGATTCAGGCTTGAAGTAAATGAAGTAACTGTGGTGTAAGGCATGCTGACAGACAATTAAATCTCTTCATCAGTGCTGCTTCTTTCCAGAAATAAAATCTCTTATGGCAGCTGTAAAATAAGGCTGAGCCTGGTATGATCATAAATCTTGCATCAGCTCATGGTTGTGCGCCTTACTGTTCGTGTTGGTTTGGTGTTGGTTTCACAACAATTGTAGACGTGCTGGCCACTGATGAGCTTTCTAAATGAAAGTTTCTGCTCCTATGAGTGTGTATCTTGCTTGGAATGACTCTGCATCAGACCTGCACTCTCCCACTATTGCCAGCTGATATCCATATCCACGGCGCGGCGTATCTGGGGACATGCCTGCCAGCTCAGTGGCACAAGGCAGCTCTCAGTCCCCTTCCCTTTTTCCTTCTTGCCATCAGGAGGGAACTAATCTGACTATTTCAATCAGCATGTGCATATCTCCTCCAAACCTGAGAGCAAATGTAATGCTTCTGACACTGGGAATGTTAGAATGTGCCTACATTTGCTGGAGTTCACTGCTGCATGAAATTGCTGATTTCGATTAAACCCAAAATTGTCCAGGGCTTCAGATGGCTCACACATGTGCAAATGTATAATGTTATTATTTTTTTAATCTCTTTCCTAATCAGAGGTTGAGCAGATGAAGGAGTCTAGCCTAAGTATTTCTTGTGGGAGATCATTTTATTTTGCAGTAAGCAATGGCAGCCTTTCTTCTCCCTATGTTTGCTGTTAGTGTCCCAGCATTTAAACTGGCCACCATAGGAGGGTCATGTGAGTGCTCAGAGACTGATGGGCAGTGCTTTGCATTGTTTTTTGACAGGCAGGTTTATAGGGAAAGAAACTTCTTTACCTTGCCACTCCTCCTTTGCTCTATAGCCCCTATTCACTATAGCAAATTAAAGTCAAACTGTTGCACATTCTGCTTTGTACAGTCAGATGCCAGTGGGTATTATACATAGTTAATTGCAGTTGGAAATAGAAAATATAGAATTTGGGTTCCTAGTAATTTTGGCCTGCCATTTTGGTTAAGTGTTATCAGTTGCTGAGGGCTCCAAATGTCCAATCAAAGGTTCTACGGGCACATATCCGAAACCAGGGATTTACCTCAGGCTTTTGCAGTCACTTGTGAGAGAATTTGCCAACACTTTACAAAACTTCTTCAATCAAGGCTTTACATGGAGCAATTGCTTTGTCAGAACTCTTCTAAGAGGTAACATCCCCTAAATTCCTAAGTAGATTCACAGGGAGGACCGTGCTGTTTACTGCACTCAGTTGTGTTTTGTGAGCAGATATTTCAACTAGGAAAAATTTCTATAAATAAGATCATTACAGCTTTTTTTGTTATTGTATTTTTTAGCCTTTCAAAATATGTTCTATGTCTATAGTGTAATATTTATTAGAATATTAATTTCTGTGTATCTAAAGAGGTACAGAGAGGTTTTTGTATATGTGAGCCAGCTGTTTCTTTCACACATGTATGTGTTCTTTGTAGCTGAATGTTTATTTGATTGGCTTCCCTACATTATGGATTCGGCCTAATTTGAATTTATTAAATTGATTTCTGCTATTTACTATACCTTATCTTACTTTGCATCCATGTAAAGATCTACTGGTTGCTCTTCATCTCAGAATTCATTTTGCTTTGATAATTATTTTTTAATTTACTTGTACTACTGCACTGGTTATATTAGGCTTAATATTAAAAAATTAAGTCATAGCTCCCTTCAGTCTGGACTCAGCACAGGTTCAAAGAGGGGTTAGCTGAAAGATATTCACATTTTCTTCACAAGAAAATGTCTTGTCATTTGATCTCCTTTTCATAGGGATTTTATTATAGATTGTGGTGATTATACTTTAAAATGTATTACATAGGTGCATATCATATAAGAAGAAAACCATCTGATTTTGAAATGAATATTGAGGACATTTCTTGCACTATTTCATTAGTTTGTTTCTGTTAGTAGGTAAAATAAATGACAGGTGACAGAGTGGCTTAAAATGAGTACCTTGTACAGCCTTCATTCACATCTGCTGTGAATAAAAACAGAATAGAATAAAAACAGGTGTCAGTACAATGACCTTGATTTAATACCTGGAGAAGGTTTGCAGAGCATTAAAAGTTCATAAGGTGTCACGATAAGGAACCAGTCGAGTCATAGGAGGATAAAGAGCAAGTGCCTGAGTCTGAAAGTCTTTGACATTTCCTTGTGTGTTGTGAGCGCCTCACTGAGGGGGCTGGGTCTGCTGGGAATCCGATGCTCTGAGACACTTTTTGGCACTGGTCAGCATTTCATTAAGCCAAGGTTTAAGGGAGCACAGATTTAAGTTCAGGTCTTTCTGCAGAAAGCTGTAATATATTTTGGATACTGCTGACTCATCTCCTCTCTGAACAGAAGCTGATCAATGCGTTGTTGCTGCGTCATTTGAAATATAAAATGAGAATTTGGCGTAGTGTGGGGTTAGATTTTATTGTTAAAAATCAAGGTCCATCATCAGTCTGAGTCTGATGCCTTCTCTAAAGAGAAAGATCTTGAGCCTGCAGTGGCATCAACACATCTTGTAAGAGACTCTGAGGTCTGTGCAAAAAATCAGCCACTTTTAATCATAATTGGACACAGTACAACAGCAAGGATGACTCTCCATAGAAACCATAGGGCTACCACACAGTTACATATTCTTCAGTCTGAAATGGGTAGAAATTGAAAATAAATGAAGGACTTTGTTAAAGTCTAACAGTTCCCTGAAATTATCACGTTGAAGCTACTAGAGTGTATTTATATGAAATAAATAAACACACACTGTCAGACCCAAACAGATGAGCTTTCCCTGGAGGCAGCAAGACTCGGGATTTCTTTCTAATGGGTAGAGTTAATACAGAAGCCACAGACCCTCATGGACAGCAGCACTGAGAGCCTGGCAGCAGCTGCCCATTATTTATACTGCAGCCTTGGTCTTTTTGCTTATCTCAGTTTGGCACTTTAGAACTTTGCAGGAGAGAGAAGCTCCCCGATGCATTCGTATTGATGTTGGCAGAGCGCGTTCTTGTCGAAGCTGACAGAGCACATCCATTTCAAATGGAATGCTGATTTTTTGGCAGTCTGGCTGAAATCTGATCCATTGCAATACATATATGATTGTGGGCTAGTGCAAATGTGGCCTTCTAAATCATTCCTTTGACATACTGGTGTGTCAGTGATATTTCTTAACATTCCAATTTTCAGTCTCTGCTGTTCAGAATTAAATACTGCTGGGGTGGAGGAACCGTGTTAGTGCTTAAGAGAAATTCAGGAAAGTAGCTCTTCCATTGCACTAATAAAATAGCTAATACTTACTATTTATTAAGGGTACATCTTTAAAATTAGGAAGAATTAAGATAACATTGCAGAACTTTTAACTTTTGCTTTAAAAAGAGTTTTAAAACTATTTTGGCTTTTATTAACCAGAAATCCCTTGGCAATGTTCGGTAAGGTGGTTTTGATTTTGTCTTTGCTTGCAACTAACTTCATAAAAGTGATAAATGTGAACAAATTTAAGAAGGCACATAGTTTTTAAATTCTGTGACATTTTTGTTTATATTATATTGTAAACACTTTGCATTATTTTGTTTATATTGTGCAGCTCTATGTGATCATGCTATAATTTTACAAAAGAGAACAAATACAAACTAAAAGGTTTTTCATTTCAAATGCTGATCTCTTTAGAATTGTTTTTCACTTCAGTCCTTGCTAGGCCATCACTAAGGCTGAGCAGCACCACTTGAAGGTATGACATAGTCCAAAGCAGAGGCTATTTAAAAGTCTTTCCTCTTGCTTCACTGCATTTCGGGCAATGTCCACAGCTTTTAGTTTCTATATCTGTTCTTCCTGATGCCCAGGAATGAGTTTTGTTATGTGCTTGTACTTCTTTTTTCCCCCAAACTCCTAGATCATTAGTATCTATTGACATTTTTAAAGTCCCACTTCTAGATTTAAACCTCAGGAGTACTGATGAGTGCAAGTCAGTCGTGGTTGTAAATAATGCCAAGAATTTCCATCACCAGTACTTGGAAGATTTGAAGTAATAAAAAAAGATCAGGCTGTGAGTGACAACCTAAAACCATATTTACTAGACTGAAAAGGTTATAAAGTTACAATTTAATATATATATACTCCAAAATTTTAAAGCAGAATATAGATAATTCCAGTAGCTCTATAAGTACTTGACTGAGCTGTTCAGGACTATTCTTCCAATGCTACATTCATTGCAACTATAAATTTAAACTAGACTGTGTCAAAGGAACAATTACAGTTTGTCACAAAAAGGAAAAGTTAAACCCATATCCTTTTCTTTATAAATTATTAGACATATAAAATGTGTTATTTTCCCCTTAAATTTTAAATTCATTTAATGCCATCTGGATCCATGGTTTTATGCACTTCTCAGGAAGGGCTTACTCAGCTAAATTTTTGGTTCAGTTCAAACAAAAAAGTTTTTATGAAAGAAGTTCCCACTGTCTGCAGAAAGAGAGACATCCTGAGCATGCTGACCAGTTTGTGTTTAGGATCATAAATCACATTCCATTAGGCATGTTAGAAAACAAATTGTTCTTTTCTTTTTATGGGATATTAGACATGTTGCAGCACAATGGAGCTATATCATCAGTGGATATACTCTGTGTAAAATGGATCCAAATTGTATTTAAGGAAGAAAGAAGTTAAATGTTCCCTTTACACAGGATGTTCTGCATTGGAATTTGTTAGCACTGCAACCATAGGGGCTGGAATTATTCCAGCTGCATTCAGTTGAGATTATCTGACCTTGGATTTGGGTCGAGACACTCCATTCTCCCCAGGCTTTGGAGTGTGTTTGTGCTGTCTGTATCTTTTAAACATACAGTATAGATTTGTATAGGTTGTTGGAAATAATATCTGAAATTGTTTTGCCATGTATGCTAAGGAAATGGAAATACTTTATTCCATTTCTTTCCCAAAGGCCAAGCTTCTTTTGATATTGCACATGCTCGTGTTATCTTTAGAGTGTAGCCTTAATAAATGCTTTATCTTTGGCAGTAATGTGCAGAGCATAAGTGGTATTGGCCTTGGAGGGCTTTTTGACTTAATTTGCTGGATGCAAAGCTCTGTTTCCAATAATTTATTATGTTTCAAAACCATCTCAGGGAATACAAAATGTGCACCTGAGGCTAGCTTTTATTTATTTCCAATCATTTTTGAACCTGTCCTATTTTCTGGCATGAAAAAGTAGGTATCAGTCTACCTTTTTTTCTGTCCCTCCCCCTTACCCTGAATATTTAAAGCATGAATAAAATCAATATGATAATATATTGATTTTTACAACATCTTTTGTATGCTTTGAACTGCATAGCAGAATTAGAAATTGTGTTAAATTCTAAAAATAATTTGATGGCAGATTACGCTGAGTATTTAATCACTCCAAAAAAACCCCCAATCCTAAAAAAACGCCTTGGCTGAATCTCTCATATCAAAATTGATTCTCTTGCACTAGATTTTAGACTTTGTAAAGTATATATTAAAGAGCTTAACTAGTAAATTAGAAGACAAGATAACTGCAGTGTAGATAAATGAACCTTGTGTAGAGAATTTTAACCAGATTTTTGCCTAATTATTTATTCTCCACTGTGTAGTAAAAATGAGCAAAACTGACTCCATGGAAATATAGGATTTTGAATGATTGTTTTTATATAACTGGGAGCAGAGGGTGCATATCTGCATTAATTTGCATCTCATGTATAAGTTTCAAGGTATTTTTGGCAGGGTTCATCATTTATTAGGCATTTCTTCAGTGCTTGGTCTGTGAGGAGCATTATCTTGATTGGGAACCTAGCCCTCTCAGTTGGGACTTTAAAGGGAAAAGAAAGGACCACAATTCTTCTATAAATATGAGAACTTCAAATAATTTCTCCCTTGCACACATTCCTGCTCAGTGAAACCCTCCTCACTCACTCACTGGAGTTGCTGGCCAGCTTTGGTCGTTTTTCTACCCAGCTGGACAAATGGGGTAAAAACCCAGGTGAAAAAGCAGTGCTGTAAATCTCCTTTATCACTTGCTACGAAAGCTAAAGCTGCAGCCCGCAGGATGGATGGGCTTTACTTCCCACGCCTGAGTCACCCTCCCAAAATCGATGGCACTTCTGAGGGGCATAGATTGCAGCGGGGGCCCTCGAGCCAGATTTATGGGTGCAGAGCTTCCCTGGGAAACCCGGGCCACCAGAGCACCTGAGGATCCCTGGATGGAGGCCCCATGGCAGCTTCTCCAGCTTATCCCCCCAGTTTGGGCAATCCACTCATCCACAGACAGGTGAGGCAAGACAAGGCAGGGATGTCCCAGCAGGGCCTGAGGGGGCTGTGGGTGAGACCATGAGCAAGGAGAGAACCTAAAATCCAGGAGAAGCAGAGATGCTGAGCCAGGCTGGGAATAAACACCTCCAGAGCTCTGGAAATCAGAAGGGAAATGTCAAGAGCTCGGGGGGCGAGCAGTGTTTGTCACAGTCTAAAAAGCTACACCAAGATTGGAGACAGAACAGCCTGGAAGGGCAGAGGAGGGGGAAATTCTTTCCTAAAGCCAATTTCCATGTGTTCTCTGTCTAATGCCTTTGAGTTTTCTCTGTCCTAAGGAGTCAATTATTCTGGTTCTTATTTTAATGATATTTTGCCTTTTTAATTTTAAGAGACTGCCTGTCTTCTCTGTGAACCCACTGTAAGGCAAAGATCTGGGCAGATTTACCTCAAAGCCTTAGCCAAGTTAAAGTCCTATTACAAGCCATTGAAGTGATTTAATTTTATTACCTGAGGACACTTTTTCTGAGGAAAGTTAGTACATGCTGCAGTGCTCTGCTGAGTCTGGGCATCCTTTTTCTTCAGCCCTATCTGAGCCCTTGGTAGGCAAACACCAATGGATGTAGCTCTAATACACATTGGTATTTTAAACTGCAGTGTAAGGATATAAGATTTTTAAATATTGATTTGGATTCATCTGCTTAGGTGACCCCTGGCATGAATATCATATTTAGGTGTGAACTTTGCCTTTTGCTTCTTTTTTTTTTAATACAAAGAACTCAAACTATTCTGAGTTTTTTTTGTAGCGTGAGCCTCATCTGGCACTAGTTGGTACAAAAAAAGCTAAACATCAGAGAACCAAAGTGTATTTTCTTTTCCTTCCAACTACTATCAGAATGAACGCTAGGACCAAAAGCTCTTACTGAAAATAATTCCTTAAATAATCACTTACCTTGAAGGCATTTGATCTGTATGATCTGAATGCAACTGCTGATAACTTCAGAGAAATAGAAAACTGTGTTAAAAATCACTTTCTCTTGGGGACTGAAGTCCTGTCCATCACATGGTGGATTAGAGGCTTGGCAGCCCGCCAGCCCATCAGACAGCACGTAAATTCTTTGATGCCAATTGCATTAGCTTTCCTCTACTAATGTGTTGTAGAGCTTGGAAAATAAAAGAAGGAAGGTCAACACAGCAGCATGTACCCCTGGTACAGCAAGGGCTGCTTTTATGGTGCAGGAGAATGAAAATGCTTCAGAGTCCGAGCTGCCGGCCGGGTGACCTTGTCCTGTGCCCAAGGTCCTGAGATTTTTGTCCTCAAGTCCTGAGTGCAACGAGTGCCTGTCCCAGGATGCAATTTGCTCTGAAATTCCCAAATGGACACAGTTTGCTTTCAGCCATTAGGGCCTGTTATTTATGTGCAGATGCTGTGGGCTATGAACTTGGTGCTGAACTCTGCTCTCACCCTCGCGGTTTTGTTCGCTGGGAGTGGGCAGGAATCAGCGCAGCTCACGAGTAAAATAGCCAGACTTTATGACTGATTTGAGCACCAGACAAAAACCCTGCTCTACGTGCCTCCTGTCCCCCAGGGCTGGTGCTCTGGAGATGTTACAGAGATGGATGGCAGCCCCATGTGCTGCTGCCTCGCGCTAAGCACAGCCCAGCAGAGACACTGCACGGGTGATGGATGGCCAGGGCTGATGCTGTGTTTGCAGGGGAATTAATTGCTACATCCTCCTTTCTCCCTCAGAAACAGGGAGGAAGGACCCAACCACTCCCAAAAGCATCTGAAGGGTGATACTTGCTGGGAGGTGAAGCTTATGTGTTGGAGCAAAATCTGTGTAAAACCTGAGAGATGACTGACCTAAGTGTATCTAATCATCACAAAATAATCAGTTTTGATGCGGAAATCCAGCCACAAAAAGACTTAGAGCCCTCCAGTTTAACTTCCATCATACCCAGGATACACCCAAGGGATTTACACACCTTTTCTTGTTCCTCACCCTGGACATCATCCTGTATTCTTCCCACTGTGTGTGTTTTGGGAAGTTGGGAAGGCTCTCCTGCCCCACTGCTGCCATGGTGCCAAAGCCCTTTAGTTCACACTTTGCCACTGAGAAGGAGTAAACTGTGACTCCCTGGGTAGCAGCTGGCACAGGGCTTGGCATCAGTCAGCTTGTGAAACTGGGAGACTGACACTGAAACCTGCCTTGTGCCTAGTAAAGAACTAGAGGAGGATAAAACTGGAAAGAAAGGAAGCTCTTTCATATGTAATGACAGGAAAAAAAAAAAAAAAAAAAAAGGTTATACTGGTCTTAAGCTGATTTTGGTCCAAAGATGGAAGGGTTTTATTTTAACCTCTGATTTTTCAGTGTTACACTGTAATAACCTCATCAGGGAGACAGGCTGTAAAGTGGGGAACAATTTGTAATATTTCTCCATGACTGTTATGTGATCAATTTGCCCTTCAAGCTTGAAGTGAGTTTGGTTTTAAGTCATTAAAGGGGGATAGGCCTCCCAAAGCAAGGAAACTCTGCTGTACTTCCCTTCCCTCACTCAGACTGATGATAATTGATGTTCATAAACCAGAGGCAAGGGCAACACTGCAACAGCTACCCTTGACAAGCTTGTAACCTTATAAAAAACTCTAATTTCTTGTCAAAACCAGGACTTGATTACACAGTGTTATCTGACATGGAGCGAAGAAAAGCTGTATTGCTTTGGTGGGCTAAAAGTGGGAACAACAAGATTATGTATAAACAATGAAGGAAGAACATACTTTGATAATAAATGAATGAGGCAGATGATGGATGACACAGAGATTAAAGTGCAAGAAACGTTGGAGTCATTTTAAATTGCTTAATTTTATCCCTTTTGAATGAGGAAACACATCTTCCATGACTTCAGAGATGGCAAAATGTAGATTATGTATAAAATAAAGATTTGGCCTGAGGTTAAATCCTTAGGTATACACAAATCTGGATCTCAATTTTGCTCTAAGATGTACTAATGATATCAAGAGAAAGAAATATTTCCTATCTATAGGACTTGGAGGTGTTTTGATCAGTGCCAAGATGAGTCATGCACCTTTGGATGACTGATTTTGCTCTGCACGTCCTGCTCAGGTCCTCTATAACCATCCAGATATTCTGCTCATTTACAGGGACTCTGACTTTTCAAGGTTCATACTGTAAAAGTAATAATATCACCTTGGATGTGCTATGGGATAATTGCAGAATCTTGGCCATATAAATCACAAGTAAATTTGTAGGATTAATACAGAACATTCTGGTTCGTAACACCCTTTTCCCTTCTGGTTTCTCTTCACCTGAAGTTTTCAAAGTAGTCTGGTAATGGTTTTTCATTTCTGCTTTTAAGCAACTAGAGTTTGAAAATTTGCAGCATTTAGCCAAATTAGTTTTTCTAGTTTGAATGTTATTTGAGATACTGATTTGGGAGAGCACTCACAGATTCCTGTAAGATTGGTGTTTCTGTGTAAAGTGTAGACAGAGAAATTATATTTCTTTTTTTTATATACTTATAATGGAAAAATGTTTTTTGGAGTTGCTTTAGTAATTTTTATGCTTTATATGTGACAGAACCAACAGCAGGTCTTTCTCAGGCCAAATTAAGTGGGAAATTTGACTGACTTTTAATCAAAATATTAATCCAGAGGAGAAAACAGGTGTTGCTTACATTGCCTTAAAAATTCTCTCTGCGAAAAAACAATTTCACCCACATATTTTGGCACATGGATTTGAAATACTGAACTACAGAGAGGAAGCTTTGCTTCAGCAATGTCTTTTTCTGAATCCGTGCATGAATCCCTCTTATTTCACCTTTCAAACAAGTCCAGTAAATAAAATGAGAAATTTAGTTTTGTGTCTTCTAGTTTTGTACGTGTTGAACTTGGGGAGGATGAAGGGAGAAACCATGCTAGTCTGTTAGTTTTCTTAATTTTGACACATATTACAATAGTCATCTTCTAGAAATTAAATATAATTTTAATCTATTTTTTCTCCAATTTTCTCTCCCCTTTTCCTTATTTCACGCTTCCTCACTAGAATGTGGTGACATAATTAATTGATTTCTAGAGTGGCTTAAAAGAAAGGATGTAAACCTTCATGAAGACGGCAGGAACAAATGTAGGAAGGTTACCATTTTCTAATTTTTTTTGCCATAAATGAAAGATTTTCTGATCCACATGAGGAGATTTCTCTCTCAGGTCCCAGACTTCTCACTGCTCCTCATTGCTAGGGGACATCTCACAAACCCCTTTGTTTTAACTAATTCTTGTTCAGTTCTTACTGAAGGGGTAAAAACTTTTGGACAAGAAGCAGAGGGAAGTAGCCAGAAGCAAGATCTCTCTATTATTTGGGAGGTAAACAGATTTATCCCTCTTAAAGCAGCGATCAGTAAATCCCTCACCATTTAACAACCCTCTGGCTAAGGTAATAAAATTACAGTTTATCCCAAACCAGAAATATGTCAATAAATATGATCCTCATAGTGACACTGAAGTCATTAGGCATTTTTTTCTATAAGAAAGGAGAATGTAGCTGAGCTAAAAATCCCATAAATATGCAATAGCATTGGATAATTTGGAAAGATACAGGCTCAGTTCAGGTAAAATAGCTTTCCCTTGTACACATAAACACTTAAAGGATGCATTAATTTATATGGCATTTTATTGCTGGTGGTTTTCTTCGAGTTGGAGACAGTAGAATTGGGGAATGTGAGATGCCCAGAGAACAGAGGGGTGGGAACAAAGATGCTCTGAAGCTGTGATGAGAAGGGGGAGTTTAAAAGGTGTTTTAAGGGCACTGGAAGTTAGGGACTGAGGTGAATTGGGGATGCTGCCACAAGATAACCAAAATGAGGGTGCATTTGAGGGTAGAAATGAGGGAAAGGGAAATGGGAAGGTGAATAAAAAGGTAGACTGTGGAGGTGACAAAGAGACAAGAGAAAGAGGAGAGGAACTGGTTAGACTGACTGCAGCAGAAGGCAGAAAATGCAGGAAAGCAGAAAGAGTTTCCCCAGTAGAGTAAATGGTGTTTTGGAGGCTGGAAGAAGCCCCTGGAGAGCCCCCCTTTCTTTCACTGCCACTGAATATCTGCAAAAATTCTGCCAGAGTGTCCTGTTCTTCTGCCAACCCTGAAAATTTCTTTGCTCCATAAAGTAGGTGTTTCATGGGTATGCATAGTGAATATGTGGTGTGTGTATACAGTGAGCTTCACCTATCAGATGAATCCCTGAACATATTTCCCAACTTTTTATCCTGCTTGCTGCTGTCTTTCACACCAGTACCTGAAAGATCCATACAGATTGGGAAACGGATGAATCTCAGCTTTTTCTTTTTCTTTTTCCTTTTTTTTCCCCCAATTTTTCTTTTTCTGGAGGGAGGAGGGGTAGAGTGAGGGGAAGAGGAACTGTGCAAATCACTTAGGCAAAATATTACACAAACAGCACCAATTCCAAGCATCTGAAATTAGGTGCCTGGCTTCATATTTTGACAGCTATTATTCCCACTAACTTTACTGCAAACTTTATCTGCAGACCAGCATTTCTGTTAAGAAAAGACTGTTCCTTAGAGCTTGAAAATGGGGATGTATTTTATAGTTTGGAACCTGAGTTTATAGATTTGCAAAAGAACGCTGACCTCTCCACTGTAAGAATCACAATTAGAGTTTCTTTTTCTTCAAGGGCTCAATCTTCCAGGAGGCTGAACATTATTGACATTAAACTCGTGGAGTTAGGGTTTCTATAATCAAAGTACACAACACTCTGAGGAACTAAGCCGTAAGCACAGAATTCACCAGCCTGATGCATTTGGAAACACTTTGCTTTGCATATAGAGGGAATGATCACACATCAGACACCTGGCAATTTTGATGATCCTGTTTTCAATAGAATAACATTGCATACTCTATTACCAGAAGAGTAATAAATGAGAACACTGAACAGAAGTGCCGAAAGGAATCCTTAATATCGTTTTTATGAACATCTGTCATTTGTTTAAGTATAAAGAAAAATGAGCTTATGCAGAATGAAAGATCAATTCTAAAATGGAGACTATCAGTACCTTTTGCAAAATATTCTTATTTTTATTGAGCATTTTACTGTATGCATGAGAATTCCCAGCATTATTTTTATGGCTCTGCACAGCCTCCATTGTGCATTCTTGGTGTAGACCTGAGAGGAGCTGGCTTACACGTAAGGACAAAAAGAGGAGTAATGAATCATGAAACAAACCTGTTTTATTCAATAAGACATTGTCTGAGCTTTCTTTCCACATGAAGAACTGGCCATTCAAACAGAAATGACCTGCAGAATTTTTGCATAGAAAGGAAGCTAAATTCATTGGGGCATATGCAGTAATAATTCTGTTGTTTCAAAATACTATGAGATTAAATTAAACAATACTAGCATTTGGAAACTTCCCTAGTACACAGAACAATGAAGTATTTTCCCCTGAAAATGTCATTGATTCCTTTCTCCAGTAATTTTTCAGCAGTTCAGTAACTGCAAGACCTTTGTTTTCAAGGTAAATGCAGGCAGAGATGTCTGGCACAATGGAGAATAAAGGATTAAAAGGCTTTCTCAGGAAAGCAAGGGCCAGCCTTACATATTTGCTTTAACACAAATAAAATGTTGCACATAGGCAGCAGGTAAGAGATGCCACCAGCATCCCATGTGAAATCTGACAGGAGTTGCTAAATGGAATTTCTCTAGTTCAAGTATCACCTTCAACCAGTGAAGAGATGAAAAGAAGTTTATTGCACCTAATAACATTTGTAGGCATCACTGCTACCTATTAATTCTTGGCCTTTGTTGTGCTGCATAAAGCTCTGAGTCACAGGACGCCACTGGTGTCATTATTTTAGAGGTTGATGCATAGAGTAATGATTTTTTTTTTTTTGTAAAATTAATGTGTGTGGAATAGGTCTTAGTGGGAGGAAGGGAATGTTTTCATTGTGGGATTTTAAAATCTTGTATGCATAAAGCTCTTTGGGCTTTTTTGTCTTTTTTGATCAATAATGTGAAACTATGAAGCACTTACAAAAAGCTTTTCTTCCCTCATATCTTTGCAGTATTCTATCTTTAGCAGATTGCACAGACTTTTCCATTTAACCATTCCACACAACAGGTCTGATAGTTCAATGAGCACCTTTTTCTTTCTTCTCTCTGTACTCACTGATGCCTCTGGTTGATTAATTTTAGAATAAAGCATTCCTAGAAGAGCCCTTCCAGAGAGGGTTTTCTGTGGACGTGTGTTCTTTACATCCAGGGCAAGATGGTCCCTGCATGGTCAGGCAGGCTGTGCAACTCAGTGCATGGAAACTTTGATTTTTGCAGTCTTTTAACTTTTGGATGTGACTTCTTCACACAGGAAACACTTGCTGAAAAGTCAAAGTGCAATGAGCTATCAAGTGAAATTAAAACTGGAAACGAAAACGGAGAATGAAAGAATTTTTCTTCCACCCCAGAGTAGAACACTGGCACATCAAGGCCTGACCTTAAAGCTTTCACCATTAGGATTCTTTAATAGAGCAAGAAAATGAGTAACTGAGGAATGGGGGGAAAAAAAGAGAGAGCTGCAACCCTCAACAGTCCTTTGACTCTTTGTTACTGCTGGAGGAGTCAGTGCTGGACATGCTGCTGCCTCTCTCCTCCCTTTTATGCACTTCACTGGGTCTGATCTTTTGTCTTTTCCTCTTTTTTTTTTTCTTTTTCTTTTTTTTTTCTTTTCTTTTTTTTTAATGTGTGGTTAGTCATTTTCATTATGAAAGGTCAGTCTACTTTTCTGCTGGAGTTTGAAAGTTGTCCACATTTTTTCCCCAAATGTCATTACATTAGCTAACATTTTTATCACCAATTATGGCAAGGTTTTGTAGCATTTCTAGAACACATCTTTAGAATACATTGTGTCTGAAGAGTTCTTCCTTTTGTAATTAAAAATGACCTGGCTACATACTAAATGCTAAAATATTGTGTAATGCTAATGGCTGTCTTCAAGGTTTGAGAACCTTCTGTTCCCTGTAAATTATGCAAAATGTGAGTTTGAGATCTTTGAAAAAATGCCTTTTCCCCCATGTTCATTAATTTCTCTTAATTCAAATGGATAAGGTCAGTGAGTTTGTCTGGAAGAGCATTTAAGAATAAATGTTTCTCAAAATTTAGTTCCTTAATCTGTCACTCTCAGGCTCTGCACAGCCCTGATGCACGTTGCTTTGCTTGCTTTTCATACTGACTGATTCCCCCCATTCCTGCATTTCTTTCCCCAGAGTATTTTTTATAATTACAGAATCAGTTACTAGCTGAGGGAAAATAGACCCAGGACACGCAGCTGGGTGAGGGATGAAGCCTGAGCTGCCCTCCTGACACTTCTGCTCTCTCTGAAGCCAACTTGTGGAGTTCCTTTTATTTTCCCCTTGTCTGCCTCAGCTTTGCTCTCTGCAGATGGAGTTAATGGCATCTCGGAGCACTTGGCACCTCCAGGTGGAAAATGTTCATTTGTTGTTGTTGTTATCTGTGAATTTTAGCAGTTCTCAATTCATAACCATTTAAACCACTTGAAAAACTGTTAATTGCATTTCGGCTCTTCCACGCCTCCTCCTCCTCCCATCTGCTGCCTTTTTCTCCCACCTTTCCCTATCACCTCTTCCCCTGCTGAAGGTGGAGCTCAGTCCTTGCTGCCTGATGGCCCAGCTCAGTTATCTGGCTGCATGCTGGTGTCCCTCTGGCTCTGGGCATTTTGATACGTGATTTTAGCTTATTTACCTCATTTTCTGTGCCACAGAATATTCTCCTATTGGTAGTTTTACCCCCAAATGCATTTGCCAAAGTGAGTAGAACAGTGAGGTTGGTCCCTCTCTGGTCTCCCTGGGCCCTCTGGAGCTGGGATCTTGCACCCACAGGTGGGAACCACATGATGGAAGGGTTCCACTCAACACCAAACCCAAAAGGACTCTGTGAAATCACTAATTACAAAAACCTCCCACGTTTGACAGTTTTTTACATAACATCCCATCAACGTTTGCACTACACTGGGTAAATTATCAAAAGTGTGATGTAACAGATTATCCAGAAATTATATCAACTCTTTGAAGGCAAAATTAGATTTATTTTTCCCCCCCACGTATTTTAAGGGAAGATGTGGTTGCAGAAATTTTATTTTTCTGAGTTCAGTAGGGCTTTTTCTTATTAGAAGCCAAGCCAGGTGTCTGGTTTGTAATGCACTTACCAGTTGTAGGGACACTTTGAGTTGCTAAGTACATGTAATGGAAAGAAATGAGGGAGAAAAGCTAGTCAGGAATTTTTCAGCAGAATGCTTTTTCCTTGAAAATGGTGTTTCAAGGAAAGTCAGACGTTTCGTGGAAATTCTTTGAGGTTTCATTATGAACTTCAGCAAAAAGTCTGTGATGTTGGAGGAGGCTGAGGGCCACACTTCCTGTGCTGCTCTTGGTATGACCTCCTATCCAAGAGTATCACTGAAATACTTGGGTCTACTTCTAAAGTCATTTTAAGGACAATTGCTGTTTCCTATTGATTATGAAGACATCAGAATGTTCCATTGTAAACTAAACCAGGATGTGTTTCAGCCCAGAAAAAAATTGTATGTTTTAACCAGTGCTGTTTTAACCAGTGTCTTTAATGGCTCAAAAGTAAAACAGTCACAGATTCATGGAATTGTTTGGGTTGGAAAGCACCTAAAACCTCAATCAGTTCCAACTCCCTTCCATGGGTCTTTCACTATCCCAAGTTGCTCCAAGCCCCATCCAACCTGGCCTTGAACACTTCCAGGGATGGGGCAGCCACAACTCCTATGCTATAGATGACTTTATCTCCAATTGTGGTGCACTCCTGCTGGTGTTAAGCCCAATAATATGAACAAATAGTAGAAAAGGCAATATCAAAATATATTTTAAAAGGAATTTAATTTGAATTCTAAAATTTTCTTTAAAAAAAAAAGCAAGCATTATTGTTTTGTCAAAGCATGTTTAGACCTGGAATTTTTGTAAAGTTTTTTTTTATGAAAACGTTAAGATTCTGAGAAATTACCATTTTTCATTTTGAAAAAAAGTTAGTGGATAATTTCCAAGAAATGTCTTCCTGGGAGAAGATGCTGGTTGGAGCAGCTTTCTGTTCCATCCTGGTCTGCAGCAGGAGCTCTGGCTCAGGCTCCATCCAGGCAGCATTTAGGAACAGGAGCTCTCTCACATCACTGATTCACCTCTTTAACTTCAGACACTCTTCTATGAAAGATGGCTGCACAATTTACCATATGTAACTTTTAAACCTAATTTAAGTAAATTCTGTATGACTTCTCATCAAGGCACTTTCAATTTATTTTTTTTTTTAGGACTGGTTTAATTAAATTTAACATAAGTCAATTCATATTGATTGAAATTACCTTAAATGAGTTTGGCTTGAGCCCAAATAACACAGTCTTTTGCACCTGTTTTAGGTTAAATTGGTTTAATTTTATACTAACAGTTCTACTGTTGCCACCCATCAGTGGCAGCCAGCACACAGAAAGCTCCCACTTCTGGGCTGTTATGAAGTACCAAGAAGAGAAATAATCTCAGATTACCTATGTGTACTCATCTCTCAATGGTATCATTTGTGGAGTAAAATACCATTTAATTAGTATAAGCTTCTGAGAAACCCATCAGCCCCATGTCTTCGAGCTTCCATTCTTCATCACTAATTTTGCTATATATTATACAGTCAAATAAATGGTAATTTATATACCATCCATTTTTTGTACACCAGCTTTTATTGTGACTCTTATAGAGCTCACACTTGTCTGCTTTAGTGTTCTGACATGCTTTCCTTTCTTAACATAATTTTAATGAGAAATGCTGAATTAATGCAGAATAGGCTGAACTCAAAGCAGGAAAAGCAGGGGGATTCTCTGTGGTGAGGAAAGGCAGCTGTAAAGGCATGATCTCCCCCCTTGCTAAAATTTTGTCCCTAATTCCAGGGTTCTCAAACACAAGTAGAAACTGCCACTGGGCTTCATCTGAACTTTCCCTTGTGGCCCTTAAAAACGTTATTTAGAAGAAAGGCAAGTACAGCTGTGTTTGGGACCAGGAGGAGAGTTTTGCCAATTTGATCATAAGTTCACCAAGTGTGCAGGTAAATATTGGAGCTAATTCTCTGCTCACATCACTATAAACTGGAAGAATTCAAGTGAAATAGAAAAGATTAACTTGGGGTTTTCCCCTCTGCAGGTTGTAGCTGTGATGGGTTTGTTGCTAGAAGAGAAAAAGCTGGCCTCCCTCTCTGCTTATAACCTATAGAGAGGAGTAGGACTAAAACTGAGGTGTAAAATAGCTGCAGAGGTGAGAAACAGACGTTCTTACCCTGTACACAAACAGGCAGGTGTTTGATGGGATTCTGCAGGACAGGCTCACCTGGGTGCCTTATTAAGACCATGAAGTGGTGTGCCCACCTAGAAGTTTAGCAATTTCCTATGTAACTAAATTTTGGGGTTTTTGCATTTTAGAGGAGGAAAAGCAGTTTATTTTATTTTTACTTTTATCCATTTATTCTCCTCAGACACTCTCTTTACTACAGAACTAATTTTCTGCTGCAGAGCTGTGACCGATGTAACCCAGTGCGTGTGAGCCATAAAAATTAACAGAAAAGGAAAATAATGTGCTGCCAGGGATTGATATAACATTTAATACCTCTGCATAAATATCCATTGCAATGTAAATATTACTGTTTAGAAAATGTTTGACCCTTTCTAATACAGGAGGCCACACCATATTATATCAGACTGTGCTCTGTCATGTTGTAACATGAGATGAAGTAATAAGAAGTGACATGAACCTTTGTAAAATGCCACAGTGCAGTAACCCATTTTTAATGCTGTCAGTATAAACCATGGGAGCAGGTAGAAACAAATCAAACATAACATCTGAACGGGAAAATATTGTTAAAATTACCTACAGCCCTCAGTTAATATCTGACTGTCAGGACATCTCTGGCTGAGGTATCAATTCACACCAAGAAATCGTGCGGGTTTGTGACGAGAGTGATTGTGAATCTCATTACAGAGATTGTCACTTCAGTGTTACTTATCAGCACCTCACACAGCATCATGGTCAAGTAAACAAGATGAGTTTTGTCTTGGTGATTTCCTTGAGTAATAGTCCCACAGGCCGACCTCACCTCCCTCCCCAGGTCAAAAGGAGTGAGTATCAGTGGGCTGATGAAGCATTCCAGAGCTTGTTCGCCAGTTCACCTTGCTGCACTTTTGCTCCCTCTGCTCTCAAGATTTTCTCTTCCTGAACTGCCCCAAAACACATTCCTGCTGGCATGGGAAGGCTAGCAGGGCTTTTCCTAGCTCTCCTTTACTGCACCTCCCTGAAGACTGACAGCATCCAGCTTTTATATCCCTGACATTTCAGCGGTCCTAGGGCCTCTCCTGCAAACGAATCTCGCCCTAGATGCCAAATTATATCCAAAAAGCAAAAGCAGTGCACTTCTCGTTAATTTTATAGGGCACTGTGGAATTAAACTGGACAACCAATTTAAGAGTGTAGAGACTGATTCACCAGCATTACTGCTGAGGAATCAAGTAGCAGATTCATTGAATCTGGTGGTTTGGACATAAATAATGCTTAAGGCAATTAAGTATGGATTTCAGGCTTGTCCTGAGGACTTTATCAAACTGCAACTTTACAGCACAAAGGAAGTTTTTTGAATTCATGCATGGCAGTAAAAATTCCAGTGTTACAATGAGGTTCTTTGGTGTATGTTATGCAGCAAGTGGGTCTTGATCTTGATTATTTGACTGTTCTTAACATATACGAATAAGCACTACCATAATAAAACTGGTTCTTCTACTGACAGTGGTAAAACTGCAACATATTAGGGATTTCTCTTTCCTCTTAACTTTCTATTATATTTTTTTCCTTCTCTTAATATTCTCGCCACTGAAAGAAAGATGATAGTAGTGGAGGATATTCAAAAACAAGCAGGTGAATCTTGAAATCTGACCCAGTATCAGGATATTTGGGGTTTTTCCCAATTTAAGGAATTTCTCACAAGCACATACAGGTAGAGGAAATTCCCACAGCTCTCAGCTTTCTAAGGGATGCTTGCCTAATAAACCAGTGATGTGACCTGAGTCAGGTTGGTGGAGACTTTTGTGTTGTTAAACAGCACAAGAGATGGGGCACAAGCTGCAGCAAGGGAAGTTCCAAGCAGATATTAGGAAAAATATTCAAAAGGAGGGTGGTCAAACATTGGAACAAGTTGCCCAGAGATGTTTCATAGTTTCCTTCCTTAGAGGTATGAAAAACACAACCAGATAAAGCCCTGAGCAACCTGACCCAACTTCAAAGTTGGATTCACCTTCCAAGTGGTCTCTGTTGTGCAAGGTCATCTTCCCTCATGGTCTGCAAAAGACCCTTCTACCCTAAATTAATCTGTGATTCTCTGCCAGCAGTTTCACACTGAGTGGCATTTGGTGACCTTCTCTTCCTCACTGATTTGTTTCAACGACTGACTTCAAGGGGTTAAATGCATTTTATTTAGGGACAGCAGATACAGAATAATCACATGCTACTGGCTCATCCACTACATATCTACTGTTGTGAATGCTCCTAAATGTACCATAAAGATATTCAAAAGCAAATTAATTTTCTATGTTATCTTAAAATCTGGTCTAAAATTGTAAAGACATACTCTTTTTGGTTCATTATTGTTATGTGTACACTGTGAAAGAATTAAGGACTAACCCAGTTTGCTGCAGGTCATCAGATTTCCTCTTTGACCTTGTCTGATATAATTTCATCTGTTTGTGTTTGAGACTGTTTAAAAGCCTAAACCTATCCTGCACAAAATAAATATAGGAGGAAAACTCTTAAGAAATGTTCTTTATTCTAAGCCCAATGGGCTATCTTTATTCAATAGAGCTAAGTATTTGACTAGTTTTGCAGTAAACAGAAGCTGAAATGTAATTTACCAGCTCTTCATGAATTGTTTATTCATATCCACCCTCGGGATATTCTAGTACTATTGAATTACTCAGTTTGATGTTGACAACTAGTTTATTTTTTTTCTTCTAATTTCTGCAACGTGCTGCTGTTCAGTATTTAGATCTGAGAACTAATTACTGAGGACATGTGAGAATTTTGCAAAAAAAAAAAGGCTGTAGACAAGTTAAATAAAACAGGCCAAATTCTATCCCAAATTATGCTCGTGTGGCCCAGCTCATGACAGCAGAAAGACAGAATGTAGGCATTTAACTATTACTGCAAAATTATTTTTCTGTCTGTGACATTGCTTTCTAGATCTGCTGAAAATACTCCAGGGTTGGGGGGTTTGGTTTGTTTTTCTCCCCTATTGATGTAGTGATACAGCAAACTTCTCTAATCAGGAAAGAAAAATCATGGGTTAAAAATTCCCTTGGCATGAAATTATTTTTCAGGAGGTTAATAGGGAGAGCTGTTTACTTTGTCACAAAAATTTCAAGTGGAGTAGAGTTGCATTGCCAACCATTTGCACAGGACAGAGCAAACCAATGATTTCACCAAGGCTTCAGAATGATGAGTTAGAGTTTGGTGAAGATCCTGAGAACTGACTTGTGCCTGGTCCCCTGGACTACAGGGAGCTTGCATTGGGACAAAAACCTATGCCTAAACACAGGGACTGAAAAAACCCTACCAAAAATGACCTATTAAAATAAAAAATATGTTATTTTAAAAGGGGGAGGGCACTAATTAACTGAACACCACAGCAGCTTTAGTGTTTGACCTGAAAGGATGTGGCTGTTAATTTGAGAATAGGCAGAACTTGCGTGCAGCAATGTAAGATACAAAGATGAGGAGGGGTATAAAATATGAAGAAGAGGGAAGACTGCTGTGCATATTTTCAGTTCTTGTTGTGACAGTCAGTGTTGAGAGACTTGGAAGGTTAAAAATAACATTCTTATTGTGTAACAATTTTAACTTGCAGCATTCCTTTTTCAGAAACAGTTACAGTACTAATTACTTAATTCCCTTAAATATTTATACTCTAAAATAGTGCAATACTTTATTAAAGGGTTAAAGTTAATGATGGTTTTGTGTGGTTTTCTAAAGCAAGGCCTTCCAATACACAAATAAAACTGAAAGGTAAATTATATAATGAATATTCTCAAGGCATCAGAGCCTCTATATTCCCTATGCCTATATGCTGCAATGCTAAAAAAATTAATCACCCTCATTTTGTTTATCAGGATACCAAGAGATGTATTGTGCTGTATACATCCCATAGTGGCACACCAATATTATTGGGGTTATCTCTGATCCTTTCTGTCCCTCGCCCTGTCAGAGCTGTAGAATAAACTGAAATATCCATGTGATGCACGAGTCACAGAGGGATCTGTGAAAACTCAGGCAACAGCCATCATTCACTTGGGCTACTTTAAAAATTATCATCCTTCTAATTAAAAATCCTCCACCTGAAAACAAGCTTGGGGAGTGGGGAAGGACCAGGTTCAATTCCTAAATATCCCCTGGACAATGCTGCACTGATCAGTGTTGGCACTCCCTGACCCCCAGCTGGACTCAGGGAATGCCTGCTTGCAACCAAGGAGGCCAGGGTTAACAGCACGGATTTTTATTCAAGAGAAATGCATTATTCTGGCATTATGTAGGCAGACCCCCATCAGAGAGCCCTGTCAAAGCTGTTCTCTGTGCCCACCCCATCTCTGTGTCCTGTGACAAGTCCCGCAGCACCAGGCCCTGGTCACGGCTGCTCCTGTGACTCGCTCCTGAAGTTGATCCCTGCTCAGCTCAGCTCTGGGCATGGAGGAAACTGCACTGGGATCCCAGCTCAGCCTTTACCCACCGAGGTGACCCAGAGCTGTTTCCCCCCCTCTCCCTTTGCCAGAGGCACTGTTGGTCACTCAGGTGTCCCTGACTGTGGCACTGCTGGGAACTGCCCATCCCCTGGACATGCTGGGAATAGCCCATGCAGGGTGGGCATGGCATCAAAGCCCTACAGATTTTCTGGTCTGCTACATCTGTGTCCCTCCCATGCAGCTCCTTGTCTGTATTAACAACAGGCAGTTTCCCTGCTGTTTATTCCAATATTTAATTAATTGCTCTGTTTTGTGTTGAGTCCTTCTTGTGACACTGCTCAGAGGTTCCTGTGCATCCCTGGCACTTTCAGCAGCACAACTCCATCACGAAGGTCCTGCTTCATTGCACTCCTGCTGCAGTGATTGGATCCCACTTCTGCTCAGATTCCTAGTCCCAGCTATTTTTATGGCCAAGTGGCAAAGCGTGGAGGTTTCTCCTCTGGAGCTTTGGGCTGGTAGTCCAGAAGGGCAGAGCTCTGCCTCTGGAATTCAAGTTTTAAACAAAGCAGAGAGCTTTACAGATGAATTACAGAGTGTGAGAGCAAGCAAAGCTGTCACAAGTCTTAGTAGCCACAATTAGCTTGTCTGTTCATTATGAAGCATCAATATTAATATTTTATTCACCCATAACTTCAAAGCATGAAAGGCAGCCTAGCAAAAGCAGACTAAACATCTTTCAAATCTCTCTGTCTCAGCCTGACTGCCCACTAAGAAGTGGTAGTGTTTCTGTGGGACATCAGTCTAGGATTCAGCGAGTCTCTTGGCATTCCAGGAGTCAGAAACCTCTCCTTGGTCCTCAGCAGGTGCCAGCAGTGAAGTCTGTGTCACTTTCAAGTTTCAGATGACATCGTACCCAGCTCTGAAGCTCAGGTCTGTGCACCACGGGGCTGTGGGGTAATGCAGATCTGGCAGGAAGGGAACCATCATATTCATCATTCCAGCTTTAGAACTCTCCTTACCCTTTTGAGCTGTTGTCCTCTATGAAATGCAAAGTGCCTTTGAGAAAGCATCATTTATTAATAAGATATATTCTGTTAGATTTTGGCAGGTTACATTCCAAAAAAAGACCCAGCGTGTCCTTATGTAATGAAACACTGCACAATTCATGTCTCACCTCCTGCCAGTGCTTTTAGAAACAGGTGGAAGTGAGTAATTACCCATAAATGGTAGCATTCCTCCATTACTTACAGAGAGTATTTGGCAGTGATCATTTAGGCTTTAAATGTTTTTTTTAAAAGGTAATACCATTCATGTACTTGTCACGTTCAGAACTTGAACACATCCCTTAAACTCTTCAACCAATTTTTTACAAAATTATTCCATTTTTAAAGTTAGCTCTTTTTACTACTGTCGCTCTGTCTGATCCATATTTAAACCATTACTGTCAAGTTCTTTGTACATGCCAGGATATCAGCACATGGAAATAAAGATTGCTCTGAGTGGTAGCTTAAAAGCAAAAAAGTTTATGTCAGCTTTGTGTATTTCCAGCAAGAGTTGGAGCACTACCCTGTGCCACTGACACCATCCCCCATTCCTGGAAGTGTTCAGGGCCAGGCTGGATGGGGCTCTGGGCTGCCTGGTCTAGTGGAAGGTGGGGAACCCATGGCAGGGGATGGGACTGGATGAGCTTTGAGGCCCCTTCTGACCCAAACCATTCTGTGGATCTCTAATCTTATAATTCCATGACAGCCTCAGGTCAGATTTCTCAATTTAATGAAGGAGTAGAAAGCTCTGGAAGCTTTCCCAGTGACCCCTCAGCTGTGCTGGTTCAGTGCTGTGTGATGGGATGGGAAGCCACTGCCACACTGGGGCCAGCAAGGGATGGATGCCCTCCTCCAGCTGGGCCAGCTGTGTGTGCTCTGAGCCCATCTGGAAAAGCTGCACTGCAGTTGTTTTCACTGGGTGCCACAGCAGCTTTCCTGATCCACTGCTCCCATCCATCTGGAATGCATGGCTGAGCTCTCCTGTCACCCCCTGGCCTGTACCTGCAGTTATTTTTCATGTAATAACACTGTGCAAGGCTTCTGTTTTAGAGACCTCCTCTCTTCAAGAGTGACCTCATATGTGGTGACTGGCCTGGGATAATGTAGCTATAAATTTCATAAAGCTGCATCCCAGCTGCAGTCACAGATTTGGGAATTGATTTCTTCTGATGGTCTCAAAAAGCTGGACTTTTCAAGAATAGTGAAGGGTCATTTCTATTATCTTAGTTCTACTTCTTAGAAGTGTGTTAGAGGCAGGTGTGCTAGTTACAGAAATAGTTTGCACTGCAGAAAATGTAGTTTAATACTTAAAACAAATATTTTTCATTTTTTTTCTACATTTCTCATAGATGCATCAGATTATTACATAATCTCTTGTAATATAAACTAATGTGCTACAATTCAGCTAAAAATAAAAACAAAAAAGATTTGTGCTTGTGCCAATGCAGCTGAAATGTCACTGAGCAATGGTGTCATTCAAAGCTCAAATCACCAGTGCAGTGCAAATATTGTGGGGTTAAGAAGCAGTTCACTTAGTTCTGCAGCCCTAATTTTGTTCAGGCAGAGGAGGCTTCTCAGTTTGCATTTCCGTTTTCTACAGGATACACACATGGCAGTTTTGTGACATGTAGGACAAGAACATGTTCTTGCTTGGAGGATTCTGGAAGCTGTAAGAGCACATTCTTTAATTTCTTGGGCACTGAACCAAAAGGCTGCAATGCACTGTATTGCAAAACTGCTACAGGCAAACTTTTTGTTATAAAATATATAATGAGGCCATAGGTGTGTTAGTGGAGTTTTGAATCTTCTCATCTCAGTAAGGTGTGGGTGTAAGTAAGGGAGTTCTCTGCTTCCTGTCAGAATGTATAGAAAAACTATTTGAAACTGGAGTAGTGTGAGCTATTTTCTGCAGTTAGTACTCAAAATAAATAATCCTTACTAACTTGGTGCAAAATGATTGATTATTCCCTGAGCACCACTTTGTAGTTGGAACATGGACTCTTGCTGGTGTGCTTAAAACAGCACAAACAACCCTTTGCTTTAGAACTTCAGCTAAACATTAATCACACAAGAGTTTTACCATTAAGTGTTTTGGTATTGATTAATAGGCTGGAATTTGAAAGTTTTAAAACTCTCTCTGAATGTCCACACAGTGCAAGTCTGGCCATGTGGGGAATGCTCAGAGTTCAGGTTGCAGTGCACCTGCCATTAATTCTCATTAAACAGCTCCCCACCTTCTTCTCTTCCAGGATCTAAAGTGATTGCAACAGATTTCCCTGATTTCTCATTGAAAAATAAGTTTGATAAATAGGCATGATAAAAGAGGTACCTTTATTCAGAGTAAGTTAGATGTGAATATAAAAGACATCCATAATGAAAGACATGGATTTGGGGGGGCTGAAGGAGAATGTCCTTCGTGGGTTGGGACTAAATTGTCCCATTTGCTGTCTGACTGATGAGCTCCAGTGGTGACAATTATCAGTGTTGCTCCTGAGATAAACCCCCTGCCCCTTTCCTTCACTGAAGCAGCAGAACAGGACGTGTGTCCCCATGTGTTGCTCCAGTTCCCAAGCTCGTGGGTGACCTTACCCCACCCCTGTGATGGATTTGGGCAGAGGCTGTGCCTCACCCAGCTGCTGCAGTGCAATCCCTTCCCTCTCAGCACCAGACCTGAGCCAGTTTTCCCTCTTGGAAGAGTCTACAGCAGGATTAATTTTCAGTTTTCCTTATTGAAACTTCCTAAAATATCTGTGATAAGGCTTGACTGGAAGGAAATAAAATCCAGGGTGTCATGGACCGCAGTGAACTTTGCTGTTTCTCGGGGGCAGGGAGCAAAGCCTGCGTGGGGCTGGGCTGGTGGCTGGGCTGGTGAGGCTGAGTGCATCCATCAGGGAAGCCTCTCTGTGATGAGGGCATATGAGCAATTCCCAAGAAAGTTCCACAGAAGAAGTGGATATTTTGAAATGTCAGAAGAGAGAGAGCTGTGGTCGTGCATTTCCATTATAAACAGGACTCTAACATTTAAAATAACTATCCCTGCCATAGTCTTCAGCTGAAGATCAAAACACAATCATTTTAACATCAAAGGGCATATTCTCCTTTTTTCTTTTTTTAATTTTTTTTTCAGTGAAAAACCCCCCTTGCTGTTTGCAGACTTTTCCTTTTTTTTTTTTTCTTTTCCAAAAGACTTAGACATTCAGACTCTAGGGTAGAGGCTGTTCACAGCTTTTTTTTTTCAAAAGTTGTTTGACAGCTGATCCTGAGAGAGGGTGTCTCAATCTTTAACATTTTATTAGGCTGCAATATTTGGAATTTTGAGGCTGGATTTTAGCCTTTGAGGGAGAGTATTCAATGGCATGAATCTTTTAAACTGCAGTGGTGCAAGAGATTATTTCAACAATTTGCCACAGATCATTTTTCAAAGAGACAATGAGGCATTTGTGAACAATATATGGTGGGAATAAGCTTCATTTTTTTTTCATACAGCAACTTTGGAAGGAACACTGTTATGTCTATGAGGTTTACATGGTACTTAAAATAGCTCAGGCAACCTCCAAGGGTATAAAGTCAATTTTTCAAATATAAATCTCAATTTCAGGTCAAGCTGGGGAAGGAAAATAAAGCAATTTAGAAATACCACTCACATTTTTTTTCTCTGAATTTGTAAGCTTGTGTGGGGCTGAAAGCCAGGCTCAATTTTGGGATGCTTAAAGGAATTTGTTCTAACCCACCTAGTATACAAACATTGGCATTTAGGGGTTTTTTCAGTATTTTCCATAAGGTCACAGTCCATTGCTAAGATTACTTTTTAAGGTAAATTTTAAGTGTAAAGTCTATATGAAAAAGAATAAAAATAAGAGGCGTAAAAAAAATCCAAGTTAAATTTGTTGCAAACTGCCTGAAGTTATCCATCACCAGACTGACCAAAACATCTTTCACAGAGTAGAACAAAACCTGTCTAGGTAAGGAGTGCTTCAGTGCAAAAAAGCCCAACAGATTCTTCTAAAAATTGAAATTTTTGGAGGTTTGTTGATTGACAAATACTATGCAGATGCTTCATAGCAATCACAATGCTTAATTTATATTCCAGTGGCACACATTTGTTCACCATGATTTTCAATGTCTAAGCTATAATGAGTGTTTTGATGATGTAAATGGCATTCTATTCTATTCCATTTTATTCTGTTCTAAAATTCTGCAAATGATGATGTTTGGATTCGTGGGAAAAAAAGTTTAAATTGCTTTGTGTTCTCATTCTGTTCACTGCTGAAGCAAAACACTGTATGGTGCAGCATCAGCATGGACTGCAGATGAAACAGTGGAAAATAAAGTTAGCAGCAGTGTCTTTCCCTTCTTAGGGAAGATGTGTAGTGGTAAATACAGTGCCAATAGAGGGAAAAACACCATGGCAATGCCCCTCATAATAATGGCTTCCTCATCCATCACTGCACTAAACCTACTGTTCTCCCCCTTGCTGTCACAGCAGCAGGGAAATCTCAGCTTCCAGGATCCTCAATGTCTTTATTTGCTTTCTGTCTTTGCCCAGACCCAAATGTCACAGTGACAGGGCCTGGTGCTGGGGACTGAGAGTTCCAGTATCCATCTGCCCCATCCTTCCCCAGTTCTCTCTGTCACTGCCAGGTGCTCACTTCAAAGACATGGACTAAGCAATTTCTTGTTATGGCTGAGGTGAAGTTCTGAAAGAGACATTATTGGAGAAGTAGAGTAAATTCATTTTGCTTACAGATAAGTATTTTAAAAATAAGCTATTGCAAGAGCAGTGATAGGATTCCTCCAGCTCACTGTGGAAGTGGAGGAAATGCACAAGCATGTTTTTGGATCTTAAAGCTGTCCAGGCAGCCCAGCTCATTTTCCTGTATTGCAGAATATCCTGCTGTAAGTGCTAGATATATACACATCACTGTAGTGATTAGACTGGCCTGGGCTATTTTAATTCCAGTGTATTCACCTTCCACTAGAACAGATCTAACTGAACTCTTTATGATGGACAAATGGAAATCAAAAGATTCAAGGCAAGGACAACTTTTTTTAAAATTAGACCTATAAAAATAAATTAAATAGTCTGTCCAGTTTCATTTTTGAAATAATTTTTCAGCTTTCTGTTATTATTTTGCTGCTGAAATCCTAAAAATCTGCCAGGTATGCTGCTGACCCTGCTCAAGTCATACAAAAGCTCTGTGTGTGCACTTTTGTTTTTAACAAAAAGCAATAGCAGCTGGAGAGAAATGACCTATCAGTCTGTGAAAAGTGAGGGCCAGTGTTTATAAAGACCTGCACCCTTTGTAGATTCAGATGGAGAAATTTTCAGTGTGCCCTGCAATCTGCTCATGAAGTGGAAGTGAGAACAACTAAAGCTCCTTGAGGTCCTTTCACTATGTTCATATGGACGAGGGAGGGATTGAATATTTCCTCCCACAGCTTTGTTGATAAAACTGAAATCAAAACTTGTCAGTTGCTCTTGAATTTTGTTTGATGTGTTCCTACTGAACTTGCCTGCTCCCATTTGTTTCAGACAGACTGCTGAGACTAATGGGAGACTTTCAGAAACCTGGAATTTGTTCATTTAGACTCATATGTGAGCTTTCTTTATATTTAGGAAAAGTGAGTTAGAAAATATCCCACCCACATCATGTTTTGTGCCACATAAATCCCTTGTGCCTAATTACTCAAGATGTATTTTGTAAGGATGGGCCCTTTCATTTTTTTAGTATTTATCTGCTTGTGCAGCTTTTCCATCATGTGAAATCACAGCAAAACCCACACCTCTTATTTTTCTCATGTATTCCTGAACACTTGAATGTTTGTCTGTGTTTATAGTATCTCTACAAACTCTGTATTACTTTGCTTGTTTTCCCTTTTATATATGCTTGGTTATATCAGTTGCAGGTGTGTCATCCAGTTATCAAAGTGTTTTAGACTACAGAAGCACCTTTTCATCCTTTTCCTTCTCTGTCACCTCTGTTATGCCTCATTCCCATTAATCCAGCAGTCACCATGTCAGTTCCTTGTTTCTGCCATCTCTTTTCTTCTCAAATCCCTCACAAGTCTGAGCTGCCTCTCAAACACCTTCCTTCCTACTCTGAGGAGACATTTGGGCACAGCCCCACACCCTGAGTGTCCTCTGTCCACCCTTCTGAGATGCAGCCTGTTTGATTGGCATGGCCTTTGGGATGGAGAGCTTTCTCTTGTGCATCCTAGGAATGTGAATTGTGGGCTCACAAGAGGCTGTTTTCCACATCTGTGCCCCAAATTACATCTTGGCAAACTTTCACAAAGATCAGACCTGACTAAGCAGATCTGGATCCCAAAAGTGCTGCTTCCAAAAGTGCTCCTGTGAGGTATCAGATAATGTGTTGTGTAAAGACACAACGTCCTGCAGTCTTACATCACTGCTTAGCTGATCCAATGCATCTTCACAGCAGTGCCAGGCAAGGAGCAATGCTCTTTAAGCAGCCTTCTGTCATACATGTTGTTAAAATGAGATTGTAGTGATGCAATGGAAAATATTCATGGTGAGTTCTCTGTATATCATTGAAATCATTATTAATGCAGGGTGATGTCATTTATTGTAATCTAAGACACAATAATTCAGGTTCCAGCCCAAGCTGTTGAAAGCTATTCCATTTTACCCAGACCATTTTGTTGCTTTTATTTATTTAGCTCCACTATTGTATTTTATTTTTTCAGCCAAGTCTTGCAAGCAACAAAGAAAAAAAAAAAAGAGTTCTTTTTATATTTGCAACTACAGTATTAGAGTATTTTTCTTGTCAAACTTGAGTTGAAAATTGTACCAAAGGAAACTTTTCGTTTGGGTTGCTAAAGAAACAAGGCTTAAGTGATTGTGCTGTCTGCTGTTTTTATTGTGCTGCCTCCTGTCTGGTTTCCCATGCCAGTAGCTTGTTAATCTGCTGGGCAATTTCAAACAAATATGACTGGAGGTAAAGCTCTAAAAACGTGCTAGGTGCATGCATGCCTGATGAAAGTGAGAAGCCAGACAGAACAGGGAGATAAAGCTTAATGCCCTAACTGAGGGGAAAATTGAGGGGAATTTAACCCTGTTACCAGGGCTCACAGAAGAGCAGGCTTCATAATTCCTGCCATTCTTTTGAAGTATAAACATAAAAGAAGGGCTCCTCAATTGACATTTCCTGAGTGTACTGTCCACAGCTATTAATTTTATAGTGTCTAGCTGCCTGCCAAAGGTTCATTCACAGCCCTTGCTTTGAAACCCATGTCCATTATTGATGACCAAAACACCAATGCGTGGAGCTCATGGAACATTCTGTCTGTCACAACAAATCACTAAGGGACCCCCTTGAAAATGCTTTTAATGAAGAAGTTCATGTGTAGTTGCCATCCCTTCACATGTTGTCTCCTTTCAGTATTTTGACCTGGATCAGAAGTTTTAAAGATAATGTTTTTCATCATGTACAACATCAGTCTGAGTTGTTTTGATCTTTTCACTGGAGTGGTATTTTTCTTTTCCAGCAATAGATTTGGACATAGATTTCATTTGGATCCTGAATCAAAGTTTCACAATCCAAGGAAGTGTTTATTATTATTATTGTTGTTGTTGTTGTTGTTGTTGTTATTATACACTTCCAAATTAAAACTTGAAGCAGGGTATAAATGTGAATTTTTCTCCCTGTTGTATTCTTCGCATGGATGTTCTCAATTGTAATAAAAGAGTAGAAAAATGTATTTTAGATCTAAAAGAAGGCAGATGGAAATCTAGGTACCATCTCTATACTGGGCATGCAAAGACCTGGGTGGTTTAATATCTGTGGGATGTCGCAGAGTGTTTCAGATTGATATTCAGCATTTTTTGAGTAGCAGCAAGCTACTCTGCAAGCTCAAAGTTGTGTGTATTGGTTTCACATTCTTTTCTTAAAAAGGAATTTATTTTAGTTTATTTTAGTTAAGGCTTTAGAAGGAACTTAAAACCACAAGGCTCTTAATTGCACTCAATAAATGACTCATTCATTCAGTATTAATTCATACATAGTATATCAACCTCTAATTTCTGTTTGATTTTAATTATAACACTCCTTGGGCTTATTTCCTCACAACTTAAAAGTGACATTTGCATTAACTGCATAACCTTTACAAAATAAATGGGAAAGCAGCAATGCCTTTAATAAATGTTGTTCATAAAGTACCATTGTAACAGGATGCTTAACTGGAAATATTGTGTGGTCAAAATAAGAATAGAAATGAAGGAGATAATGTTTCCTTGCTGGTAGCAACATCTTGGATGTTCACAGAAATGCTAATAATTCTTGCCATAGCTACCCAGATGTGCTGCATGTTTTGCAGTAATGTTTGCACTTTCCTAACTTCCAAATGCAGGAATTGGTGAATGTCTTGAAAATATCAAGTGCAGTGGTTTATTCTTGGTTCTGTATTCACAAGGGGAGTCAAAGATGTACTTATGAGCCTTATGGTACTTTGCCAATATCTTGGCCATCCTTTATGGACAGGAAATTTCCTTAGAAATGCCATTATCAGGGGATTTTTACTTTTTTTCTTTAAAAAAAACCCACTGCAGAAGCTTGGTTTATTTGCCAGGTAATATTCATGTCTCATAGTGATTTGGGCATAAAGTATAAATTAGTTTCACAAATGGGCTTCTTAGGTGAGTATTTCTTAATGAGGTTTAATGAAGACATTGAATCAGGAGGAGAAGAGCATTTAGCATTTGGGAGAAGAGCAGTGACAAAGATGAAATAGCAAAAGGAAAAGAAATGCTGACGACTGAAGGATTTGATAAATGAGAGCTTGAGATCAGCACATCTGACAAGAGAATTGGGAAGGAATCAAAATGTAGTTTTACAGGGTTCTTGTTCAGTTGCTGAGGTGCACTATACTAAATGCTTATTTATGGATCCATTTTTTCCCTCTTTATTTCTCTGTGTGTGGATCTACCCGTTCAATCAGATAAATCTGCTTGCAGATAATAAATGGCAGATAATCTCTGTGTGAATTGCTTTAGTGAACTCTGTGGGGGCATAGTACTTAATTGTAACAAATGAAATAAAACTGACATAAAAGACAGCAATCACTTCAAAGTAAACACACTATCCTAAGCAACTTCTGTGGCTTTAAAGTGAAGGATAATTTCTACAAGGTGTTGGTTTTAATTGGTTCTTTGGGAGATTTCTTTATAAATTTCTTATAAATTATAAATTAATTTACATTTAAATGCCTCCATGCACTGCTGAGTTAGCCCAGAACTTGAAAAACAGCAATATCATGTTCTTAGAAGTGTCGCTGACTCTGCTAATGATTAGAATATTTCCTGAGCCATCCCGGTCTTTACTGCTTTGTAAAATTTCTAGGCCAAATGTTTGGGTCCCAGTGAGCACCATAACACACTGCTGATGGCTTAATTCAGGATCTGTACTGCTGTTTGACTCAACTGGGTGGAAGAAACATAAAGAAAAAAAGCTCGAGCTCAGCATTTTGTCAAAGGGAAGTGTCAAAAGAAGAAAAATATTTACATTACTGAATTGGAGTGTTCCTCCAGCTTAATGACCTTACACTAAATACAAAAATAACTAAGAATATGTAATTAAACAGGAATAAATTAATTTATGATGTTCATTTTCTCATTGTATGCTTAGTGGCTGAGTAGAAACAAAATTTGAAAAATTAATCTTGTAAATAAGTCCTGATGACTACAAATAGTGATGCAAATGGGAGAGTCACATCTATCTCCATCCCCCTCTTTTTAATTTCAAAGATTTGGAAAATCAAAGACCTCTTTCCCCTTTTTTTGCATTATAGTCTGTGATCCAAACCAGGGAAAAGTGTTTGCTGCTGCACACAGACAGCTCCATTCATGCTTTCAGGAGGTGCCTTGTTCTCCACACACCACAAAATAGAAATACATTTATTTAGCTGAGAGGTTCAAATGGAAATGCCAGCCAATATTAGTGAAGTAAATCTAAGCAAAGATAGATTTTGTGCAGAAGTGGCTTATGAAAGGAAAACCAAGCCACCTACAGCAAGCCATGCTGAATAAAAGAAAAATATTGATGCCTCAATGTAAGAGCAAAAAGCTTAAAAATCAAAGGAAAGACAGCCTAATGTGTTTATATGATTTTAATCTTCTGCTTATGTTGAAGAAGAAGCTTTGTGATCAGCTCTGTTACAGCAGCCTCTGACAGCTCAGGACTGTGGGCTCTTCCACAGCAACTAGAACTGGAAAATCCTGCCACAAAACACTGAAGCCAGGATGGACTGCAATATTTTACAATATTGAGGTTTTTTATATGTGGTCAGAATGTAGGAAAAAGACTCTTTGATTGCAGAAAGGCTTTGCAGATAAAATTCTTTAATCAGTGGGAATGTAAAATACTCTAGGTGTTCCATCTGGAAAAAAAAATTAGCTTTGGGAAAAAAAGAGAAAATACTTTATTTGCCAATTAAAGTCTCAACTGAAGTTAGTCTTCAAGGGGGGTCAGTGGCTCCCTCTATGTGCTCTGAGACTATCCAGCCTCTGAAAATTAATGAGGGAGATGGGATTTCTCTGCAGAATTTTGTTATTTTCTTTAAAAATGCAATTAATCATGAGCAGTGCAGAGTTCCAGTACTGAGCAGGTGCTCTGCACAGAATTATATAAATGAGGTTTGTCCACTCGAGATGTTTTTGTACATGTTCCCTCTGTTTTCCTATAGAAGGTGGTTAAGAGTGTCCAAACCAAATATGCCTCTGGTGAATAATTTGGATACATTTGCTCTCAGGCCCTAAAGTTATATCTTTACATTATAAATCAAAATTGTAGTGGTGAAGCATGATAAAACATACTTATAGTACTGTACTTGCCATGGCCACTGTGTTTGCACAGCCAACTAGTGTGGGACAGAAAAATCAAAATGAAAAAGTATTTGGAAAGAAAGTAATTTTCTGTGGTTTCCCTACATTTATTTTACGAAACACTACTACAATGTGACTGCCAGCATTTGTGTTTATTGAAACCCCTATTTATTTCCAGATATGGGACATCATTACACTAATAGTATACTATTATGTAAATGTATTTTCTATAAATGTCTAGTATCTGTAAGTAGTTTAGTCTCAATGTCCCTAATGTAATATATCAAACAATAACTCATTTGTCAAAGAGAGACAGTTCATTAGTATTCAGAAATCATTTGGACAGAATAAAACAGCAACAGTATAAAAATTGATGTTGCGAAACTTAACAAATGAGGGAATAAGGAAAGTGTGATTCAGGAAATTGCAGGTCTGCCCTCAAGGGCCATTTTTGGGTCACTTGTCTGCATTTTAATATTACATCTGTTTTAGAGAGAGTCTCCAAGTTATTAGGTTGGGAGGGAAGCCAATTTGCAACTGTGACATCAATATCCAGGGGGTTCAATAAATGGGAACATAACAACACTTGGGACAGAGTCAGGGTGAAAAGGTGTCACACTGCCAACTGTGGCATTGTAACTCAGTTTTGCAATTAAATTATTGAATGATATAAACCTTAACTTTTAAGGTTTAAATACTGGGAGATTTGCTCTTGAAATCTCCTACCTTTTGAGACAAGAAAGAAGTATGTGCGTGTATGACCTAAATTAGGGTACTTTGTGCATCCATTTTAAAATTCAGTCACTGCATAGATACATCCAGGTGTGCTTTGTCTGCCTGTGGGCAAGCTGGATAAGATGCCAGCTCCAAAATTTGATGTTAACCTTCCTGCACAGGTGTCAGGCATGTGTTTTTCTCAGCTTCTTGCATGGTGTTCTGCTTCTTCTCAAATCAGTCATTTCTTTCGTTCTCTCATGTGTGGGTCTGTCTTACACGGGTTTGCATCAGCTGATTTGTAGAGATACAGAACTTTTGCTTGCCCAGTTAAATGAGACATTTACAAGGGATTTGGAATTATCTGGAAGCACCTTGTCTCTCAGCACCACTGTAAGGGTTGCTTGAATATGAATCTCTTTTACATGAAGAGTTTGAAGGATGCTGTGTGTGGCCTTTAAACACCTTACTGGGCAAAGCTGCACTTTCCTCTCTGACTCACAGAAAATGTCAGCAGCAGGTTTTGTGAATCTGTCTGTATTTCTCCATAATGTTCATCTCAGGTCAGAGAATAGCACTGGTGGGGTGAGTGAGTACTCTCCTATTCTTTAGTTGTTCTGGCTCCCATCATTGTATTGAAAAGAAATGGGCATATTCCAGAACAATCCATTGCTTTGGAGATGGGATTTGTGCATGGTACTTTTAATTTAGCTTTTGACCTGAAAATAAATGAGCCAGATAGGGAGGTACCCAGGTACTGAGAAGTGGATTTCCTCTGTGCTTGATCCAGGCCTCTATTGTCAGGCTTATTCATGAGGATGTATCTGTTCATTTGATTCAATATTCTGTTCCCCTGTTATTTTTCCTCCCAAAAGCACTGTAACCTCCATTCATCAAGTCTAAGATTACCAACTATGGCTTTTCCAAAAATACCAAGAGCTACACAGTTGCTTTTGAATCAGAATTGGAATGAAACCTTCTTATAATGCTTTCTCTTTTATATTCAGCACCCTCATTTCCATCTTTCACAGCTAAATCGGGTTATTTAGATTACAGCAAGGTCTGAACCAACTCAGATGAAAAAATTTATCTACAGAGCCTATTTACATTTCTTTAATGAAACACTACGTTGGCTTTGTATAAAAAAGATTTTTTTTAAGACAAAAACCTGAAGGTGATAAGCATAATACTATTGTGAAGTAAAGATAAGCCTAAAATTGAAGCTAGTTTTGGAATAAAAGAAAAAAAGAGATTGTTCTCTCAGAGCATGTGGATGACAGTTAATTGACATGTCAGTGGTCACTTTATATAGCACACAGAAGGGTATTTGAGACTTTTATTCTGACCACACCACAAATTACCTTCACCATCTCAGAGTGCAGCTGTGATAAGAGATGTAAACACTGAGCTTGTTCTGAAAAGTAGCCAATACCTGTGCCCTTGTGACCCTGGGGTCTGACATTTGCTCCCAAGAAGGAGCTGTGGTACAAACCAACCCCTTCCCATGGAACCCTTGGACAGCAGGAGCCACAGTAACACCCCTCTGCCCCTTGCACATCCCAAGTTGCCAAGAGGAGGGCATGGGGCAGCTGGCACTGTGGGAAGTGCCTGGTGATGGAGCTATCTCTTTAGGATTGATCAGATCTCTTCATTGTGTTTTCCCAGCACAAAACAGCCCAGGATCTGATTTTTTTAAACTATCATTATTTTACACAACCATGGAAGTAACCCCCAAATGCGAATCAACAGTATTTCATGGGCTGGTAGATAGTAGCCAAAATATGGCCCTTTAATTTTCTCTCTAGCAAGAATAATTTCCTTTCCATATGGAACACCTACAGAATGAATTGAAATGAGGCTGTCATTCTTTTTTATAAGAAGGGAATATTATCTGTCTGTGCTTGAAGAAGGGAATCCTCAAGCTCCAGCTCAAGTCTGTGTTTTTCAAACCTCTACTCTCATGATGGGAAAGATGTGCCTGCCCAGCCAATCTCTAAACCCAGGGAAAAAAATGTAATTTGATGCAGCCCATTTTAATGGTGCAGTAATTGACAGAGTGGGAGGTTTCCGATACTGTGAGAATGTGACATGAAAATATCTGATACATGAGAAATAACCTGCCATTTCTAAGGTAGTTTAAAACCCAGGCAGTTGAGAACAGATGCTATCTAGTGACACTCTTTTCAAAGCATCATCTCTGCTGACAGGCTGCTGTGCTGCTTTGGTGAGCAAACAAGGAGTGTTACAAGTGCAGCTGATGAGCAGGCACAGCTCATGCAGCGATGAGGCTGGAGCAGGATTTATCTCTGGGTTAATACAATACTCAAATATTAAAATCTAGCCTCATAAATACCTGTTTGAGACTTAATGAGTCATTCATCAGCAATCTGCTAATGACTGACTGCAGCTATCAGGTGTGGATTTACAGAAGCCCTAGGATAGCCATGCTAATGACAGGGTTTTAGTTATTACAACCTGCAATGTTTCTTAAAGGCAATTTTGGAGTCTGTGTTATCTCTTGTTACTGTCATTTTAGAACTTCTGGGGGTTTAAGGTTGTTTTTTCTTCCTTTCAAAGGACCTCGATGTAAATGTCTTACAACAACCTCAAAGATTTTTACAAACACATATTGTTAATGATATGTACATCATTTTATACCAGTAGACATCAAAATAATCCTCAGAAGAGAGAATTGTAATCCTCGTGTCTTATGTGGGAAAGATGAGACTTGGAGCTGTGATCTGTCTGAGGCTCAGGGGAAAGGATGCAGCTGACAAACCAAGAGAGGTTTTCCACCTGCTGCTGGAGAGATGCTGTGTATCCAAACATGCTCAGGCAGGGCTCTGGAGCAGCTACTTATTTCTCAGTCATGGACTAATTGAAACAACAGACAAGGGGAAAATCCAAATTCAATCCATGTACAGATATGCAGACAGCTTGCACGTGTTACACTAGGTAGGAATTTAGCCCTAGTTTGACTGCTGATAAAAACACAATTCAAGCTCAGAAATACTTATTTGCCTCCTGTTTTGGATGATTTTTCTTACCTCTCAGTAAGGGGATTAATATATGAGCCAGATTTTTGGGGGGTTCTTTGCACTGTGTTGTTGAAGCTGCTTGTGTGGTCACATTATGTGACCAGTTCAGAGCTGCTGTAAAAGCCACAGCTGCCCTTAACTCCAGGGATTGTTGCTTAGTCACACAAAGTCTGAATTGGTCTGCACAAAAATATGCCCATGTGTTTGTGTCTGTTGCAAAACAAGGCACCCAGGACAGAAGACCAAGCAGGAGCAACCAGGTTATAACACAGGGAAGAAAATCACTGGTTAGAACAGAACTAAAACACAGCCTGGAGGTGCCTCTGGTAACATTTTTGACTTTCATCTAATTGGATCCAAACACTGAAGCCTGTGCTGGATTCTTCAGAAGAGTTTTTAACAGTCCTTCTTTTAAGGTTTACCAAGCCAGAAAATAAGGAGGTAAAAGAAGAAGCACAAAGCACCAAACCCTTGGGTTTCTTTGTGCTTTGGCATCACTACCTGTGGGTACGATTAATGTGATGTCCTTGGTGCTTTACACCAATAGGAAGGCAGGCTTAGACAAAATGACTCTTGAGATATTTCACATATGAAAACTCACAAATATCAGCTTGCTTAACAACAAAAAAGTTTGCCTTTTTAAAACAAACAAACAAACAAACAAAAAGAAAGAGGTAGCTGGTAGTTAAAAAGTCCAGAAACTGGATGAGAGTCTGTAACCTCCAGGGCCAGTGCCTGTTTGGAGCTCCCCAGCTGCTGGCAGATGGCTCAGAGCCATCCAGACACAGAAAGTGCCTCTCCACCTTCAAATGATTCTCTTACAGAGCCAGCAAAGTTCTACCAATTGCTGCTGTAGATTAATGCAGAGGGAGAGCAAATGGGACCTGATGGTCCAGCAGATGAAGGCAGAAGGCCCAAAGTGATAAACTGCATTTCTAGCATGGGAATAATTCAGTCACCCTAATCAGGCTCTGTGGATGCAGAGTTATCCACGCTCAGCACCATCTCCGCAGCGAGAAGTCCATAGAAAGATTATTTACAGTGAATAAGACTTCCAAGTTGTTCATGTTTACAGACTTCCATCTGATAGAGCTCAGTGCATTACCAGCCTCCAACTTTCCAGATCTTGAATTTCCTGGCTGGTGAACTATTAAAATGCAGATTAACTAAACTTCAAACAGATTTATTGCAGATGGCTCCTGCAAAATCCTTTTGGATTACCTGCCTCCGGACATCATTTCCTAGTCTGTAGGGGTTCATTAAGGACAGATTTAAATGAGTTAGCTGGGAAAAGGCCAGCAGGAAGAGTATGTTGAAAATTATTCATATTATTATGCTTGATCTAGTGATATAGATTTACCTTTTAGGAATTTTTAAAGTTTCTCGTTTGCAGTTATGAATAAGACATGCAAGCATGCCTCGTTGGATCGTGGTGCTGTTTAGGAGTGCATTTCATAACCCCTGAGTTATTTGTGGCAAAGAAAGTCACCCGTGCTGAGAGTGCAAAGAGAAGAGACAGCAGCCCCAGTGCATGTCCCTCTCAGTTCTCAGCTGCAGCAGCTCAATTTCCCTCTGAGCAGAGCCTTGAAATTCCAAATATAGCCATGAAGCATTTTGCTTTGTTTCTGTCATCTAACCCATTTCAAAATAAAATTAGCCTGGGGGTTATAAAAACAAAAATAGCGATGTTTAGACTTACATGATTCACTAATTGTGCTGCCATTTGGTTCTTGCAAATTGGCTCCAAAGCTCTGAAGTTGGTTTGGTTTTTATTTTTTATTTTTTTTTTTGGAGATGTAGTTAATCTAAATTTATGCAGGAGCACTGTAATGACTTCTCCTTCAGACTATGAGGGGTTTTTAATCACTTTCAACATTTAGCCCCTGATTGGGCAAAGCACTTAAATCGAAGCACTTGGGTGCTCCAGCTCCTTGCTGAATTGGGACTGATGACTAAATGCTGGATTCTTGGTTGCCTCAGGTTTTTTAAGAAAGTGGAAGTGCAGGCCTGTGAGCAGGCATAAATTTGAAGGTATTTAGCAGATGAGCACTAATTGGGGTCCTGGATGTGTCTGGCAGCCCCACTGGAGCAGCAGAAGCCAGGGTCCCTCTTGAGCTCAGGTACCTCCCTGCCTGTGCCACTTAAATGGCACAGTCTTGCCTCTGTTTTTATTCTGTACTTACACAGGCTAAATATAGTTCTCCTAAGTTGTTTGAAACCACTTTCCACTTCAGATCTCTAAGTGTCTTACTCATTACTGCAAATGAAAAACTGGAGAGTATTTTGACACTGTCAAGCACACAGTCCAAATACTCCTCACAGCATCCTGATCCAATCCACTTTGACTTCAGTGGGCACAGAAAACAGTTTGAAAGTTCCATCTATTTCCAAGCTGAAGCAGTGTGTTCCCTTGACAAGGGCCTGCCAGAAAAAGCTGCCAAGCACTGAGAAGTGTTCAGCCCTTTGGACTGACTTGTGTATGAGCTGACTGTAGCCTCACAGATAAAGTTCAGATATTGAGCCCTGGTCTTCAGTGATGAAAATTTAGTACGTTAAAGAGTGACAGCAGCTTGTTCTTCTGACTAGTGCTGACCCTCACACCTGCTTCAGCAGCTTGGTGTTCAGTCTCTGTGTGCATAAAACCAAATTTCCTACCATGTTTCCCTCTACAATGTGCTCCTTCACTGCTGCAAACAGATGTTTTTGCAGTTACACTTGTGCAGGTTAACAACCACAGCAGTAAAGTGCATGTGGGTTTTAGAGTTTATCCCCTTGAGCTTTCATAAATGCTCTTTTCAGGCTCTAATGGCATTGCTGATGTGTGTGTGCCGGTGTCAGTTGTGTTGAAGCACACTTGCAGGCATTCATGGCTGCACAGGATTGATGAACATGGCAACTGGGGGTTGAATAGCAGGTGCTGAAAAACTACCCTTTTTTCTTTCAGCTTTTAGTTTTCTAGAGAGCTTTGACTGCAGAACTATCCAATTGTATTATAAACACAGCTCTTCCTTTTTTTTATTTTTTTTTGCTAGCATTATAAGCATAACTATCATGACTGCAGTTCTAATCTGTCATAGATTTTTACCTAACCATCCCTCAAAAAAAAAAAAAGTTTCAATATATGTGTTTTCAATAGTGTATTTTTAATCCTGAGTGCCTGCAAATAAGAGTTCTCTGCCAAATTCTGACTGGTAAACAGCACGAATGCTTCATATGCCTCTGTAGCCACTTTCAAAAGATTCTGCCAAAGTACATAATGCATCAAAGTTTGCACTGAAAAAGGAAAATCAATCAGGTCAGATACTGTTTCAGCCTGAAGCTTGTTTGGATGTTTGCTTGCTTTATAAAAAGGTTGGGAGCCATTTCCTCTCCTGGTTTGGGAAAACTTGCAGGACTGATCCCTGCTCTAATGGTTATGTGACCCCTGCAGGATATCTGTTTTACTCTCTGTGAATGAAGAACAGTAGATACATAAATGTCAGTAGGAATGGGCAAGAGCTGCTAATCAGAGTTAAATCTGGTAACTTGCTCTGGCTGTATAATGGGCTGTCAATTTTGCTGTCCCTGGAAAAAAAAGGCAGGAGAGAAGGGGAGTTTTCCTAGAGAGCAGTTCATGACAGAAAATGCAAAATTCTTCAGAAAAGCCTGACCCTCGCTTCTAAAGCTTTATTGAAATCACATCGACATCCTTTATAAAAAATGCCTTTTTCTAGAGAGGCATTCAGAGGATCTGAAGCATATTGTGCACTCACGTTCCAGGTTCTCTAACCTTCTGCAGTAATTGGCAGCTAGCCTGCTTCAAGATAAAATTTATAAAGCAGAGAAAGTCTCCCATATGCTGCCCTTTTAGGGAAAGTCTCCTCATTACTGGAAAGCAGGAGCACAGTGATGGTAAGGTACTGTAGGGATCATTTATCAATCATGCTATCAGCAAAGCTGCAGAAACACAGATAGACAGGAAAAGGCTCTATTTCTTTCATCTCTCTATTTTCACCAACACAAAAATTTCCTGGTGCTTTGTGTCTCTTAGTTTCCAAATTTCAATTAAATTAAGTATGCCACTATTTCCCTCATTTTTAGCAGCTGCCTTAACCAAGAAGTGTATTTGTTTCTTGTCCTTATTTTGGTGCTATCATGTCTAGTGATAAACCTTATGTGGTAACCTGAATAATTCCAGAAATGTATCTGCTGTCCTGGGGTGGCTTTGACCAAACTATATTCATTTTACCTTGTGTTGTTTACCTACTTTTTAATATTTTCTGAACTCTCTCTCTTTGAGAATCTTACCATTTTCACTTCTCTTTTGTGAGCTTATTCCCATTTGTTTTTCCTTTGTATTCCAGCTAAGAAAGGCACACTGTGACACCTGTGTTGTGTAGCACCTTTCAGATGCTAAGCAGGTGCTGAGCTCATTTGCAGAAGGATCACTTTTGACTGCTCTGTGCCAATGCAAACCTGTGATGGACTTAACTGGGGTGGAGAGATCTCTGACGTTGTTATCCCATCTTCTCCCATTTCTTCAGAGGTTTAGCAGTCTCCATTTTTTTCTGCAGCTAATCTTTCTTCATCATGTTTTAAAACTCTCAGCCTTTATTTTTTTTACTGCTGTTTTCACAAGCCCTTTATCTTTTTGCTCTCATTGGTTAATTTAACTGATCCTCTTCTCCATTATTTGTCAGGGTTTTAAATGAGGTCCTGACCCCATTTTTGGTCATGTTCACTTCAATACCCTCTATCACCAACATGGTCCCCAAAATCAAGAGCTCATTTGCTCTGAACTCTGAAATCTTCAGGTCATGAAGGAACTGTCTGACAAGGGAAGCAGACAATCATAAGCAAGGAACAAAATTCGATAAACAGCATTCAATAATCTCAGACAAATACAACTGTCAGCTCTGTGTTGATGAATCACAGACGTGTTCCCAGCTTCTTGATTTCCCCTTCCTGACTCTCAGCACTCCAATTATTGGGAGAGTGAGAAGGTTGTTACTTTATCCTTCCAGCTTCCTTCTCTTCCTAACAAAAATATAAATACATTCCCAGTCTTCTAATATTTCTTTTGTTTTGGATTATTCTTCTTACTAAATAGTTGCAGTGTTCTTTCCATTTAATGAAATGGTTTCAGCTTTCTCTCCTGTTTAATAAGTTGGAAAATTAGCATTGAATGAGAAGAGTCCATGGCTTTGGTCTGTAGCTTAGGAAATCTGTGAGAAGGAAAGGAAACGCTTGCAAAGACTATCTGCAGACTCAGGGATGGTCTTCATTTTACTTTTTAAATTTTATTTAGAGTACATGTAAAGAGCTTAGTAAATGAAAACAGATTCAGTTCAGCAGAAGGCAATGCTGTTCAAATGCTTGAGCTTTTTTTTCCCCAGACTATAGTTTTTCAGAACTCAGTTTTTATCAGATGTTTTTTATATTTGTTCCTCAAATTGACTTACTTTTTTCCTCAAATGTACCTACATTTATGGCTAGCAATCTGTAAGATCTCAGAGGGTTTTATTTAAGTTATTTAACCACACAGAGACTTCTGCATTCTGGTTGTTTTGTTTTTCTTAATATAGTGCTAATATGAGAGTATGAGCTGGCCATTCGTGTTGTACTGTGTCATGGTAAGTGATGCGATTGTGATTTTCTCATTTGCAGTGGTGTCTAAAGGTCACTGCAGCAGCCCAGCACCACCAGAATCTGTGTTTTATGGATAAGTCCATTACATGGAGTCACACGTGTGGGATGAACAGGCAGCACAAGGAGGTTTTATCAGCGTTCAGCCCCAAAGGGCTGTGCACAACACAGGAAAATCCAATTAGAGCCACGGGGAGTTTTTCAATCTCTTAATCGGCATTGCAGCACTGCAGATGGATATTATTGCCCACTACTTAAACTTTATTACTCCATTTTTCTGTCTGTAGCCCTTCTCCCCGCCAACCCACCTTGAAGAGACGGCAGGCACAGCCATATAAAACTTTTTATGACCTTGGCATCTGCACTGTTTTGTGGCACGAAGGAGAAGTACAACTGTGACAACACAGAGGAGCCTGGCAGGATTAAAGCTGCTTCCACCAGGGCCGTTTGCTCTGCCTCCCAGTCTCGAGAGCCTCACCTGGCCCTCAGTGACAGAATTTGCAAGAGCAACCTCTGTTTGAGGCTAATGCTTTCCAAAGGAGAGGCAGGATGATCCAGGGTGAGGGAGCAGGTGCTGGCTGCATCCGAGCCCGGCTTTGCACGGAGGTGCAGATTCATTGTGCGACCTTGCACTGAGTCACTTGACTTCCAGTGTTTCAGTTGGGCTATAAAATTGACTAAAAGCAGGACTAAAACCAGACACTGCATCCTGGGTAAATAATAGGCTCAGGGAAAACATATAGGAGGAGGGGATTATGTTTTTGTGTCTTAAAATACCTTTGCTGACAGAGAGGGTGGGTTTGCTATGGATGAATAATCCGTTAGCATAAATTACTGTTATTTTCAGTGGTGGCTTACCAGGTATATGTATCAAAGAGTGATACAGTCTGCTTGATTTTATGGTACATTAACTTTGCCAGAATGCATTTATTATATTTAAAACCTGCTAGGTACCTGCAGTGGGAACAAAGATTGCGTAATTATTTTTTCTTTAGCTTGTGGGAAACCAAATGCTTTGAATACAAAATATTCTAGGGGTGAAAAGTTCATTCAGTTCACCCCTCCATAGGGAGAGTATAGACAAAAGGAATCTGATTACTAATTTGAAAACAGATGAAAGGAACCAATACAGTGATGAAATAACTGCTGCTTCCATTTCTGCCCTTTGTGTTATTGGAAACAGTAAATAGATGCAATAATTGAGCTGTGAAGCAAATTTTACATTATTTTATAATAAGCATCTTCCCCAATCGATTAATCACTTTGGAATAAATAGCTCCAGGTTTTGATTTTCAAACCCATATGTGAGATTTTGTTGCAACAACAACAGTAGGAAATGTCCCAATGTGCAGTCCCTGTTTTAAGTGAGGAATGCAGAGTCTATGAAATTAATGGAAATATCTTCATTAAGTTCATGGGCCTTGCTGCTCCAGAAAACAACCATTTGTTCTGGAAAGCATTGCAAAATCCCCATGAGCAAATTCATAGGTAAGGATTTTCATTTTGCATGGCTTTTCCGTACAGGTCTTGGTGTTCATTCTTACACCCCAGCTCGGTTGCTTTATTATCTAATCTCTCATAACTTGTGTAATAACTGTGCCTCCTTATTCTCTCTGGTTTGTACACTGGTCCATACCTGCTCTGTGTGAGGAGAGAGTGTCTATATGGATGCTGTGGTGTGCAGAAGGCTCTCTGATCTTTATTTGCCAACAATGAAACTCATTGATCCCAATATATTAGTATATATGTATATATATTACAAAAAGAAAAATAAATTAAACTCACCACTACATTTTGAAAGCAGAAAACACCTTCCTAGGACCACAACTCCTCCTATGCTTTGAACAGAAGGGATTCAAGATTATGGATATTTTAAATGTCAGAAGCCTGGAGGTCCCAAGCAAGAGCAAGATTTTTCCTGTCCAGCCATAGCATTTTTTCAGTCAACAGGTTTTTTTAGTACATAGAGCCTTTTCCCCATTTTTTGTATCTATTTTGGCACAGCTCTGGGAAGAGGGACAAAGGTAAAAGGAGGCATAAACTCTCCTACATGGCCTGTCCCCAGCAGCTATCAGGCAGTGATTTACAGTATTAAAGTAAATATTTTTCATAGCTTGCACAGCAGTGTTTGTGTTTAGCCACTTTTAGTGTGAGATATAACACATTGTTGACTGTGATGAATACACGCTGGGAAACAATAGCTGGGGCAGTGCACAGCAGTATTTAAAAAGGGCTTAGAATGAAGCAGCAAATACAGAATTGAAAAAGTATTGAGAGGATTGGGAAACAAATCAGTTCAAGGTTAGATTAGATCCACCTTCATAGAGACTGTCATAGCCGGCCATTGACTTATTGACAGCAGAGGGGAGCACAGTATTCCAGCCACTGAAATGCTTTTAAGTGTCTTCCATAATGCTGTTAGTCTTCCAAACTTACAGAAAATAATTGCAATTTTGATAAGAAAGGATACAGCAGAAGTTCTAATTTCCATCCTTGAAGAAATACATTGTCTTAAGACTACTGAGACCAGTTCTAAATATTTCGGGATTTATTCTAGTTCTTTTTTTTAAATCATATGTGATTTTTCGTTAGAATTAGGAAAATGATTCATATGTTCTTTGCATTTGACTGATGGAGCGTTGAAAAGCCAAAACCATGTGGTACCTTTGGTTCTGATGGAGGCAAACAGCAACGATACACAAAGTAACACTAAATGAGACTGCCAGGGATTGAGCCACTCCCTTTCCACAGTCTGCAGTCAGCCCATCACTGCTGCTTCCAGAAGTTAACAAATGGAAAGAGGTGAACTTTCCTTCTTCAGTAACTCTCTCCTGAGTAGAGCACAAGAACACAAGTACTTTAACTGTCAAGTAATGTTCTACACTGGTGACTACAAATTTAAAGTTATGCACACGTTATGTTAGAGGCTGGGAAACCATATAAAGATTAATCAAGCCAGCACATCAACCCATTGTATCCCACTGATCCTCCACTGAAAACAGCTGGTTTTTTGCTAGAAGTGCTCTGCCAGAAATGGGACGTGATTCAATATTGCAGTGTCAGAGTTGCCTTTGTTAACTGCAGCAATCCTCAGAGTCAGCAGAATTACTGTTGAGTATAAATACATTTTCTGACAAATCTCAAGCAGACCAAGAATGCAATCCCTTGCAATCAGCAGATGTGCTTTACACTCAGTAACTTTGTCAGGATGTTCCTTTAGATTGATGGTAATTACTGATGTGTCATTTGGGGTGTGTTGTTGAGCAAAGTCCATTAAAACTCAATTTGTTTCATCAGTTAGCACCCAGCTTACATTATGCAGTATGTTCAAAGAGCTTTCTCACTGGAATTGTAAAGGTGGACACGAGGCTGGAAAAAGATTTTCAAAATACAATGGCACAATAATTCTGTTTTTCATGGCTGAGGTCTACCAGATCCTATTTCTGACCTTGTAATTCAGAGCCAGCTTCGACTCCCTGTTACACCACAGCTTTCCTCTATAACCTTGGCCTGTCACTCCCCTCTTTGTGCTATCTCCTTGTTCCTATGAATTGAGTGTTGCTATGAACTTATTATTCAAGGTGAGGATAAAAACATAACATTCTGTAGACCATCCTGGTTTCCAGAGTAATTCAGGGCAGTGTTTAAATGTCATAGGAAAAAGAACACTAATAGACCATTTTATATTTTGTTCCCTCAGTCTTCTCCCTTGAGTAGCAGATCATGACTGAAACCAAAGAAGGCCTTGGGACCTGGGCTTGCTTTTGTGCCATATGGAAATGTCTGACTTAGAGGAGGGAGAGGTGGCAGGTGCTGTGCAAGGAGCAGCTCCAGGAGAACACAGTGTTCTCTCTCTGGCTACTGCAGGATTTTTGAATCTTTTTTTTTTGGTTTTAGGATTATGATTCCATGAGAGCATCAGCAGTAATCTACTCCTTTTAGTCTACTGAAAAGCTGTGAATTGAATGGGTTTAATAAACCCTCTTTTAATGTTATTTCCTCTTCCCAACTTTTCCTTTCCACATGTTGATTCAGTTACTTTGCACAAACCCTAAGAACACTCTTTGTTACTTCTCTAACATAGTCAAGCCCAGGGCTGTGCTGAGGTTTTAAGCCTTTAACAATAATAAATACTGTTAATACTTACTCTCTGCAGTCTTTATTTTCAGATGAGAAGGTCTTTAGTCCTATGACTTCATACCTCCTACCTTCAATTCATGTACCTGAATGAGGTTTCCTGTTACAGTCCTGCTTTTCATAGCTAATTGACATTTATTGGATGGGAGTGAAATATTTTCCTATTGTCAACAACACAGCATTGTGCTGTCCATGCAAAAAATACTGGGTTTAGTGACAAGCTTTGCATACATAACAAAATCCCTTGAAGGCCCAAAGTCTGTGACTTTTCTCCCCTTGAGTGTCTCTTCCTGTGCAATTAAGGAGGCTGCTTTCAGTTACTTAAGAGAAATAAGTGAAGGAGAATAGAGCCCTAAGAAATGAACATTAGTTATCCCAAAAGGGACCTGGTGAGAATTGAAGCTTAAAAGGGTCTACACAGTTTAATTCATGTACCATCTGTTTTTGGGAAAATTAGCACAGATTAGATTTTCCAACTCATCTGAGGCTAAGAAAGTGCCTTTAGAACCTGTAGTATTTGCTTAAGTATTAAAAACAAATTAGCACCGTTTCACTTGCTGTGTGAATCCTGTGCATATGAGCTCCCTTTGGAGTAAGCTATAAGAATTGTAACAGCAGAATAGCAAAGTGATGCCTCAGCCAGCCACTCCTTATCATAGTGTTTCTTAGCTGCTTTATGGAAATGCTTGACATTCTTGTGCTCTTCTGAGCACTGTTTTGTTAGATGTGACCATTTTTTATAAATTCAGTTATTGCTCAGGGCTGAGAATCTGCTCCCTGTGGCCTCTGACTGGTGTTCCTGCTCTCAGTTTGGCTGTAAGGGGGTATTGTAAGCTTAAAGATATCTAATTTAATGCAAAAGTAACAGAAGAATATAATTCTCATACTCAAAGACTGTAATTGTATTGTATTAAAGTATTACATTTTAATTACAGGACAGCTTTCAAAAAAAGAAAAAAAAAGATTATATTTTAAAATACAAGGCAGAAACATGAAATAATTTGGTTTTCTTGGTTCAGTTTTTCCCACTTTGCCACTCCTCAGATTTCTGTGTTCTGATGTCCAAAATGTAGAACCAGCCCTGCTGAATGAGGCTGTTGTGATCCTCTCCAAGTAGGCAATATTGAACACCAGGCTTCCTGCTGTGGACCCAATATAGGGGCAGTAAATGCAAAGTTAGCATCTTTAACAGTGTATTTACCTCAGCTGGACTCTGTTTTTCTTCCACTCTATTTGTTGCAAAAATCTTTAAATGTAGGGCAATCTCAGTTATTGGGAGCTGGATGGCCTATGTACACACATTTTTCTTTTCAGAGATTTCCAGGCTCTTACTTCAGTTCCCAGACATCCCACATACTTAATTCCATGAAACATCAATTATTTTATGCTGCTCATTAAATATTACTTAGCTGAGACACTTTGTTGATGCTGTATGTTTGATGCTGTGCCTATGAGTGAATTTACTAATGGGATGGTTTCACATATCTCAAAAGATGAAAGGCCTTGAATTACACCCTTGGTTTGAACGGGCAAGTTTTTTTGACTTGACTAGAATTAGGTTTAGCACAGCAATGAGCCTGGTCCATCATTTTCAGATGAAGTAGGGGTAATGCACATGATACTCATTGCAGAGTAGACTGAGAGGATGTAACATCCAACAGAAAACTGGAGCTCTGTATTCAGCTAAGGTTGCAATCTGCAGCCTTTTAAAGAATTCTCCAATTGTAATTAAACAGAGTAAAAATGTGAGCAAAGAAAGATTTTAGGTTGGTGTTGCAAACAGTTCAGGTATTTATGTGCTGGTAATATTTTGGGAAATGGAACTTTATTTGGTGAAGCCTGGATGTCAACATGCTGATCTTACAGAGAGTCTGCGTGTGCCCTTGTGTTAAAGCATGTTTTACTAATGCCTCTAAACAAAGGATTCCAGGTTTGCTTTTGTAGTACCAAGGTGCCAACTGGAAAGTGAAACTCAGAGTACTACAAGGCTCCTTCTCCTGGTACTCCAGAAACCCACTGTGAGTTAATCAGTGATTTTTCACAGACGACATCTAATCTATAACTATAAATTACTTTTCACTCCTATTATGCCTTAATTGAAGTGCACCAATGTGAAACTGCAATAGATGGAGATTCAGTAATTCTAGCCTCAATTAACTTTGTGTGGATTTGGATCTTTTTTCCTTCCTTTTCCATGGACAAAGGATAATTCTTTGACATCTTGTATTTATTTCAATTGTTGATAGAAAAGTTAGAGGATATGCATGTGATGAGGTAGTCTATAAGGCTACTCTAAAGAGATAGGCAGGAGTTGTGTGTATGACTTATAAATTAATACATATCTTTTATGTCCCACTGTTTTGTTTAACAGCTGTACTATCAGCAATAGCCAAATCCCTCAGGATTCTGCTGGGGAGGAATAGTTTAATAGCAATCATTTTTTGGGTAAATAGCAGTTACTATCTCTGTAACAGCTACCCTCATCCCATCCTTGACTTTTCTTCAGCTCCCTGCCTTTAAGACACAAAATGTGTGTTGCAGCAGAGTAAAATCACAGTGAAGAAATAAAGCACCTTGCTGTCTGGAACAGGAAATTCAGACACAGCAGAAAGCAAAAATTGTCCTAGGAGAGGCAGGATGCTGTGTAGGAAGAGAACAGGCATATGGTGATGCAGTTAATTCTTCGTTACTTCACATTTTAGCAGAACTGATATATATTTACCAGAAAATTAGATTTGATGCCTCTATCTGGGCATATATGCTCTTACAAATGTTTCTGGTGTTCAGTTAATAGCAATGAAAACAGCATAAGAATCCCACTAGCACAAGCCTGTGGATTAAAATAGTTCTTTACAACACATTTTTGTTACAGACCTCCCCAGGTTTTCCCTCATGGCTCAGATGGTCAAAAAGCATGTTTGTGTTTGCTTTTGATTGGTTTGCTCTTCTGAGTGATCTTTTGCCACTGATAAAAAGCTCACAGACTTTGAGAGGCCAACAGGTGTAAAGTGGACAGCCTGCTGTATTTCTTAGCTTTCTCACTGTTGGCCAAGTCCTTTTCTCTGAGTAAGAATAATTTCCAGCCTCCTGCTCACTGTGGAGCCACTGCACATGGTGCTGCAGCAGGTGTGGGTGTGATGGCACAGGTAGGACAAGGACTTTGTCACCCCCAAAGCAGATGCAGAGAGCATGGCAGGTTGTTGTCACTGGGGTAAAAATTCTGCCACGTGTTCCTGAGGATTTGTCACCTAATAAATGGAGGGTGTGCCCCAAGTTTATTTCAAGGAGCATGGTGGACACAGATAGAAACCCACACGAATAACAGAACTCCAAGAATGATGCTGATGCTGATTAAATAGGATTATGCTTTGTAAAAAGAGAAGGGAAGAGGAAAGGTGGAGAGAGAGAGAAAGAAGGCAGGTAGAAAAGTTTCATTTCTCAGCCTTTCTCAAACTTATTAAAATTCCCAGTACTGTCTTCACTGAGCAGGCTACACAAGTCAGATCTTGATTATTGAAGACTGATGTGTTGTTTAATTCACATATTCAAAAGCAAGGCAGGATTTTTTCACCTCTACCTGTATTCTACTGTTCATAAAACTTTCCTGAATTGAATCTTATCTCAACAGTCACATATTCCAAAGGCCTACAGTTGTGATTTAGAAATGCAAGCAATGACATAATGAAGGGAGTTCTTCATAAACTGGTCCAATGGTTAATATTTCCTATTTATTTTCAGATAAGGAGATTTGAGTTCGCAGTAAATTAGCACCATAATTTCTCTGTTCTGATTGAAAGATTGCACTTCCAAATAGCTGCTAGGCTTCTAACTGGTCATTTGCATATGTGGTTTTACATGAAGACTTCTAACTTCCTTTTCATCAGCTCATAGAATATATATTAGCATTGATTGGACCCTCATTGCAAATCTCACTACTGGGAAGAAAAATCAAAAATTATGGTGCTGTCCTTCTCAATGGAACTCTTAATTAGGATTTTTTTTTTTATTTCTAAAGTATGAATTTTCCCTTTAGTGAAATTAAACCCATCCTTTCTCTCATTTACGACACAGTCAAAATTCTGACAAACTGCATGGTATTATTGGGAAAAAAAAGCATTAATATGGAGCCAGAGTGACCATTATAAAGTAAAGATGATTTCCAGGCTAAAGTCAGAAAAAATGTTCTCTGGCATGTAATAATCAATTAAAATATATTACCTAAAAGATGTGAAATGCATGTAATTCTAAGTAGCTGCACATATTACACAGCTTATTATACAGCAAAATTTTCTTGGATATATTGGGTAGAAAGATCTTCAAGTCCCATCTGGGCTATCTTCAAATAATGAACTCATTTTGCCCAAATCTTGAATGAAAATGGAAAGCAGAGTTTTACAGGGTCAGTTTTCATCTTTAAAGCTTTGCACATTAAGAACATTGATATTTGTTAACTCTCCTCTATAAAATCTCCTCTGGGTTTGTAGCTGCTGCCTTGAGTTGTATCATCTAAAGTTAAAAGTTATGGAATATCACATGAAAGGCCAGCATATGTTAATGCCTGGTTCCTGAGCTTGCTACTGAAAATGGGGGTGCTGAGAGACCACAGTAAAGGGCAGATATTTGGTGCACTGTGCTATGGGCTGCTTCATTTTGCATATTGCACTACTTGAAGTAAGTAGGGCTGGAACAGCTGTGCACTCAATCCTAGTGAAGATAAGAATCTCTCCCTCGGGGCATTGTTTTCTTCTGCCAAGTAGGACAGTCAAGTGTTGGATTTGGCTGTGGACTTTTCTGTTCTGTCATGCAGCCTTTCCTTATCGTTTGGGCTTTGGCTGAGGATTTTGAAAAGATCCATCTGTGTTTGATTTTTGTTATTCCACACATTATCCTGTCTTTGAGGCATGATTTTATTTATGTTTTTGTACAAGTACTCAGATAGTGTTTCATAAGAGCACTGCTAGTGGATTACTCAGTAATATAATGTTCATTTTCTGTGAAAAGTTTAAACTAAAACTTGAGTTGTCCTAGAGCATGACCCAGCCATGTACTAATAACTATGATTTTTACCTTGTGAAAGGTATTTAGGATGTTCTCTGATAGCAGTAGAATTTCTTGCTTTTTCAAAAATGAGAATATTCTCAGATATCTTCTATTTTCTGCAGCAAACACCATCCTTTTTCTTGTATTTTTCAAAGAAGGGGAGACATGCTAATCAAAAGTACTCCAGCTGCCTCTTGTGTCCACCCATGCCATAATGTCATTCATCAGTTCTTAAGGCTCACTTCTCCTTTCTAATATGTGTCAGCACACATCACACAAAATCTTGTAGAATTAGTATCTGCAGCTCTATTTCTGAACCTGGACTCGCCTCCTCCTTTGCTTTTTTCCTTTCACAGCATATCCAGAAATCGGTATTAGAGATCTCATCTGGTGGACTGGCCCCGTTGCTTGTAGAGCTCTCAAAGTGTCTCAGATTGTTATCAGGCTTTCCTTTGACTCCAGTAAAGATCATCTATAATAAGTTACCACAGAGCTGATCTCTCATGTGATCACCTGGGCTGCTGCACTTCGTGCTTTGATCCCTGTTCCCTCTGTCAAAGCCTGCCCCATACCACGACCCCCTGTGCAGCCATGGGATTGTCACAGGGACAAGGCTAAAGTATCAATACCGTGCACACAGAAAATACCCAGAATTTGAGAGCCTCCCCACTGCATGTCCCTGACATGACAGAAAAGGCAGAGTGGTATATAAGCATTGACAATGTGAGGGAGAGGCAGAAACTGATTTTCAAAGCTCTCCTAGGCTTTTATCATCTCTTTACTGAAACTTTAAAGGCAAAGAGAGTCACCCTCTTCTCACAGGCTTCAAAGAATGATGGATTTATAATCTATTTCAACATCCACAGGTTGCTTAGAATTGTAGAATCATAGACTGGATTGTGTTAGAATGGACCTTAAAGATTATCTAGTCCAACTCCCTGCCATGGGCAGGGACACCTTCCACTATCCCAGGTTGCTCCAAGCCCTATCCAGCTTGGCCTTGGGCACTGCCAGGGATGGGGCAGCCACAGCCTCTCTGCACACCCTGTGCCAGGGCCTCACCACCCTCACAAGCAAGAATTTCTTCAGATATCCACCAGTCTTGCAGGCTCCAGCCATTTCAGTAATATTAATTCAAAGGATTTAGTGCCCTGGGAGGAGTGTTAAAAATTGCAGCAGTAGAAGACCAATGCTGAAATAGCACATCAAGGTTTATATATCATCACACACTTTCTTCCATGCATACTTACAAAATGCCAAATGATATATTGACAAACTCATGTATTTACTGGTCCAACCCTGTAAATTGATTACTTTGGTGAAATGATTGGGAATTTCCAAAGGCTGACTGCTGGGGCAGCAGCACTGACCAGGGGAGTCACCACCCCTGGAGGGATTTCAAAGATGTGTAGATGTGGCACTTGGGGACATGACTTAGTGGTTGGCTTGGGTTAATGGTTCTAAAGATCTTTTCTAACCTAAATGGTTCCATGATTCTGTGATTCTCTGATCTGAACCAGCCAGGAAAGGGTGCATCATGATGCAGCATGGCACTATGCACATTTCAGGGAGTTAGGCTAAAATCTTGCACTTCTGAAATCATTAATCTCATTACTAATACATATGTGGCAGAAAGCTACAGAAACAGACAAGAACTTTGCTAATGTTGCAATCACTTTTCTGTATATTAAATGGATTCCATACAAAACTCCTGCTTGAGCAGCATTTTCAGAAGACTTGCTTGTCTGATTCTCAAGCAGAGGTAGGCTGCAGATGTCTGTAGAGGAATATTTTTCATGCACTGAATAGTTCATATTCTCCTACATTTTTCTTATGGGAGTTCCTAGTCCTTTTAGTCACCTTATCCCTTATCCATGACTAAAATGTGCCGTTAAAATTGGGAAGTGCTGGTCAGCAAAGCGAGGAGCAGCATCCTCTGCTTCATGAATATCACATGTACATTAATGCTCACGGTGCTGCTGCCCACGTAAATCATTCAGATTAGTTAGCTGATGGGAAATCTAGAGAGATGGCCAAGATGAAAACAAATGTGCTCTTTAAGTTTAACCATCTCTCCTAAAATTTGCTTATCTTGCTCACATTCCTATCTGAGTAGGCATAGTTTAAAGGGCAGTGGAAAATTTCTGTACATGGCAATTACCATTCAATATTGATAGAAGGTGTTGAACTAAAGTCCTAAGCAATGAATCCAGAGGGAATACAAATTCTTCCCTCAAAAACTACTCTGTATTCTTCCACTATGCATTGGTGCTTTTAAACTTGTACAATCTAACATTTGCTTTTAACAAAATTAAAGCTGGCATTTGACTGCACGGGGAATTGTAACTGGAAACCTAGCTAAATTATTATAACACATGCCTAAACAGGTGGGTAATATTAAAGTCTTAAGTGTTACTGCTTTCAGAGACACAACTCCTGGAAAAAAACCCTTTAAGCATGTCAGACCAGTTTTTAATAAAGCTCTTGTGCTTTCTTTTTAGGGTAGCATTTGTTGCTGTGTATTTTCTCACAGGCAGATTTTTTTTGTGTGTCCAACAAGTTCTGTCCCTTGCTTCCATCCATCCACCAAGGTCACTGGGTTATCAAACACTCATAGGGACAGAACTCATTAGAGGGATGGTTTGGGTCTCTTGTGATGTGAAATGGCACTTTCATACCCACCAGCCTGCACCTGGTCTCTCACTGCATCACTGGGTTGTAGCTGTCCCTTACATTAGGAAAACTTCATCTTGACCTCCCTCTCTGCATTAATTTGAATACTCAAATTAGACCAAAGCTTAAAATAATTCAAACTACCTAAGGTTTTCAACTAAATATTCTAAGTTTCCCAAGTCTGTTATTTTATTTACTCTTCAAAAGTGCTGGAATCATATTAGAAAAAATTTTTTCTGAATGGTAAGCAGAAATCATTACCCAGGCAGATAAGCCTATAAAGCATTAAAATTTATCTTAATACAAAATAGAGGGCCTGGTTGTGGCACTCTCTGCATATTTGTCTAAGAGACATGTAACAGAGAAATGGTCCAAATGAGCTTAATAAATCTCTTTCTTTAACTCACAAAAGACCACATCCTCACTTCCATAATTCTATTAGAGTCTGCTCCTCTGGAGGAGATAAAAGAAGAGATAACCTCTCCATTCAGAATATAAAATAGCAATTGTTCAGCTGATGATTGGAATATTTCCAGTAGAAGGACTTAATTATGGAACAAAATTAGCTCAATCTGACCTTTTTAGAGAATAATGCAAAACTAAGTTTTTTGCAAATGTCTTCCTGGAATAACTGAAATAAGGAATAATTTCCTTCCCTCTTTTTACAAGAGCAAAAGGTGGCAGAATATGATAGCAGCGTTCTTGGTGAGATGACAATCCAAGGATGAGAACAATAAGACAGTATGTGCAGAAAGAGATAATGTATTTTAATGGACTGGCTGATACAGTACAAAAACAAAGCAGCTTTCAGACACACAAGACCTTTTCAGCAAGAGCAGGTTTCCCTCAGTGACTCAAAATTGTAAGCTTAAAAACTTGATGGTTTAATGGTTGCACCAGTAAGAATGCACCAAAATGTATGGTATCTATATCCATTATCTATATCTTGAGATAAAGACAAAGCCTTTTGTTCCAATCTCTGTTTTATCCCTGTGATAAATAGGAATAAGTACCTGCACCCACAGACCAACAGGCTGGGGATGATGCTGGTGCTAAAGCACTTCCCTCCAGCTGTTTAGTTCCATGAGTTCATCTGTATTGAGGCACTCCTTACTAGGAAAAGAAAAAAAAAAGCCACAAACTGCAAAAAAAACCCTCATCTGTTTTATCAGCCCCATCTCTGATTTCATGACATTCTGAATGCTCCTAAGCCACGCTGATACCACTGTGTACAAGAAAAAAAGGCATGAACAGGTGGTGATATTAACAGGCTTCTTATGGTTCTGAAAAATGAGATAGAAATGTTTCATGTCATGAAAGTCAACATCAATCATCCATCTTGTGCAGATATGGAAATCAGCCAGCATGGTTCTTGCTGAGGAGGCGTGAGATATTTCTTTTGCATCAGAGCTGTTGCTCTGGACACAAGTCATGATTTGTTTAATATAGATGAATGAGGAGAACATTACTAACACTGCCTTTTTTTT
>VZTZ01019011.1:0-18985 GCA_013400955.1 Drymodes brunneopygia | reverse complement strand
TTTTTTTTTTTTTAATAAACTGAAAGCTCCCCCTCCTGGCACATTCCCTGAACTGAATGCAAGGTTCCTGACATCTACTTACAGCAACAGGAGATTCACAGATTCTTTAAAAGTAGTGTACTTATAGTCTCCCAAGGATTCCCATTTCCCCATCCAGCTATGGGACTTTATATGAACTGATGTAACACCAGGGGTTTGCCTTAAGGCTTTGTCTATAATTTTAATCTCTTGCTTTTCCAGGCAAAGATTTATGGTTTCTACTTTGCTGCATATTATACAGAATAAAGGAACCAACTTTTTCAGAAAGTTTGAGTGTTCACATTTGTGTTCCTTCAGAGTGGTTGGTGCAGCTCAGGCCTAACCCCACCATCTAATTTCCTAATAAATGCCTTGGAATCATTTTGAGAAATCTACTGGTTCTCTTTGAAGCAATGCTGCAGCTCTGCTGAGAACAGATCCTGACCAGGAATTCAGGGAATCTGAAAGCCAGGGAAAACAAAAAAGCAAAGAGGGACATGTTTATGTCACCGTTTTGGTAACTGCTCTCATCTCACTGCTGCCTGTGCTTCGAGGACTGCCAGTCCCTCTAATCCCTTGAATCAGTGCAGTCACTCAGGTGCTTAATATGATGAACTGATTTGTCACTGAATTTCCACAGCCATTCACTTATGCAAAGGAAGGGGAAGGCTTTCCCAGCATGTGCAGCTGCAGGATCCTGTAGTTGCCATAAATTCCTATGTTTTAATTTTGTTACAGTGCCTGGTTCCATCCCTCAACTCCAAGCAGGCTGACAAAGGCAGTGACACTGGTTAGGGAGCTTGCATTAGATTTGCCGTCGTATTCAAAGACATCCTCTCTCTGTGTCCTTAAAAATTATTTATGGGGAACAACATTTTACTGGAGCATGAAGACAAGAATGAATGTTCCTGTGCAGGCAGGATTGTGCTGGAGCCATGCTTTCACATAGCCATGCAGAGCCACACAGAGCAAAGTGAAGGAGTGTGAGGGTAAAAGAACATCATCGTAATCTCAACTCAGTGCTGAGCTGTAATAGTAAAGTGAGAATGAATGAATGAATTATAATTGGTGTCTTCCTTTCTGGGCTTCCCCTGAATACCAAGGTGGTATTTTCTTCTATGGTAGTGATGTTACTTTGCTTTTTATGCAGTTAGGTAATAAATATGGCAGGTTTCAGTTGTAGAAGAGTGGTTATTCTAAAGTCTAGGAGTAACAATTTACTACAGATACAATGAATGAAGTGTGTCTATTAGACTTGGTACATTAGGTCTGGAAGTGGGAGAATTGCTGGCCTGGCACCTTATGCCACTTTCCTGTTCCCTCTCTGTGGTTACAAAAATCAGGATTGACCTTCACAAACAAAGCTGCTCGCCCTAAAGAGAGCAGAGCTCAACTGCTGAGGCAGTGAGGCCAATGAGCTTTCAGTGCCATTTACATCAAAGAAGGGCTGCTAGAATAAATGTCTCCATACCTAGGGCAGAACATCAAATGCAAGCTTGCCATTTGAAGCCAAATCAGAGTAATAATAAAGTAACAAATGACACGTTTGTTATATCCTTTAATATAGGTACACACATGCACCTGCCTGTATTCTTGTTAAATCCTCGCTATATAGATGGATATGCACATGTGTCTTCTTAGAAATGTCTTAAAAGCTGCTTTTATTGTCATAATGAAAGAGTAGGACTCCTTTGAGAGCCATTTGTCTGCAAAACTACTGTAAACTTCCTTTGAGTAGGCTGTCTGCACTCAAGAGAGTTAAATCAGTAGAACTTTGACGAGACTAGAAGACCCACTGATATCTAATTAGTGTGGAAATAATTGTTGTAATCGTTGCATTTCTCTACAAAGCATGTACTGAAAAGCAGTTACACGATTTAGTGAGCATCAAATCAGTTTGATATGCAAATGGAGGTATGGACTGCTTCATAATGCTGGTAGTATTTAAACATTTGTTTATTAAGCTGAGAAAATTGGAAATGTCAACAAATGGGCTCCAAAAGGGATGTCTTTTATCAACAGAGACTTTCTTCAGAGTTTTTGCTGTACACCTTTTAGATGACAAGAGTAACAGCAATGCTAAATGTGAAGGCACTGCTGGGAGTAAAGTGTGGAACAGTAGTTCCTGCACCTGACACATACCAACACTTTTCCTCCAGCAGGAATAAAAGGGAGCAATTGTAGTGCTCTCCAGATTACCCCTGAGCTCTTACCTTTTTGCTGTTAAGGAGTCGTGGAAACAACCTAAATTGTCTTTATCCCTTTAATGTAGATTCAATTAACTCAGGTTAATGACTGTGGGATGGAGCTCAGGGAGTTGAGAGCTGCTCTCATTGTTCAGCCTGGCTTGTCCTGTGACATCAGCTGCATTTTTGGATGGAGGAAAAAGACAATGAGTTGCCAGGACAGGCTCAAACAGAGTCCACAGGAAAGTGTAATCATTGCCTCTCAGGCATATGCAAAGCTCATGGCTGCATCCAAGTGCAGAAGTGCAACACAGAGCTGATCAAATCATGTATGAAACAGCTGCATTTTATCTGTTTGCTAAACCTTTACTCTTAAACTCAGTAAAGTCAACACAAAGTCCTTGGGAGTAATAAGCTGTGACCTGTTAAGATTTAGATAAGTATTTTGCCTGGGATGTATCTTCATCTTTGCTACATATATTTATCACGGCCAAAAGAGTGGATACTAAATATTTTTTTATTTCCGGAGGAGTGCAAAATTGCAAATTGTTCCCAGGGACCATGGAAAATTCTGTAGCTGCATGATATTTAATGGCATACACTTCTGAAATCTTACTTGGAAGATTTTAACAGGATCACTCAGAAGAACCCTTGCTAACCCCTCTCTTTTCATTTCCTTTCACAGGATTTCTGAGCACTGGGGACCAAGCAGCAAAAGGAAACTATGGCCTCCTTGATCTAATCCAAGCTTTGCGATGGACTAGTGAAAATATTGGGTTCTTTGGTGGTGACCCATTAAGAATAACAGTTTTTGGATCTGGGGCAGGAGGTTCATGCGTCAATCTGTTGACTTTATCCCATTATTCTGAAGGTAACCGTTGGAGCAATTCAACCAAAGGTATTATGCAGGTTGCAAATTTTGACAATTTTGGTGTCTGCATGCCACCACCATTAGTACTATGTGATGTTCTGTATATTCTCTTTGTTTCTATGAACTGTAGAGTTCAGCTCAATATTAAGAAACTTTTTAAAGGCTATACAAGCCTCCTTCTCCCTCAGCTCTTCTGTGCATGTTTAAATTTTGGGTCACTTTCTTCTTTTTCCTATGGAGCTTTGTAGAAACACTTTATAGCAGACTTCTGAGCAGCATTTTCTTGGTGCATCATTTTTGTCTCTTTTCTTTCCTACCTAAGGGTGTCTTTTTTGGAAAATCAGTCAGTCATGCTCACAGTAGATGAGGTCATCTATATTCAGACAGTTGTGAAAGGTGTGTTTAGTTTCTCCTGAGGAGCAGAATTTAAAGAAAACTAAAATGACACAGTTTCTCTTTTCAGGCTAACAGCTGAATTGCTTAAAACTATTATTTTGTGTGAAGGAAACAAGTAACTAGTTCAGAAATCTTTTGTCTGGAACTGCATGGACTTCACTTGCTGTCATCTAATAAAAGAATGGTTGAATGTTTTGCATGCATGATCCAAAATTGTCAAAGCATCCAAGTTGCAAATGGATTTCCTTCTAAATGTTTTTTCCTATTCCATAACTAACACCTTTTCTCTTTAATTGAGGCAGGCAGCAGGGAATTAAAATTGTGTCTTTGAGGCACCCAGATTATTTTTTCTATGATTTTTGCACCACAGTTTCACACAGTGGCTCTCATTTGCATGGCTATTGCTTATTGATCACGTTACTTTTGCCTTACTGCTTTCACATATTTTTATCTGCATTAGTTTTGCCAGGGCCACCACACTGTGCCCTGTTCATATAATCCTCCACTAATTTATATTGCTGTATCTCCATGGGGGACTAATTGGCCAGTCATAAAAACATAATTCTGCTGATATTAAAAGAGCTGCATTTCCCCTAAGTCATGTTACAAAGACCACTGAGGTCAATAGAAGTGAGAGGTTCTTTAGACCATGCCATTAAGCTTTTTCAAATGAGAGAAAAATATAACTTCTACGAGAAAAGTCAAGTGGAAAATAAGACTGTGGTCTAAATTTTAGTCTATTTTCACAATTTGTTTTTTAATGTAATCTTCTTTTTTTTTCATAACTACCTGAACTTAAATAGGAGATATTTGAAAGAAGATGCCTATGAGAACAAGATGTAAACATTACCTTACTGCACTGACTGAGGGTCACAATGCACCATCTTCTTTCACCAGAACTCTCAAAACCACCTTTATCATCAAGGATTAACTCCAGGTTGAATGAGGACACCTGGTTTATCTTCCCCTAACTCTTTACTTGATGTTAATATTGATCTTCTTGGTATAACATGACATCAGTGCAAAATGCCACATTTACAATATTGGGACAGTCATGTGCTGCCTCTCATCAGCAAATGCTACCCTGTCATATCCCAACACATGGACAGATTTCTGCCAGGAGCAGCATTTGTTTGGGGAAACTGAGGCACTAAGTTGCCAGCACAGCAGATCAAGGCATTTTGAAGGGGTCTGAAAAAGGTCCGGTAAAAGTAAATTTTTGAGGATTTCTTTTAGAAGAAAGCAAACCCATGCTTTGATGACATTTGGATTAAACAGAACAACTCACCACACTCCTGTGTATGCTATGTTTCATTTGGAGGTGGTTAGATCTGCCATTTAAAAAAAAAGCAAAAAGAAAATACAAGTTGGTCAGGTTCAAATAAGAAAAGTTATTTTTTAGTGTTTCCAAACCCCTTTTTGTTTCATGTTATTTTGTTTCACATTCACATTTGAAATCTGGAGAACGACTTTTTACAAGAGTAGTGATAGGACAAGGGGGAAGGGCTTCAAACTGACAGAGGGCAGGGTTAGCTCAGACATTATGAAGAAATTCTCCCCTCTGAGGGTGGGCAGGCCCTGGCACAGGGTACCCAGAGCAGCTGTGGCTGTCCCTGGATCCCTGGCAGTGCCCAAAGCCAGGCTGGATGGGGCTTGGAGCACCCTGGGACAGTGGAAGGTGTCCCTGCCCATGGCAGGGGGTGGAGCTGGATGAGCTTCAAGGTCCCTTCCAACCCAAACCATTCTAGGATTCTGTGATTATCAACCAGTCTCTGCCTTAAGCTGTAAATTCAGATGCTCTCTTTGCTTCTGTCATTTCCCTCTGAAAGGTTCCCTTGGCAGCTGAGAGGAAGAATTCAGCCTATTTCAAGATGGAGCTGTTCACAGCCACCCACCTGCAAGTGGGCAGAGCAGCACCCATCTTCACAACCTGCTCTGAAAATAGAGATGAATATATGCAAATTATTATTATTTACTGCAGTGAGACTTTGAATAAGAATCACAAAGCACTATGGCCCACTGAACATTTAAATCTTCTTTCCACCAGTCTGAATCCTATAAGCAATAATAATCATACACATTATCAGATAAAAATGTAATTCTCCATCCTGTGAGGTACCAATTTCTGCCATGAATTATGTGACAGAATGAACATAATTTTTCATACTGTTCATTTTTCACCAAATGGTTTGAGTGGAGGAATAGCTCTGTCAGCATTTCTCAGCACAGGGAGGGATATTTAGTTTCACTTCCTCAGATGGCTTTATGACCAAAGAACTTGACCACTTTTACTTAATCCAGCAGCTGATGTTTATGTAGCACTTAGCAAGCCACAGTGTTTGTGTCAGCATTTTCTTATACGTAGCTTACACTTTCTGTCCTTGTTCAGATGTATTTAATAAGGCAATAAAAATAGATTTACACAATATGCAAAAACCCACACACATTATGAATTATCACGAAATATATCTTTGTGAAAATTCAGCTTTGTCATTTACTTACATTTATTACAATGCCTGGATCCTCTGTGGTAATTCCACTGACTTTGAGCCGATTTATACTAGCTCAATATCTGACCTTATAAACATGCAAATACATTTTTAGCTGTTTATAGCTCAAGTTCATTCTTATTTTTACTCATATCTTGCAAGGAAATAATACCTTGGATATGACTTCTCATAAATTTCAGAAGAGGCTTGAGTTTACACAGTTCAGGCTCTACCTATCTAATTTGAAGAGTTTTGGATTAGGACCTAATACAATCTAGAATGATTTTAAAATTCCTGAGAAGCTTGTAAAACGTTTCCTGCCAGCAACAGATTCCAACATATTTTTGAGTGCACAGGGTCTGGTGCCGCAATAGAGGCTGTAAAAGCATTTCTCTGATTTGATTTAGAGGCTGGGGAGGTTTTTTATCAATAGAAATATGTTACTTATCAAAGCAAAAGCCATCTTGTGCATTACTGGAATAAATTTCTGAGGCAAGCTGAGTGCTTTGACTCCAGATTTTCTAGTGGGAGTATCCAGCTATTCATCAAGCATTGGACCAAAGATTCCTGGTGGAACTGAGTGAGGCCAGGTGTTACTTTCCATCCCTAAGTGACTCTGCCAGAGTAGGTGGAATGACTCCAGGTGCCCATCAGCACGAGGAAAACAAAACTTTGACCCATATATCTTAGATCAGTGTAATTTTTGAACACTGTAGAGCATTCTGTACTACCCACTGTGACCCATAGGAAGTGGGGTCCAGTATAAAATATTTTCCAGTAGTTTATGCAAAGGGTGTGATACTGGAATGAACTTCTATGAAAATACAAAGCAAAAGTGCTCACAAACCACTAGAAAGGCCACAGTTACCTAAATATAGTCTCAATACCTATTAAATACAATCTAAATTCTCTAAATATAGTTTCTGAGCATTATATTCAGACTTAGAATCTCTTTCAGTACCCTCTAATGGAGTGGAAAACTCCAAAGAGGGCACAAGAAGTATCAGAACAAGGATGGACTTTTGATTGCATTAAAGCCAATAGCAAAAAATTGCATTTATTCACTGACTACAAGGGGGTGAGGCCATCATCCATGGCATGTTTTAAAAACCCTTACAGAAGGGAGAGGAAAACATCAATTTTAACATATTTTGTTGTTTCTTTGGGTAGAATTCCTGGTCCAGAGTGCTAATTAAATCAGCATAAATTCAAGTTAATTGCACTGAAGACTTTGGGATTTACTGCAAATTTATATGCAGTGCCAGATTATTGTCTCTCCCTTAACTGAATACCTGAACATATGCTTAAGTCTCTGAATTACAAAGCTAAATAAATATATATATAATATTATAATAATAATAATAAATAAATATTATATATAAAATATATAATTTCCCTTTTTATGTAAGTGTCATCAATATAAACCTGCCTTAAAAAAACTCCTTACAAGAAATGATTTTGACTTAAGCACTTATAAATTTAATAGCTGCCTGGTACCTGCTCATCTATTACTCCAGAATATAAACTTCTGCAGTGATACCCAATTTAAAAGAACTGCACCTTTCAAATCAAGTTTCATTCCAAAGAAAACATTAGAAAGTATAATAGATTTATTTAACACATAGTTGTATGCATGCATGCTGCTGATGGCTCGAACAATATCTAAAACTTCAACCCATTTCAGAGACTTGATGGCTTTTCCTCCTATAAGGTGCTTTAATTTTATGGTTTTTTTTTAACCTGAGAGTGTTGTCCTACATAAGGTAATGCCACTCCTTTTTCTTCCTGAGTTTCTTTTGAAAATCTGTTCCACAACTGGACTATATTGAGGGAGAATCATTTGCTTCAGCACATTCTGCATTTATTTTGTGCACATTACCTGTAGGTACAACAGCAGTCAGATCTCACCACCCTGTATATTTAAGTACTATTAAGACTCAGGTATCTCTTCTGTTCGAGTTTTCTATTGTTTCAAAGAACTCCTTTGAATCTTTCCAAGTCTGTGGCTGTTTCAAGGTCGCTTCAGTAGTTTTCAAATATTTCTCCCCACAGGACTTTTTCAAAGAGCAATAGCTCAAAGTGGAACAGCTCTCTCCAGCTGGGCAGTTAGCTTTCAGCCTGCAAAATACGCCAGGATGTTGGCTACAAAAGTTGGTTGCAACATGTCAGACACTGTAGAACTGGTAGAATGTCTACAGAAGAAGCCTTATAGAGAACTTGTCGACCAGGACATTCAACCAGCAAGATACCACATAGCCTTTGGACCGGTAATCGACGGCGACGTGATACCAGACGACCCTCAGATCCTGATGGAACAAGGAGAATTCCTCAACTACGACATCATGCTGGGAGTTAACCAAGGGGAGGGGTTGAAGTTCGTTGAAAACATCGTGGATAGCGAAGACGGCATCTCAGCCAGTGATTTTGACTTTGCAGTTTCTAATTTCGTCGATAATTTATACGGATACCCTGAAGGCAAAGATATATTGAGGGAAACGATTAAATTTATGTACACGGACTGGGCAGACCGGCACAACCCCGAGACCAGAAGGAAAACACTGCTGGCTTTGTTCACTGATCACCAGTGGGTTGCACCAGCAGTGGCCACAGCAGATCTTCACTCGAATTTTGGATCACCTACGTATTTCTATGCCTTCTACCATCATTGCCAGACAGATCAGGTACCTGCATGGGCAGATGCAGCCCATGGAGATGAGGTTCCTTACGTACTAGGAATCCCCATGATTGGTCCTACTGAGTTATTTCCCTGTAATTTCTCCAAAAATGATGTCATGCTAAGTGCAGTGGTGATGACGTACTGGACAAACTTTGCAAAAACTGGGTGAGTACCAGATAATGAATGGTCTTGTATGCAAACTTTGGATGGAATGGTGCTTTCCATTGGTGATCTCCCTTGGGAATGCCTCTGTACTTGTAGGATGAATAAGAGATTAAGAATTGAGTTAGATGTTTATGTTTACTGTAATATCCCTCAGCTCAGTTACGTGCTTTAGGAAAAAGAGGGCAAAATATCTTTGCAGATTTTCTGCAAAGAAATTTTAATATATACACAAAACTGATTAAAGAAACTCTGGAAAAGTGTAAAACTACACATTTAACATATGTTATAGTTAAAAACAGCCATATTAGTATCTGCCTTTACCCCACCATTGATATTTTCATCCCATGAGACAGAAAATTACATAAATATTGCATCAAATATAATACAGCTTATTTTAGTAGCACATATTGTCTTAAAGTCTCGCTTCTGATATGTGACTTTAAACTTGGAAAGTTTTGCCATTTTCATTAATTCTTTTATTTCACTGGAGTTCAAATACCTTTGTTACCTCTGACCACTGTTATTCTTGACTATGCATTGTACAGAGTTTTGCTCTGCCATGATCCTATCCCTCTGGAAGGCCACAGATGATTCACAGGAACAGAAATGCAGAGTTGTATGAATTTTATGCTGCAAAAAAGAACAGAGGATCTTAATGTTCTCTCACACTGGTCTCTCATAGACATTTGTCCACATCATCACACCCCAAGCAATCTTCCCTCAGCAGCACAAGATTTCACTGTGAGAGCAGCACCAACATTTTGGAGAACCAGGGAAGTTGCTGAAGTCTGTGGAAAAGAAGGGTTCATTTGCATAATGCTGTTTCTAATCAAGATTATTAAGACCTCTAATTTTAGGGAATAACACTCTGTTCCATGCAAAGGCAGCCTTAAACATTTAGTATAAAATCTTAATTATGTTAATTTTATAATTCCGTTTGAAATGCTTTGTAACATTGGAGATATCTTTTTCTTTCAGTGACCCAAATCAACCAGTGCCGCAAGACACAAAATTCATCCACACTAAACCAAATCGTTTTGAAGAAGTAGCATGGACCAGATATTCTCAGAAAGACCAGCTGTATCTTCACATTGGATTAAAACCACGAGTTAAAGAACACTATAGAGCCAATAAAGTGAACCTTTGGTTGGAACTGGTACCTCATCTGCACAATCTTAACGACATTTCACAGTATACCTCTACCACAACTAAAGTGCCATCGACTGATAATACTTTCAGACCCACAAGGAAAAATTCTGTTTCAGTTACTTCAGCCTTTCCTACAGCCAAACAAGATGATCCCAAACAACAACCAAGCCCATTTTCAGTGGATCAAAGGGACTACTCAACAGAATTGAGCGTTACTATTGCGGTTGGCGCATCTTTGCTGTTCCTGAACATTTTGGCCTTCGCGGCGTTGTACTACAAAAAGGACAAGCGGAGACACGATGTTCACAGGAGGTGTAGCCCACAACGTACCACTACCAATGATCTCACCCATGCACAAGAAGAGGAGATAATGTCCCTCCAAATGAAGCACACTGACTTGGATCATGAATGTGAGTCCATCCATCCACATGAGGTGGTTCTTAGGACCGCCTGTCCCCCAGACTACACGCTAGCTATGAGAAGGTCTCCTGATGATATCCCCTTAATGACACCCAACACCATCACAATGATCCCCAACACTATACCAGGGATTCAGCCCCTACACACATTCAACACATTTACTGGAGGACAGAACAATACTCTGCCCCATCCTCATCCCCACCCCCATTCACACTCAACAACCAGGGTATAGCCAGACAAGACGAAACAAACTTTATTTTTTGATGGATTACAGTAGGTGATATTACTGAAGATTACTTGGCTTTCAACCTACAAGACTCTTACTATTTAAATATGGAGGAATATTATGTGAATATACATATCAAGAACATTTGGGGTTTTGAAAAAAAATGAATTGTACATATATCAAATGAACTTAAGAAACAAAACAAACAAACAAAAAAGAAACAAAAAACAAAAAACCCAACTGTTTCCAATTGCCTGAAGCAGTTGTCCTGAATGATACTTTTTCATTCACATTCAAGTATTAATTTTTTGAAGATTTAAGTTACATAATGGAATTAGGCATGTGCAACACAAACAGGAAAGAACTATGACTGAAAATTTTAAAAACCTATAAATATGCACAAGGGACACACTAATGGAATGTCAGATAATTTTCACCAATTTTTATTTGGACCTGTTTTCTTGTGTAGACCATATTTACATATTTGAATAAGTACACAAAGCACCAATGCTGTTAAGGCCTTAGAAAGGGGCTCATGCTGAAATCTGCCAGTCAGAGAAGTTTTACAACCTGGCAGGTACAACATTATCACATAAGTGCTGTCAGTATAAAAGTTGTGGGAATAAAGGAAACTGGATATTTTTAGCACGATGTGCATGATAATTTATATGCTTGGTGGCTGTGCTGCTGATTAAGCCGTAATTAAAATTCTTCTCATCCCATTGGAGTTTTTAATAGAAGCTTTCTCCATCAATTGGCGCAATCTAAAGAAGTTTTTTAAAGGGGCAAAAGTAATTAGAGTAAAATATTTCATGGTAGCTTCTGAAAGAGAAGGGATTGCACCAGTTCTTAAAGGTATTTATGGCATTCTAGGTATACAGTGGTGGACCCTCACTGATATGAATCCCAGACAAAAAAATGTATATTAATAATGTTCTTCTTCTGTTCCACCGAAATAATTTCTAACTTTGAAATAACAATAACTTTAATGGAATCTCCTTTGATGAAGGATTTATAATTTGCTGTGATTTAGTTGCAAAATATTTAATTCAAATTGATAAGGTAAAGTGTGTCCAAAATTTTAATCGTAATGACATTTTGCCATTTAAAAATGCCCCAATACTACTGCATTGATTACACCTTTCAGTTTGTTTCAGCTCATGTTGCATGTTACAAAGTTTACTTATAATTCTTTAATATAATGTTAATTCCCTTTTTGCTATACATTAGCTTTGTCATTCCAATGAATTCTCTAAACCAGATGGCAAGAGTGTAGAAAAAGAGGGTATATGAGAACGGGGAGAGAGCCAACAACTGGAAATTTAAAAATCTGGATACTACATATGTTTGTGTGATTTGAAGTGAATGTTCTAAAATCATGAGAAATCTTTCATACCCCTGTTGCTTTCCAGTAATTCTGTACCATGGTCCTTTCAAAACGTTTGTATATGTAATCAGATGTACATTTATATAAAAGAAATAATTGAGATGGACTTAAGAGCACATCCCTGATAAATACTTTCTCTCTTACCTGTACTATATTTCTATTAGACTAAAGTTATGTGATTTTTTTTTACATTTTTTCAAATTACTAGCAATTTTGATAGTTTGTAAGATAATGCGAAGAACTTTCTCTGACAAACTAACTGCAGTAACAGAAACATTTCTTTTCAGTTACTCTTTTTCAAGAATGAAAGCTTATTACACACAAAAATTGTATACTACTTGATGGAAAATTACTTTGTATTTCTTGGCCATATTACTGGTCACTGAGTGAAATAAAGATAATCTGGATAACGAATATTATTCCAATGTTAAGAGACCTGATCTTTGCTCATTAAAGAGCTAAAATGTTTATTGCTGTTTTGTCATTTTTTAATGAAGTAATGGTAACTGTCTCAAATAAAGAGTAATATCTTAAGACCATTCTGGTTTTTGAAGACATGAGTGTGCCTTCTACAATTAATAAAACTGCATATTTATGGGCCAGCCCCACCACAGACTTTTCTTGCAGAAATATTGACATCGTGGCTGTCATCACACATAAATCTCCTCCAGATTTCAGGAATGAGTTAGAAATGCAATATTGACACCAAAAAAAGGCAAGGAACAGGCCTAATTGAAATAAATCTGCAGTATTCCATGATGGGAAAAAATAAATCACCTGGGTTTTATTGGGTGATTGAACTTTTATCATAAAAGATTGCTGGGAAGATTAAAGCATGTTTGTTACATCGAGCACAGACGTTAGAAATTAAGCTGAAACCAAAATAAAGTACTGTAATTTCAGTTATTTTACTTACCTATTTAATAAAAAATTTTAAAAAAGAAAGAAAACCATGTACGTACTTAGTATTTGTTGCAGTCCCCAGTTTTAAATTAAGGTCTTCTTGTAGAAGCATAAAAAGTAGTCTTCAAAATCCAGGGCGGTCTGTGTGCAATTTCTGCCTGATGTGGTTGTGCTTTTAGACTGTGACCTGCCAATGTAAACCAATAAAAAGAATTGTCTGCCATCTGATAATTATTGTTTAATAAGAAGATTGTATTTTGCTATGTTGATGAAACAAAACAAAAAAAACCACAAAAATATTGATGGCCATAAAACAAGATATTAATGAAATATGATTTTATGTGCTTTTCTTAACTTTATCAAAACCAAAATAACTTTCTACTATAGTTTATTTGTGGCCATATATCTATATATCTCTATATATACAGTATCTGGTAATTGTTTACTTTTATTAGTTACAAAATAAATGATTTAGGTAAACCAAGCATGACACTACACTTTATTTCTGTCAGCCAATAGTATTTAAAATGTGAAAGATGAAGGCAACAACACAAATTTTGTCACTCCTGTTTGGAAAAAAAAAAAGTCCATTCCTGTGATGCAGATACTGTGAATGATATTTTAGTGGCTACTTTATACTGACATTACAGCAGCTGGCTTTCCAAAAGTAAGATGGTGTCCCACATTTTAACACAACATTAAGAAAGAGCAAGAGAAGTTTTAAAGCTGAAATGAAAAAATAAAAATGGTTTTGGAATATCTTCATGTGCTTCATGGAATATAAGTTTGTTATTTTCAAAGTATTTTATCTATTTGATTTGTTTTTCATGGTAGCCTACACAAAAGCAAAACTGAGTGTGATATTTAATTTCTTGTATCATCCTTGGACCAGATTTCCAATAAAATTAGGATATCAGTCAGTCTTTGGAAGTTCAGTAAAAATATAAAGAGCCTGCATTTATTGATTTCACACTTTTGTAAATATGTTTGCAGACCTTTTTAAGAAAATGTATTCTACCATTTTGAGAGAAAAAAAAAATAACAATGGAATCATTGTCTCGTTTATCTATTAAAATTACAGGCAATATAATGTGCTGTGCTGACATTTCTAGGAGAAATAAAACCGATAAAAACCGCATTTTGCTCAATGGTATCTGAGTTGGTTATACCTGGTGTTGTCCACCCATGGAAGACTTGCAAGGCATGGATGAACTTCCTGGATAAAATCCTCCATAGGAAAATGTATTCTTTATTTTCATTGTCTGTACTAAACATGGATTCCTGTGTCACAGGTCTTTAATTATGGGATGTTTTAGTTATTCAAAAACCCCAAAAAGCAGATGAATAGAGGTCTAACAAATAAACACGTTGCAGTTTTAAAGACACCACTGCACAGAAGATGCTGAGATTTCTGTTGCCAACTTCACTAGGAGATGAAACACTGACTTCCTAGGAAGCTGTCAAACATCATGGCATTCCTTTGATGTTTGGAAGTTGTTGCTTTTTCCCTGTGATGCTAGTTTCAAATATTGGCCTTTCCTCCCCACCTTTTTTTCTAGTAATGAACAGTTACAGATGGTCGCTTTTTAATGTAAGCGAATATTAGATAATTATTATTGTGAAAATGTGCTTCCAAATAAATTAGATTAATGGGAAATTCCCTTCAGAGCTTTCGTTATTTTTCATTCAAAGCTCTTGTCAAAATATCTGTTGCAGCAGTCCTGCTTTTTTTTTTCAGTCTGCATGCTAAGGGATTTTCTCCAAATAACATTAAAAATCTCTTTTCCTATTTGAAAGAATAAAACTATAAGATTAAGATGCACTCCTGAGGCCTCCAAGTAAATATGAACAATTTGAATCATGGCAAATGGGCTTTTACTCTAAACATTCTAATTTGATTCCATTCTGGCACATCAATACATTTGTATGCAGACCAGAAATCAGCAGCATTTGATAAGGTGTTGAAGAGAACTTCGCAACAGAATCGATGAGTTCATCACCAGCCATGCACAAAGTCCCTTTTCTCTTAGGTTCTGTTCATGCCATTGTATAATTAATTTCTTATATACGGGTTCAGTAAAATCTTAATTTTGTGAAATAGGAAATTGTTAGAACAAGGTAATGAACTTTATCTGGCGGAAAATGTTTAGAAAAAAACCTGTTGAGAGTCACCTAGGAGGTGTAGATTTTTATATGCAACCTGGCTTCATTCCTTTTTGTTGATATTATAATTCTCAGTAATTTGTACACCTGGGAAATCGTCATTTCTGTAATAAGATTTAGTTTCAAGAAAGAATTTAAGTATTGTATGTAAATTGTGGATTAAAACCTGAATTTTGTGTCCCTTGCTACTGGGATGAATGAAAATCCTCATAGAAGCGCAACAAATCTGTACAAGCAAATTTTATACAGTCTCTTGAAATTTATTTCGTTTCCATTTGATGATAAAAGTACCACCACAGCAGTAGAAGCCGTGTATTGGTCTCAGAAAATGCCTTCTTGTGTGTATATGCATCTCTGCCTCCACATGCATACCCACACACAGCCAATAAAAGAGATTTCAAAAAATGTGACTAACCAGGGGAATTTTACCTTTTTTGCACCGTTCAGAGGCGTGGAGGTGACGCCTGCACCTCATTCTGCATTCTCCACTGTCATTGAGCAGCTGATAAGATGATGACAGTTTTTTTAGCTCCAACTGTATTAGCATTTACCGTGGGACCACTGGAATCAATGAAGCCCTGACAATTTACACCAGCTATCGATCTGCTTCTGGACCTCTAATGTTCATCATGGCTCATCTCACTGTCCAATTTTGCATATCATCTCATGCACACGAACACCCACTCACAGAAATTATTACAAGTGTAACTATCCTGATTTATGAGCATTACCAGGCTTTAAAACGTGCTTTACAATATGCTTATGGATATTTGCATGTAAGGCCAAAATTCAGGGGGAAAAAAAGAGTCTTCTATATAAAAAAAAAGTCCCTGGAAATTACATTGATGCAAAGAAAAGATTTGTACCAGAGTTTGCAGCCTTAGCACGCTGCAGTAATTTTTAGGTTAAAATCTATATAGAAAGGAACAGTTCTCCCTGATCCTCAAATCTATATGTTGACCTATATGTCAAAGACACAATGACACTTTACAGCAGTTGGAAGTTTGCTCTGTTCTGCTCCATTCTGGAAGGGAAGGGACAGACAACTGGGCCACATGTTGCTATAAATTCAGGACAGAAATAGCTGGATTTTCTGTGCCATCTGAATTTTGCCCTCTTGATGTCAGCAAGGCCAGGCAACAGCATCTGTGAGCTGAGCTTTACAATGACACCATTAAAAAAAACGTGGAGTTTTTCAGTCCATGGGACTACCCAGGTTTTTTGCTTTCCAGCCATAAGAGCCAGTAACCTTTTTTCAGGTGGAAGTTGATACCACTGGCACTCAGACATGATAATACCAGAGCTCAGTTAACAAGAGGTTGGTGAAAGACTCTATGAGCTGGTAACACTTCAATTGCATTATTAAAAATACCAAAAAAAGGAAAAGAAAAATTCATCTAGTGATTGGATTCCATTAACTAAGGAAGTCAGGGAGCCTGACTGAATCTCCTGGGTGTGAAGGATAGAAAAGAAAATCCTGGGACTGCAAAGCAGTTATGGGCCAGACTTTACGCAAGACACTTGATTTATACAGTTGATAAATTTTCCCTGGAATAAAATGAGGAGTGGGGCAACACCTTGTGTCAGGAGGCAGTTTGGAAGGGTGAGGTGTACAAGGTACCTGTTTCATCCAGTGGTTTGTAGAAATAACCTCAGCAGTAATTTTAAGCAATTAAGATTATACAAAAGGTTCTAGAACTAATCCATGGTTCATCTGACACCAAATGCATTTTCAGAAAAAGTTATGCAATATTTCACTGATTGATGACAAATGTATGGTTGTACGGTGTTGGTTTTCCTACTTTGCATAAGGTTACTTCTATGTAGTGGTGAAATTCAGCTGAACTAATGAATAAATTTTCCTCTTATATGCATAGAAGTAAGTCTAGAGCAATTTCATGGAAGTGGAAAGTGGAACCTTCACTATAGTAAATAACACCCAAACCCAATTACTCTTGGTCAGGTAGTAGAGATCCCCTTGTTCAATCATGTGCTGATCTTTTCTTTAATATCCCTCCATTTGCCATAAATCTATTTTCCTCTCCCCAGTTATAAACTGGAATAAGCATACCCTGCCCTCCACAGAAGATGAAGGTAACAGGAACCATTGGTTTCCTCTCATAAATCATGACTTCAGTGTACAAGATCAGAAGATGTAATAGAAGAAAAATAACAAGCCAGGGTTTGGGATTTGGTTTTTGGGTTCGTTTTGTTTTAGTTTTTTTTCCCAATAGGCTTTTTTGAGTATCTTGATTCTCTGAATGCTGACCAGAAGCCAGCAAAGGCTACAACCTTAATTGCTGCAGCCAGGAACCCTTTTGGGCAATTTCCTTTTGTGTTGTCCAGGAGGAAAGGGCAGGGTTAAAGTCATGAAAAGAGACTTCTCTGGAAAAGCACTCCCAGCTGAAGTTCTGAGATACACCACAGAAGCATGAAAACACACATTTTGCTGTGTTTGACAGAAGAAACATGTGTAGAATTTAATAAAATACTGGTAACACATATATCTGAGATTTTTTTTTCTCAACAAGTAATCTTTCATCAATACAGTTTATCTTCAGTCTGAAAGGGCTGGTTGGTTACTAGAATTAAGACTCTATTGTAACACTGCATGTGAATTCCCCTTTGTCTCATACTTGTCCTGGCTCCATTCTACAAGTCAATTTAGGGATTTTATTTTAAAACTAGAACTGTTTTTTTGAGTTGTTGCAGTATGGAGTATTGCTAGGTGCAGTTTGCTGTCTCTAATTAATTAATCATTTACTTAAATGTCATTATCCTTTCATTTATGAATTTATTTTTCTTGCTTCCTTACAGGTTTTGTCATGTTTTTAAAAATTGTTTCTGGTGTGATAAGTGCTATTTTATTCTTCATGCTCTCTCGCATCCCTGCTACTGTCTCACACAAATGCAAATATTTGAAATAATTTAAATCTCTCTTTTCTTCACTTAATTTTATCAGTGTTCTTGTTTCTTCGGGTGGGAATTTTGCTTTAAATTGTTTTTCTTGTAAAGGGGATATTAGTTTATGAACTCCCAGCTACAAGAATTGTTATTCAGGGTGGGAATGGAAATCTAGATGCTCTGGTATCTCCAGCAACCCGTATGGACAAGGGCAGCCTCTCCTGGGTAGGTACAAGAATGCCTTCAGTCAATCATGACAAACATGTGCCAGGGAGTTCACAGCCATCACTGAATTATCCACCACACACAGATGGTAATTTTTCCCTTTGAAAGATGCCAGAGGTGCAATTTCACAGGGAACCTCGAGCTAAGGCAAGTGTGCACCTCCAGGCGTGAGCAAAGACTCGTAAACTCTACTGCTTGCTAGATAAAGAAGCTTAAAAATGAGCACCTTCCAGCTCATGGCCATGCTTCAGACGAGTGCTGCTGTATTTTTGTGGCTGTGCAGGCACTCAGACCTTTGTTCTGAAGTGGGTTTTGTTGCAGTGCCTGTCTCTGTGCTACAGCTGTTCCACAGAGCTCAACCCCTGCAGGAAACAGCCAAACTTCTGCTGCCTGCACCTGTGAAAGATGAGCCCCTCTCCTTGCAGGAGGAATGAAAGACAGATGGGCAGCATCAAACCCAATTTTCTTTTAATTTTTAACTTAAAACAGCCCTTTGCTTCCTTTCTTAAGGGAGCAGGAGGCTTGAAGGCTTGGGTATGATTGTAGGAGGTGTTTCTGCTGTAGGTCTGTGCTGGATGTTGAAGGTTATCAGCATGAAATTCTTCCTTCCTAAATTTAACCACCAATGTTAGATGCCTAGTGTAGGAATTATAATATTGGATAAATCATAGTCTACTGGTTATCTGTTTTTCCTTGTTGCCTACGAGAGAACCAAAAGGAGGTGAACATATTTACTATCCTGATAGAAGTCTTTCAGGTACACTTAACTGTGAAAGCCTGACACAAGTAGTTATTTATACATATAC
>VZTZ01019009.1:108129-123857 GCA_013400955.1 Drymodes brunneopygia | reverse complement strand
TTTTTTTTTTTTTTTTGGTCAGCGTTTCAATCCATGGAATGGAAAAGCAGAGCAGCAGGAGGGCTGCCAGCAGCAGGGAGCATCCCAGGGAAAAGGCCAGCGTGGGTGCCTGGGGATGGGAACTCGGGGACCTTTCCCTCCCCTGGGGACCTCCCCCGTACTGAGATGAAGGTCAAGCCATCAAAGGGAGACGGGGCTTCATTAAATCCCTTCCCATTTGGCCTTTTCCAAGCACAGCCCACGGGGAGGGGAGAGCTCCCTCCTCACCACTCCCCGCCAGACCCTTCCCCATCTGGTTTTGGGAAAATTCCGGGGTTTTAAAGGGCAGGGTTGAAATCTGGAGGCTAAATTTAGCTGCAAACAATGCAGTCCCCCCTCCCAGCAGTGCCTCCTTCCCTCGCGCTCCTCCCCCCTGCCCCGAAAATGTCGGATTTCAGCAGAAATCAGCAATTAGGGCGCCGGACCTGCCGATGGTCAGCGCCCGCCTCGCCGGGGCCCGGGGATATTTTTAGAGGACAAAGGGAATTCGCTGGGAACACGCAATTATCTCTGGAGCCTGTGGAAAAGGCGCTGGGTGCTCCTGGCACCGTGGATGCTGAGGGTGCCAGGGGAGGGGGGCACAGCCCCACATCTCCATCCTCATCCCTTTCCCAGGGTTTGGAGGAGGGATGGAGGCTCCAGGGATGCTCCCAGCCTTAAAATAGGGCAGGGCTGCATCCAGGGCCACAGGACAGTGGTGTGTGCTGGGAGAAACCACTCTGGAAGCTTTACTGATGCTGCTTCCACATGGGAAACAGGCTCTTCATCTTCATCTTCATCTTCATCTTCATCTTCATCTTCACAGAATCCCAGAATGGTTTGGGTTGGAAGGGACCTTAAATCCCATCCCATTCCAGCCCCTGCCATGGGCAGGGACACCTTCCACTATCCAAGGTTGCTCCAGCCTGGCCTTGGACACTTCCAGGGATCCAGGGGCAGCCACAGCAAATCTGGGAATTCTATTCCAGGGCCTCACCACCCTCAGAGCCAGGAATTCCTTCCCAATATCCCATCCATCCCTGCCCTCTGGCAGTGGGAAGCCATTCCCTGTGTCCTGGCACTCCACACCCTCTCCCTGGGAGAGGATAAATCCACCGAGGATCCAGACATGCTCCAGAAATTGGGAATGGGGACACTGAAAGGCTGGGGGTGTTGGAACCTTCCACAGTTTTCCTTGGCTGGAGGGAAGAGGTGCCAGGATCAGCAAACCTGGCAAAACCACCAGGAAAAAAAATGGCCAATTATGTCCTGAGGAGTTTAATTAGTCCTGGGTGCTGTGGAGGAGAAAGGCAGCACAAACGCTCCATCAGACACCGGAGAATCCACGTGCACCACCCAAAAAACATCAACTCAGGATCCTGCTCAGAATCACATCCTGGATGGAGATTTCTCCCTTGGGAAACCTCACCCGGCTGCTGCTCCCAAATATCCAACCCACTGTTTTTTGACTCACACTGGTGAGTGCTGCCCATCTCCTGCCCGAGGTGGGGAGCAGGATTGGGATTTTGGGGGGGCTGGGACAGGTTCTGCACACCCCAAAGGGTTCAACCCTTCATCCCCACGGCTCCTGGAGTTTGGGGATGGCCCTGAGCATCCCACCAGGATCCTCACTATGGACACTCTGTGCTCCCATTTATTTCAGGAGCTCCCCCCACACCTCAGAGCACTGGAACTGGCTGTCACTTCCACAAAAACCACCAAAAATCAGGATTGAAAGGCTCAGCCCATCCAGTGCCCTGCTCCCTGGAGGTCGCTGGAGCAGAGAACACAATAAATGCAACCTTGTCCTTTAAATTCAGAGATTGTTCCACCTCTCCCTTAAACCTGGGAGCATTTCAGACCTCCAAGAGTCCAAGTGATGCAAACAACTGTCACTTTATTGTCACGTCCAGCCGTACTGCAAAAGGCACAACAACAAAACTTCATTGGTACAAAAGAATTCCTCGCTCCGGGGATTTTCGCCTCATTTTTCTTGAGTTTTCCTTTTTTTTTTTAATTTTTTTTTTTCTCCTTTTGCAACACAGTCACCGGGCTCTCCCATGGCCCTGACGGGAAGATCCTTTCACAGAAAGGACTATTTTGTGCAGACAGACAGCTCCTTTATTGCAGGGGGAGAGCAGCCCCGAGGGCAGGCTGCAACCCTGCTGGAACCGCCCCGGCCACCTGCGGAAAAACCGGGAATAAATGGCACCTCTGTGTCCCCCTGCTGCAATGGCACCTCTGTGTCCCCCTGCTGCAATGGCACCTCTGTGTCCCCCTGCTGCAATGGCACCTCTGTGTCCCCCTGCCACTGCTGCTCTTTGTGGGGCTGAGCTCCATCCCAGCCCTCAATGTCCAACCCCAACTCCAACCCCATCACTCCAGCTCTGGATGTGGGATAACGGGATGGGGCTGCCCCCTCCCCGTTTCTGAGCATTTCTTGACACAATTTATCCCTTTTTTTTCCTCTCCAGCTCCGTGTTTGTGCAGGGTGAGGGTTCCCTGGAGAGCACCCAGGGGCTGGCAGAGGGGGGAGGAAGAGGCCGGGGATGAATTTGGGGAATTTTCCAGAGCACACCCTGCAAACCCAGCCGTGGATGGGGGGCTGGAGTCACAAACGTTATCCCAGCACCCACAGAGAGGTTTTTGGGGGTGTTTGATGGGGTCTCCCCCAAACCAGAGAGGGCCACACAGCCCTGAGCCCTAGCAGCATCCCTCCAGCTGCCCTGTGTGGATTTAGGGAGCTCAGGATGCTTTAGGGAGCATCATCCTGCCCTGCCAGCATTGAAAATTGACATTATTTCCCCATAAAACCTCTCAGGCAGGGCCAGATCGAGCTCTGGGGTGGGGACACGGTGACAGTGTCACAGTCCCACAGCTGCTCTCCCAAATCCCAACATCCCAAGAGATTTTTTTTTCTTTTTTTTGCACTGTGCCTATAGCTACTCTCTGTTTCTTTTGGTACCAGCTCCCCTTTCTCAGCTCCCTCCCCCGACATTTCTTACAAAAATAAGATTGTGCTTATTTATAAAATAATTACAATACTTTTTTTTTTTTGGTTCGTTTTTCTAAGAAAAGCTTCCAGTTTAAAAAAAAAAAAAAAAACCAAAACAAAAAAACGGTGGTATATCAAAATATGGCAAAACTTTGGCTGTCCATGGCTAAACTCTAATTAAAAAATACCCACTACAAAGGCATTGTGCTGTGATAATTAATTAATTAATTAACTCTGCAGCGCTTCACCCTCCGGTCCCGACGGCGAATATTCCAAGCTGGGCTGTCTGGTTTCCCTGGGACACGCTCAGAAACCACCCTTGGGTTTTTCCCAGCACGTCACCATCACCCTCTGGCAGAATTATTCCAGCTGTAAGAGACCTAAAGATGCGTGAGAAGCCTTGGGAAAAGGGAATGGAGGTGGAGAGGGAAGAGCCACGTGGATGAGGCGCTCGGACGAACGTTCTCCTCCAGAGGAAAAGTCTGTTTTCTCACCTCAGTGCTCAGGAAAACAAAAAAAACAAAACAAAAAAAAATATAGGGCTGTTGGGAAGAGTTTGTGAAAGAAGAGAGGCAGATCCTTTGTAGGAAAGGTGTTTCAGAGCAGGAGTAAAATGCAAATGGGTCTGTAAGATCCAGACATATATAAACATACATAGCTCGATATATTTATATATGTGTTCTCTAGATATTTAATGTTTGGGGTGCATTATTGCATTATCCTGATAGGGGACTTATTTTTTTTCCATCCTCCTTTGAGGTTTTTTTTTTGGGGGGGTGGGTTCTTCTTGGTTTTTATTTTTTGGTTTTGGAGTTTTGCTCTCCAAAAAGAAAAAAATTTAAAGAAAAATATAAAAAACAAGTTGCAAATGGCTCTGAGAGCTTCCAGCCATCATCCACCTGGCTGGGACTGCTGTGGCCTGACCTCCAGCACGTGTTTTTTGGAAAATCTGGGATCGTGCTCTGCTCCCAGGAGCTGCTGGCCGCGCCTTCCTCCATGGAACATCAGCGTGCCTGGAGATCCCTGGCTGGTTATTGCTTAATTCTCCCTTCCCATACTGGCCTTTAGGGCTATTTACATTTCTTTGGCTTGGCTTGAACACGACAGTCTGGCACTTTTCCATCCAGCCAGCCCAGGGGGTCACCTGGGGGCAAGGAGGGGGAGAAAACACAGAGCTGGGCTCCAACCGAGCTGCGCTCCTCCCAGTCGGAATAAGACAACTTGTGTTTGGCACAAACTCCTCTGGCACAGCCCCCGTGCCCGGGGGGAGATCCCCATCCTGCCCCTTTTCCAGACAATCCTCCTGTTTCCCATGGCTTTGCAGGGAGCTGGGCAGGGCTGGGCGTGGGGAGAGGCGGCGGCGTCCGGAGCCTCCCCCGCGCTCAGACCACGAACTCGGGCACCTCGTCGTGGGTCAGATCCAAGGAGAAATATTTGCTGGCTCTTTTCACGGGGAAGGTGTCCTGGATGTTGATGCACTGCTGGGCCAGGCAGCCGTTGCAGTAGAGCCCGTCCTCGTCCAGGCCGTGGGCGCAGCCGAAGGTGAAGCTCTGCGCCGTGTCCTGGCACAGGTTGGCCAACTGCAGGAAGTCCTTCTGGTAGAGCCTGATGTCATCCAGGCTCAGGCTGTGCCGGTCCGTCGACGTCTTGGGTTTCCTGCACGTCGTCTGGGGAAAGCCAGAAGGAGGTTGAGGGTGTGCCAGGGAGCTCCAGGGGGTGGGGAGTCCCCAAAATTCCCACGTTACCTGGGGTAAGGAGTCGGTGCTCTGCCCCCGCAGCTTCACCACGGTCTCCGAGGAGCTGGAGGTGGAGGAGCTGATCTCCTTCACGATGAGTCCTGCACCACAGAGGGGAAGAGGAGGGTGCAAAGGTTATTTTTGGGGTGGCTCAGCCCTGCTGGGGTCCACTCCTGCTGTGCATGGGGACAAAGGGTCCCTCAGCACCATGCAGTGCTTTCAGCCCAATAGATGCACTTGCAACCAGTGTTAACCTACAGAGCATCCCAAATTTGCCCCAAAATGGCACCCAAAGCTGTCCCCAGGGAGCCTGGCATCCCAAAGACCTCCCAGTAGCTCCCAGCACAGAGCTGGAAATGCAGGTGACTTTCTGGGTGCAGACACAGCTCCAGAGAAGATCAGTGAGTCCAACCATTCCCTGAACACTGCCAAGGCCACCACTGACCCCCATCTCCAAGTGTCACATCCACATGGCTTTTAAATCCTTCCAGGGATGGGGGCTCCACCAGTGCCCTGGGCAGCTGTGCCAGGGCTGGACAACCCTTTTTCTATAAAGAAATTTTCCCTAATATCCAATCCAAACCTCCCCTGGCACAACTTGAGACAGGTTCCTCTTTTCTTTACCCCAGTTCCTCTTTTCTTCACCTCATCTCTCCTCCAACCCGCTGGGTGAGCTTTTCCTGATGTCCCAAAGGACACCTTGGGCTAATTCTGCTCTGCTGAACACCAAAGAACCACGGAATGACCAGGCTTGGAAGGGACCTTAAAAACCATCTCATTCCAGCTCCCAAAGGCATGAGCTGCACTGGGGGATTGGGAAGAGAAACAGCCACCACCTTACCCGAGTGCCCGTTGAACTTGCGGGACAGCAGCATGTCCTCGGTGATGTAGACGCACATGTCGGGGCTCACCTCCATCTCCCCAGCCTGCTCCAGCTCCCGGGGGTCATCCACCAGCATCTCGATTTCTGTGGGACAGGACAAGTCAGGTGTGCACCTCCAGAGCACGCCCCAAACCCCCAGGGAGTGGAAAACCCATCCCGGGTGCCTCACCATCATCCTGGGAATCCTCCTCCAGCCGGTCCTTGCCGCCGCTCTCCACGCCCGAGGTGTGGGAGCTGCCGTGGCTCGTCATGGAGCTGCAGGTCTTCAGCTTGCGGTGGGCACCGGCGCTGGAGAACCCATCCTCAGGGCTCATCTCCCGGGGCTTGGGGTCAGCCTCGATGCCTGAGGTGTGGGAGCTGCTGTGGGAGGCCGTGGAGTGCCGGGACAGCCGCTTGTGCCGGATGCTGCCGGCGCTGCTGCCGCTGGCGCGCGAGCGCTTCTCCAGCTGCTCCATGTCCAGGTCCAGCGTGTCGCTGATGTAGGACTCCCGGTACTGCTTCTTCTCTGCAGGGTGGGGCACGGGATCAGCACGACTCCCGTGACCTCCCTTGGAAGGGCACGGACACCCTGGCACCCTTGAGGAATTGTCACCCGAGCCCAGCGTGGTGGCACAGCTGGAGGCAGCTCTGTGCCGGTGGCATTGAGGGAGGTGGGGATCCCAACCTCCTGTGCTGGGCTGTCCCTCCAACACAGGAGGAAGAGGAAGAAGAGGAGGAGGAAGAGATGTCAAGGAAGAGAAGAAAGAAGACAGAAAATGGGGAGGAGGAAGAGATGTCAAGGAAGAGAAGAAAGAAGACGGAAAATGAGGAGGAGGAAGAGATGTCAAGGAAGAGAAGAAAGAAGACAGGAAATGAGGAGCAGGAAGAGGAGAAAATAAACGAGAAGGAAGAAGATGAGGATGTGAAGGAAGAAGATGAAACAAGGAGGAAGGAGATGAGGAGGAGGAGGAAGGAGAAGAAGAGAGGAAAGAGGAGAATAAGGAAGAGAAAGGAAGATGAGAAGGGGAAAGATGAGAAAAAGGAGAAAGAAGAGAAGGAGAAGGAAGAAGAAGACAAGAGGAAAGAGGAGAACGAGGAAGAGAAAAGAAGATGAGATGGGCAAAGACATGAAAGGAGCAAGAAGAGGAGGGGGATGGAGAAGAAGAAGAAGAAGAAGGAAGAGTAGAAGGAAGAGAAACAGGAAGAGAAGAGGAGTAAAACAAAAGGAGTCTAGGATGAAGATGAGAATGAGGAACAAGATGAGGAAGACTAGGAAGAAAAAGATGAGGAGGGTGGTGAGGAGGAAGACGAGGAGGAGGATGAAGATGAGAATGAGGAAAAAGATGAAGAAGACAGGGAAGAAAAAGATGAAGAGGATGAGAAGGAGGAAGAAGTTGAGGCAGATGAGGAGGATGAAGAAGAGTAGGATAAGAACAAATAGGAAAAGGAGGAAGAGAAGAAAGAAGAAGATGAGGAAGACAAAGAAGAAGATGAGGAGAGGAAAGAAGAGAAAGAAGACCTTTCACAAGATGAGGGACACTGGGAAAGCTGTGCAGAAGCACCGGGCAGAGCTGGGATCTCAGGGCTGTGCCCATCCCTGTGCATCCGCGGGGGCTGCGGGCACAGGGCTGGCACAGAACCGGCTGCTTTTACAGGTGCCACCCCCCCGTGGGAGGCTGCCCTGGCGGGTCTGGGGCGTGGAGCACCTACCCTCGTTCTCCTCCAGGCGCCGGACCTGGCGCAGCACGGGCTGCAGGTTCATGTAGAGGCGGTGGCTGCTGCTCAGCAGCTGCAGGAGGTGGCGCGAGCGCAGCGGGCAGCCCGTGTAGTAGATGAGCTTCCGTGCCGAGGGCAGCCCGTCCGGCAGGATCTCGAACTTCTTGCCCTGCCAGGGACAAGGGAGGAGTCAGCCCCGAAGAGGGGGAAGGGCCCTGTTCTCACCCAGGCCTGCTGCAGCTCCTCGTTAACCCCGTGGGTTGTCATCGCCTGCTGCGGGGCTGGGTAAAAGCGTCCCACGTTCCGTCCAATGCCCTGCCTGGGGATTGTGGATTCATGGAGTGGTTTGGGTTGGAAGGGGGATTAAAGCACCTTCAGAGCACCCTCCAACCCCAGTGAGTGGAAAACCCATCCCAGTGCCTCACCATCATGCTGGGTCCAACCCCCTTCCACCTCCCACTGTCCCAGGCTGCTCCAAGCCCTGTCCAACCTGGCCTTGGACACTGCCAGGGATCCAGGGGCAGCCACAGCATCTCTGGGCACCCTGTGCCAGTGTCTCACCACCCTCACAGCCAGGAATTCCTTCCCAATATCCCATCCATCCCTGCCCTCTGGCAGCGGGAAGCCATTCCCTGTGTCCTGTCCCTCCATCCCTTGTCCCCAGTCCCTCTCCAGCTCTCCTGGAGCCCCTTTAGGCCCTGCAAGGGGCTCTGAGCTCTCCCTGGGGCCTCCTCCTCTCCAGGTGAACATTCCCAGCTCTCCCAGCCTGGCTCCACAGGAACTGTGCTCCAGCATCTCCCTGGCCTTCTGTGGACCTGCTCTGACAGCTCCATGTCCTTCCTGTGCCAAGGGCCCTGGAGGTGGAAGCAGAGCTCCAGCTGGGAATGGTGGCACTCACCACAAAAACCAGTTTCCCCACGTTTGTCCACGGGAAGTCGTAGAGCAGCTGCTTTTCCTCATCCAGGTTCTGCAAAAAGAGGAGAGGGAGCCGTGGCTGAGGATTCTGGCAGGGCCAGGGAGCTGAGCTGAGCCATCACCTTCCTTCAGTCACCTACCTGGAAAATCTGGATGCCCCGTGTTGTCAGCCCCAGAGTCAGGGAGGCCTCCACTTCCCTTTTGTCCTAAGGGGGAAAAAATGGGTTTAAATCCACAATTTGCAGCATAAAGTGCTGATAAATCCACCCCACCTCAGCCCAGGGATCCTCCAGTCACCATTCTATGATTAATGTGTCAAATTAAAAATGGAAAGCGACTTTGGATGCAGGCAGAGAGTGATAGGATAAGGAGAAATGGTTTTAAATTAAAATAGGAGAGATTTAGATTAGATGTAAGGAGGAAATTATCCCTGTGAAGGTGGTGAGGTCCTGGAATAGAATTCCCAGAGAAGCTGTGGCTGCCCCTGGATCCCTGGAAGTGTTCAATGCCAGGCTGGATGAGCAGCCTGGGATAATGGAAGCTATCCCTGCCCATGGCAGGGGGTGGAACTGGATGAGCTTTAAGGTCCCTTAAACCCAAACCATTCAGAAATTCAAATAAAACACCTCCTGCTCTCCCAGCAAGCAACCCACCTTGCTCTCAGGAGAAAAACCCAGCATTCCCAAAATCCAGATCCCCACAGCCCCAGGGCCAGGGCTCACCTTGTACAGCCTGTAGTAGTGCACAGCCACATCATCCAGCCTGACAGCCTCCTTGATGTACTTGAGATGGGCTTCTGAGGCTGTCAGGGCAAACTGGTCCTTGTGCATGTTGGGCACGTGCTTCAGGATGTAATCCTTGCCCCTCTTGGCAACCACCTGTGTGAAGGAGGAGGAGAGAAAGGCCTGTCCAGGTGCCCCGTGCTGGCTCAGGGCTGGTGTTGGCCCCAACACCCCTGGGAGTGGTGGTTTCAAGGGAAAAGGGGGAATTGGAGTTTTGTTCCAGCAACCTCCAAGCAAAAATAAAATAATTACATCATGCCAGCAGGATTTCCCGCTGGGAATTGTGCTCCATGTGCCCATTCCATGGTGACACCTGGGCTGGGGCAGGGAGAGTCACACATGGAGTCCCTGTGGGGCTGGGGACACGGCCCAGGGCCACCACTCCTCAGTGATGTGTGGTAAAGAGGAGAAGCCAGACAGAGAAAGAGGTTGGGAAGGAGAAGAAAAGGCTCCAGGGAGAGCTTTGAGCACCTGAAGGGGCTCCAAGAGAGCTGGAGAGGGCCTTGGGACAAGGGATGGAGGGATAAGGATAAGGAGGAATGGATGCAAACTGCCAGAGGACAGGGTTAGATGGGAAATTGGGAAGGAATTCCTGGCTGGGAGGGTGGGGAGGCCCTGGAATAGAATTCCCAGAGAAGCTGTGGCTGCCCCTGGATCCCTGGGAGAGTCCCAGGCCAGCTTGGACAGAACTTGAAGCACCCTGGGACACTGGAAGCTGTCCCTGCCCATGTCAGGGGACGGAACTGGACGACCTTCAAGATCCTTCCAACCCAAACCATCCTGAGATTCCGGGATTAACCCAGGGCCCAGGATGCAGCCGGAAGGCTCCGAGCAGCCCGGCCCCAAGCTGAGAGCAGGGAGCACAGCAGGAATCCTTACCCAGGCAGGGAAATAGGCCTCGGGCTCGAAGTACTTCCCGTAGTGCTTGTTCCTCTTGAAGTCCCCCAGGTCGGCCTGGAGGGCGAAGGCAGTGAGCAGGAAATAGGCTTCTTCCCTCAGCACGCACTGCGAGTGCAGCACCTGCTTCCTCAGGTGCCAGTAGTAGTAGTACCGGGCTGTCCTGTCGCTGTGGAGGGGACAGGGGACACAGAGGGGTGTCAGCAGCCAGGGGACACCTGCCCACACCTGCTCGGGGTGGGGTCACCCAGGGGTTTTGCTCCCTCTTTTGTGTTTCTTAAAATTCCCGCTCAGCAGCGCCAACGCCACCAGCCAGGTGGAATAAACCCCCCCAAAAAAAATCTGTGTAGGTGCCACTGTGTCCCCAAACCCTTGGAAATCATTTTGTCCTTCCAGCAAGAGCTGCAGCTCTCACCCAGCCGTGGGTGAGCTCAAATCTGTGCTAAACCCCTAAATGCAATGTTTCCCAGCCCCCAGAAGTGCTTTGTCACCACTGGCTGGGGGCAGTGTCCCCACCTGCAGCCACCCAGCAGCCAGCCATGAGCAGCCCCAGTTTTTGGGATGTGCTGAGCAGCCCGAGGCTCCCAGGCAGCCCAGGAGGTGGCCCTGGAGGTGGGGCAGCCCTACCTGATGAGCCGCCCGTTCTCCACGTAGTACTGCACTCGGAAGTGGATGATCATCGGGGGCCCAAACTGGTCGATCCCCTGGAATGGAGGAGGATTTCAGGAATCCCGTGGGGATCCCAGCATCACCCCCAGCCCCTCACCTTAGCTCTCTGGGGTCACGCCTGTCACAGCCACCCCTGGCCTGCCATGGCACTGATGGTGTTTTTGTTCCTCAGTTAAGGGTGTGGCACCCATTTTTCCCCAAAAAATTCGGGGTTTGGATTTAAAAAAGCAGGTGGTTGGGTGTGAGAACCCCAGGAGTTCTGCCAACACCTCACTGCTGCTCTCCCCCTCTCCCAGCCCATCATCCACCAGCTCAGCACCAGCACTGGGACACCTAGACACCCTCAGCACTGAAATAATGAAAAGGTGCTCCGGGGAGAAAAAAACCCAAATTGATTTTAGAATTTTGAAGAAGGGACCTTAAAATTTCTGCTGAAATAGAAGGGAGGTTAAAAAAAAAAATCAGAGGGAAAAAAAAAATCAGAGGGAAAAAAAAATCAGAGGAAAAAAAAATCAGAGGAAAAAAAAATCAGAGGAAAAAAAAATCAGAGGAAAAAAAAAATCAGAGAAAAAAAAAAATCAGAGGAAAAAAAAATCAGAGGGAAAAAAAAAATATCAGAGCTCCAGGGACGGAGCGTGGAGGATGCACCCCCAGCTGGGACACGTGGTGGCACTCCGAGTGACAACCCCAGGGATGAGATTTTGCACGTCCACCCCCCAGCCCCACACTGACTAAATGCCCCCTCCCCACCCCCTGGCAGCATTCCCGGGTCCTGGAAGTGACCTGCGACGGGGACAGAGGTGGCCTTACTGCCGTCAGCTCTCCATGCAAGACCTCACCGCTGACCTTGCTGGCCTCCTTCTTCCACTCCTTGGGGCAGTACTTGTAGAGTTTCTGGGCCAGGTCCATGTACACGTGCTCATTGTCTGGGAGGGGACAGAGGTGGCATCAGCATCCCCAGGTGTCCCCTGTCACCCGTCTGTGGGGGTGGGGGGAGGGGGCTGCGACCTCCTCGTCACCAGAAGCGTTAATTTTCACGTTAATTTTCACGTTAATTTTCACACTTAAAGCCCCTTGACTTACTCTGGATGACGCTGAGCCCGAAGAGGTGACAATCCTTCAGCCTCAGGAGGTCACACACCTGCACCAGTAACTCTTGGCACAAAATCTTCACCTGTGAAAAAAAAAAAATCCCTCACATGAGCCCTGGCTGCACCTGAGCCAAGCAGGGAGCACCAAACCCCTCAGCAGGACCCTGAGTGGGATGGGGGGTGACAGGATGGGCTCAGCTTTGGGGAGTCCCCAAAAGCCTGGGGTGCAGGAGCAGAGCTCTGCCAGGGGTGGGATGCTCAGGGGACCACGGGGCAGCTCCAGAGCAGCAGGTGGTGGAGGAGCCCAGCACTGGGAGATGTTTTGGGGGCAGAAATCAGAATATTTATAGCCTCATTCCACCCTCTGGACACCTTCCACTATCCCAGGTTGCTCCAAGCCCATCCAACCTGGCCTTGGACACTTCCAGGGATGGGGCAGCCACAGCTTCTCTGGGAAACCTGTACCAGAGCCTCCCCACCCTCATAGGCAAGGATTTATTCCTGTCATCTAATCCAAATCTCACCTCTTGTAGTTTAAAACCATTCCCCTTATCCTATCATTATCTGCCTCTTTCCAGATCTCTCCCCATCTTTTTCATAAGCTCCCTTTAAGTGCTGAGAAGAATTTAAACATTTTCCTGCAGCACAAGCAACACTGGGTGGAGGTGAATTAAAAAAAACAACGGAAAGTGAGGGAATTTCACATTCAGTGAATCAGAGGCAAAGCCCCTCCTGTTTGTTCCCTGGGCTGGAGGAGGCTGAGGGATCCCCAGAAAGGATTAGTGGGGTGAGGGCTGAAGGATGGGGCTGGTGCCACGCCGTGGGGTGCCAAGCAGCATCAATTTGGGGGTCCAAAATCCCCAAACCCCACTGTGCCAGCAGCACACCGAGCACGGAGAGACAGGAGAGCCTTCAGGGGGAATAACTCCTGTGCATTTCCCCAGCAGGGCGAGGCTCCAAACCAAAGCCAGGGCGTGCAAACCCAACCCCAGGGTGCGCCGGGAACACTGGGGCTCAGCAGGGGGAGGGAGGGAGGGAGGCTCCTCACGTTGATGATGATGTTGAGGGAGTCGTCGTTGGGGAGGAAGATGCACACGCTGCGCCGGTCCTGCATGACTCTGTTGTTGTGGAAGGGCAGCTTGTTCATCGTGCTCCGGGCGGGGGGCTCGGGGGGGCTGCTGGGGGGCTCCTCACCGGCGGGCCGGGGCGGCCTCGGGCCCCGCGGGCGCCATCCCTGCAGGACACAGAAGGGTGAACCCTGGGCACCCTCAGCTCCCTGTTCCCCGTCCTTCCCACCCACCAGGACGGCCCCACACGGTGTGGGATCACGGTTGGGGTGTCCCCCAAAACTCCTGAGCACACCCCACCACAGCCACCCCCATGCCAACCCCGTGGTTCTTGGCCCAGCCCCAAAAACCTGAGCTGGCAGTTTGATTCTGCCAGCTCAGGGGCAGAAAAACGTCAGGAAAGGCTTTTCTGGCATAATTAAAATAAATGAAAGTTTATCCACTGGGAATAAGCGGGTTGGGACAGGAGGAGAGGTGCTGGAAGCAGGAGGTTTCCCTGCCAGCCATGGAAAGGCAAGGAAATGCTGTGGGGTCCCATAAAGGACCCCCAGATCCCTTCCAACATCCTTCCCCCCCAGTTTCAACTCTTTACTGGGGTGAAACAAAACAATCCAAGCACCAACAGGGGATTTGCAGATGGGAATTGCCACCCAGAGCCAACAAATCCATCCTAGCACCGACCCCAGGAAATTCCCATTTCCCAGGGTGAACATTCCCAAAGCAAGGACACGAATTCCCACGTGACACCAGGAGGATGGACTTTAAACTCTGACCCAGTTCAGCCTTTTCCTACCCCAGATTTACGCTGGCCCCCAGGCAGCAGAGTGGCTCCCTTGTCACCAAATATTTGCTTTGGTCTAAAAGGAAGCGCCTTTGGCTTCCGAAAGCCTGGAATTTGCGGATCTGTGCAGCAGCACAGGGGGAAAAGTGCCCTGAGGTGACTTTTTGGTGGTTCCTGGGGTTTTGCAGAAGTTGGGAAATCCGGAGGCGATGCTTTCCCATGGCCAGGGCACTCTGGGGCTGCAGCAGTGAGGTTGTGTCCCTGCATCGTGGATTCCACGGATTTCAAATGTGCTGTGTCCATGCATTGTGGCCATGCAGGGCATCCATGCATTGGGATGGTGCACTGTGGCCATGGATGGCAACCATGCATCACAGCATCCATGCATTGCATCCATGCATTGTGGCCATGCAGGGTATCCATGCATCAAGGCATCCATGCACTGTGGCCATGCATGGCATTCATGCATCATGGCATCCATGCATTGCATGCATGCATTGTGGCCATGCATTGTGGCCAAGCATTGCATCCATGCATCATGGCATCCATGCATTGCATCCCTGCATCGCATCCCTGCATCCTGGCCGNGGCATCCATGCCTTGGGATGGTGCATTGTGGCCACGTATTGCATCCATGCATTGCATCCCTGCATCCTGGCCTTGCATTGCACCTACACGTTGCATCCACGCATTGCATCCATGCATTGTGGTGGTACATCATGGCTTCTGTGCATTCCATCCGTGTGCATCACTGCATCCATGCACTGTGGCACCCGTGCATTGAGCTGGAACATCGTGGCACCTTGCATCATGGCATGTGCATCATGGCAGCCACGCATTGCATCCATGCATTGCATCCCTGCATCCTGGCCTTGCATTGCACCTACACGTTGCATCCACGCATTGGATCCATGCATTGTGGTGGTACATCATGTCTTCTGTGCCTTCCATCCGTGTGCATCACTGCATCCATGCCCTGTGGCATCCATGCATTGAGCTGGAACATCGTGGCACCTGTGCATTGCATCTGTGCATCATGGCAGCCACGCATTGCATCCGTGCATTGTGGCATCCATGCATTGAGTTGGGACCTCATGGCATCCATGCAGTGCAGCTGTGCATTGCAGCAGTGCATCATGGCACCTGTGCATTGCATCTGTGCATTGTGGCATCTGTGCATTGCACCCGTGCATTGTGGCATCCATGCATTGAGTTGGAACGTCATGGCATCCATGCAGTGCATCTGTGCATTGCAGCAGTGCATCATGGCATCTGTGCATTGCAGGAGTGCATTATGGAATCCATAAATTGTGCTGGGACCTCATGGCATCCATGCAGTGCATCTGTGCATTGCAGCAGTGCAGCATGGCATCTGTGCATTGCAGCTGTGCATTGTGGCATCCATGCATTGAGTTGGGACCTCATGGCATCCATGCAGTGCATCTGTGCATTGCAGCTGTGCATTGTGGCATCTGTGCATTGCAGCTGTGCATTGTGGCATCTGTGCATTGCAGCTGTGCATTGTGGCATCTGTGCATTGCAGCTGTGCATTGTGGCATCTGTGCATTGCAGCTGTGCATTGTGGCATCTGTGCATTGCAGCTGTGCATTGTGGCATCTGTGCATTGCAGCAGCGCATTATGGAATCCATAAATTGTGCTGGGGCCTCATGGCATCCATGCAGTGCATCCATGCGGCACAGACGCGCATCCTGGCCATGCATTGCACCTCCACAGGGCACCCATGCACTGCGGCATCCATGCACTGCACTGGAGCACCATGGCACCCATGCAGTGCCTCCCTGCACACAGCTGTGCCCTGTGGCTGTGCCTGGCACCACTCCATGGTATCCACGCTCTGAGGCCGTGCCCGATCCTGCCAGGAGCAGAGGCTGGGTTGGTTTCAGGGTTCATTAAAAATCCCGGCGTGCACAGGATGGGGCTGCAGGAATTTGGCACGTCCTGGCCCGGCTGGGTGCTGGCAGCTCCTGGGCACCGGCGAGATGTGACTTGTGCAGGCTGGGCCGGGGAGGGGCCGTGTTCCTGGCAAAGCAGCCGTGTCCTGGGGCATCTCCAGCACCCTCCGTGTCCAGGGGCATCTACAGCATCCTCTGTGTCCAGGGGCACCTCCAGAATCCTCTGTATCCCAGGGCATCTCCAGCATCCTCTGTGTCCTGGGGCATCTCCAGCATCTTCCGTGT
>VZTZ01019009.1:75812-101455 GCA_013400955.1 Drymodes brunneopygia | reverse complement strand
CCCCGCCCCTTCCCGGGCCGCCCCGCACCCGCCCCGAGCGGCACCGGCACCGCCTCCCGCCCCGGCGCCGTGCCCGGGACAGCGGGGAAAGGGTCGGGAACGGGGCGGCCCCGGGCAGGAGAGGCGAGTGTTGGCCCCGGAGGAGGCGTGGGGAGCCGGGCAGCCGCGCCACGGTGCCCACGAAAGGCGCCGGGAAGAGCCCGAGCATCCCCCGGGAGGGCACATGGGCACCGTCCCTGCGGGGCTGGAGCCACCCGAAGGTGCCCAGGAGCTGAGCTGAGCATCCTCCTGCGGGGATATCGGGGAGAGGGGCCTGAGGAGGCCACGGAGATGCTCCGAGGGCTGGGGAACCTCTGCTCTGGGAGAGCTGGGGGTGTTCAGCTTGGACTGACCTTAGAGCCTCTTCCAGTGGGGCTCCAGGAGAGCTGGAGAGGGAGTTTGGGTAAGGGGGAATGGTTTCCCACTGCCAGAGGACATGGTTAGGTTGGATATGAGGGGAAAATTCTTCCCTGTGAGGGTGGGGAGGCCCTGGCACAGGCTGCCCAGAGAAGCTGTGGCTGCCCCTGGATCCCTGGAAGTGTCCAAGGCCAGGCTGGACAGGGCTTGGAGCACCCTGGGATAGTAGAAGGTGTCCCTGCCCATGGCAAGGGTTGGAATGAGATGTTTTCTAAAGTCTCTTCTAATCCAAACAACCCTGAGATTCCATGATCTCCCCAGAAAGGGACTCACATTTCCTCTGTGGGGGTCCCAACACCCTTGGATAGGGAACCCCCCACACCCAACCCAGTATCCCCAGCCCTGGCTGTGCCACTGGCACATTCAGCCATTTCTTAGGATTCAGTTTGATGCAGGAGCAGAATTAAACCCCATTCCCATCAAATCCCCCACGGATGCCCTGGCAGCTGGTTAAAGGTGAGTGGGGCTCCTCACGTGAGGCCTGGCCACCCTTTGGAGCCGATGCACACACACGGATCCCTCTCCATAGGTGACCCAGGCCCGGAATAGCAACGGCAGCAGCACCATAAATTAGCAGCAAAGCATCTCCGAGCCGCTCCTCCTTCACAAGTGCCATCTGGCGAGATTGTTTTTGGAGTAGTTATTTATTCCTCACTTTTCAGCCTCCCCAGGCGTTTCTCGGGCTGACCCGCGAGGCCGCCTCGGCCCCCGCCGTCTCCACGAGGCTCCCAGAGAAAGGAGCCGCTTGTTCCCAGCCCTAAATAAAGAGCAGCTCTGCCGAGAACACCCTGACACTCCTTGCTGAAATCTGTTTGCAGCTCAACAGATCGTGCTGGGTGATTCCATCATGGGAGCGCGCGGCACCGGCGCCGGCAATCCAACGTGGGAAAAAACAACCTGGCTTTCTGCAGGGCTGAGGCTGGAAAATCCTGGGGTTTGGGGCTCGTTCTTGTACTCCTGTCCATACCAGGTAGAATTAGGAAAACAACCTGGCTTTCTGCAGGGCTGAGGCTGGAAAATCCTGGGGTTTGGGGCTCGTTCTTGTACTCCTGTCCATACCAGGTAGAATTAGGAAAACAACCTGGCTTTCTGCAGGGCTGAGGCTGGAAAATCCTGGGGTTTGGGGCTCGTTCTTGTACTCCTGTCCGTGCCAGGTGGAATTGGGAGAGGGTTTCTACCCCACACCTCCTGCTGGAGTCCTTACAAAGCCACTGGTGGTGCCACCACCAAGGGCATGGGGAGGTGCCCAAGCAGGGCCTGTCATTCCAGCCAGAAATGTCTTTTTTTCCCCAAAAACTCCTTCTGGAATCACCCATCCTGCAAATAACGCAGGGGGATAACCAGGCAAAGCCACCCTATGGTTCATTTATCCAAACCCACAAAGCATTTTAGGGCTGCAGGGAGGCACAAGCAGGACACGACCCCACGGCTGCGGTGCTGAGGAGGAGGAGCAGATCCTGCTGAGCCCATCCCAGCCCCATTCCAAGGGCTGTGGAACACAGGGATGCAGGAAGGCAGTGCCTGCCTTGCCGCAGAGGCTAAATAAAGCAGCAGGAAGAGCTCTGGGATGCCAGCGAGGCGATGGATAAACACCGACGGGGATGGCGCGGCTGCGACGCCGCTCCGGAGCCCGGAGAGATGGATTTCCAAGGAAGCTCTTCCTCCTTCCCTGTTCCTGGGGTGGGTGAGTCCCTGTCACCCCAGCACAGAAGCAAGCAGGGTGGAGGGACCCTCTCCAGCGTTTTCTGGGCTGTTCAGGAGAATTCCATAAATACCCAATTCACAGAGATCTAATCAAGCCTCTGCTTTAATTGGGTTCGAAATTAAAAGCCTGAGCACGTGTTGGGATTCCTCAAACTCCTCAAGGATTTTGTTCCAATGCTACCCCACTTTCCTGGGTGTACCCACTTGGGGACAGCTCCAGCTTCATCCATCCCAGCTGAATTTTGGATTAACACCGCCGGGGATGGCGCGGGTGCGACGCCGCTCCAGAGCCTGGAGAAATGTCTTGGCTCATTCCAGCCAGAGATGCTCCCAAAGCCTTGGGGAGAGGCTCCAGGAAAAGCCATCCCAGGCTGTGACATGGGGACAGCTCGGAAAGATGGACCTCAGCCAGTGTCCTCTCTGCCTCTCCTCTCTGGGAAAGGAAAAGCCCAAAGACTCCACTGACATTTCTCTCACTCCAAGTCCCAAGGAGAGGAAACGCAGATGGAAAATGGAAAAAGGTTGAATTCTTTTGGGGTTGTTTTGTTTTTGTTTTTTTTTTTCTTTTTGTCTAGCTAATGGCATCACTAGGCCTAGCTCAAAATATTAATAATAATTTAAAAAAAAAAAAGAGGTGGTGTGGTTATGACTCAAAATACCTTTCTCATAAAATACCCGGATTTTTCTCACACTTGGATGTATTTATATGGAAAGGACAGGAAATAGCAGTGGCTCACTGTGATCCTGCATTATCACCAGCTGAGTGTCTCCCTCCCCAGAATTTCAATGCCAGCATTGTCACTGCCAGGGATGGACACAGAGACGTGGGAGCTCCCTTATCTCCCACTTCCCCTCGGATTTTGTTAATGGCACAAAAATTATCCCAAAAGCAACAGAATAACAACAAAATCCATTCCGCTCTGCATCCCATTCCCTTCCCGAAGGCTGGTGGATCAGTTGTGCTGACCCAAGCTTGCTGCATCCATTTCTAGGCATTTTCAGGATGTCCTGCCAGGAAAATTTATCCTGGAGCAGCAGCACGGGGACCTCAGCACTGCCCACGAGCCTTGTGGGGTGCATTTGGGGACAGGGGTGTCCCTGCTGCTCGATGACACCTGGCACAGCCTCAGACCCGACGATCCTGATGGGCCCCTTCCAGCTCAGCATATTCCAGTTCCGGCTGCAGCTGGGATTGAGAAATTCCTCCCTGGACAAGAGAGGAAAACAAATCCCAGCTACTGTGAGCGGGCTGTGCTGGGGCTGGGAAGGTTTCTCAGCCCATAAGGGGAAGAAATTAAATAAAGAAACCCCGGCGCGGAGCCACAACAGCCGGAGCGTTGCTATAAACTCAGAGAGGAGCTGGAGCTCGCTCCCATTCCTGAATTTCACGGGGATTTCCAGGGAAGCTCTTCCTCCCTCCCTATCCAGGCTGGGCTGGCCGAGTCCCTGTCCCCCCCAGCACAGAGTGGAGGGACCCTCTCCAGCGTTTCCAGGAGAATTCCATCTGATTTCTGGCCATAAATACCCAATTCACAGAGATCTAATCAAGCTTTAATTGGGTTCAAAATTGAAAGCCTGAGCACACATCGGGATTCCTCAAATTCCTCAAGGATTTTCTTCCAATGCCACCCCACTTTCCTGGATGTCCCCACTTGGGGACAGCTCCAACTCCATCCATCCCAGCTGAATTTTTGGAAAAGCAGTGCTGGGAAAGGGGGAGCATCCCCGGGAGCAGCCTGGGGACAGCCCAGCTCAGGAGCCAGCTGGAGAGCGGGATGGGTGCTTGAGCATTCCGGAATTTTGGCATTGCCAAACCACCCCTGGCTCCCCGGGAATTCGGGGGATGCTCCCACAGGGGCCGTTCCCATCAGATTTTAGCTGGGGGAGGCTGTTCCTACATTCAAACTCCCTCTGTATTTACCGTGCCCAGCCTTTGCCTGGCAAATCAGCAAGGACGAAAATAAAAAGGAGCTGTGTGAGATTTAAGCCCAGCGAGGCTGGAAAGCGACAAAATCCAGCCTGAATCCCCAAGCGTTGGAACCATCAGGAAAATCCGAGCGTGCACCCGGCAGGGAAGGGGAAGCATCCCCCGGCTCGCCAGTGCTGAGCCGGTGTTTTCTGCTGATCTACCCCGCAGAATTTCCATCTCCTCCAGCCCAGCATCCTCCTCAGCAGCGGGATGCGATTGGAGCCCGGCAGATTCCTCGGGATAGCCGGAGAGAAAGGCGGGATCGCCCCCCAAACCGAACACCCCCGATCCTCGCCCAACTCGGGGTTTATCACCAAATTATTGATAAATCCGGGGTGAGGTGGGCAGAGATTTTTTTGTAAAGTCTGGTTTGCCCACAGCCCTCCCCCGGCCCGTTCCCAAATCCACTCAGCATTTCCACATCCCCTTTAAAAAGCCCCTTTCCCCCCCCATCCTTTCTATTTCCTGGGGCCCCAAAGGGCTTGTTCATGGCTCTGGGCCTGGGGGTTATTCCTAGAGTTTGCTCTCAGCCTGCCAGAGCTGCTGAAATCCCGCGGAATTGTGGCATAAAGCAGGAAAGGGCGGCGGGGAGGGGAGGAAAGATCACAGGAGCGAGCGGGGGAATATTTTTAGCCCGTCTGTGCTCCGGCTTCAGCAGCGCTCCGTGACTCCAATCCCGTCTGACAGAGGGGCAGATGCCTCAGGGCTGCTGAAACGGGAGAGAAACCCCAGCAAGGGCCCCCTCGGGGGGGGTCAGCAACAGCCCCGACCCTACGAGACATCAGAGAAACTCCCCCCGGTGTGGTGGGGTGGGAGGAAAACTGGGAATTCTCTGCTGGGAAAAAAAAAAAAAAAAGGGGGATTTGGGTGATAAAAGACTGCAAAGAGCCAGGGCATCCATCGGGGTGCTCCCAAGGAGGAGGTGTGGGGGGCACATCATCCCATCCTGGCATCCTGGTGATCCAGCTCCTTGCTCCATGCTCACCTGTGCCCATGTATTTTCCAAGTTTGTAGGAGTCAGGGGAAAATCTGGGAATGGGGTCATGAAGCTGCAGGTTTTGCTTCAAACCTGATGCAGGGAAGTGTGGATCCGGGATAAAGCCAGTGCCAAGCAGGTCAGGGGGGCAGGGCTGTCTTTGCTCTGTCCCCTGCAAAGTGCAGTGACATCAGGAATGAATTGGGCAGGAGGGGTCATGGACCAGCACCACACTGGGAGAACTGGAGATGCTCCAGTGCACTTCCTGCAGCAACCCCAGTTGCACCATCACACCCTGAGCCAGTTAAAATAGGATTTTCCTATAATTTAAACCCCAACTCCATCACAGAAGGACACAAAGGTTCCCATCCCATCCCATTCCCTCCATGCCTGGGGTGGCACCGACCCTCTGGGATGTTCTTTCCTTGGCATGGTTTAAAACCACCCTGGTGCTGGCACAACTTTCTGGGGTGCTTTGGGAAGTGCTGTTTGCATCCCCAGGGAAAGCAGGAGGGCACCTCTTTGCCCAGGGCCACAACCCCAGCTTTGTAAACAGGACTGCAGCAGGGAAAAGCCAGCCCAGGCCAGCCGTCCCCTCCTCCATCCCCGGGCACAAAGCAGCCCAGGGAGCCCACGGAGCTTGGCCGTGGCCCCACGTGTCCATCAGCCATCTATCAATGATTTACTGCTGCTGTGAAGAGCTGTTTGTGCTCCGGGGCTTCCCGGCGGCCCCGGCCAAGGTCAGCGCTCTGTTTGGCAGGGGAAGGGGTGGGTGCCAAGGGGGAGAGGGGATGGGAGCCCCAGGCAGGGGAAGCAGAGCTCCCTCGGACCCCAGCAGCATCCTGAGCATCCCTGCTCCCACCAGGCTCAAGGAGATGGGAACAGAATCATGGAAATATGGAATGGTTTGGTTGGAAGGGATCTTAAAGCCCATCTCATTCCATGAACCCTTTCCACATCCACCTGATCCCACTCTGGCACCCCAAAGGGTTCCAGGGCTGGTGCCAACAGCCCCTGCCTGGGGTTTGAGTCCCAGCAGGGCTGAAAATCCCATTTGGGGACAGCAGGAATTGCTTCCCACTGAGGTCACTGACACAACCTAAAACCAGTGCCAGGAAAACTGGCAGTGGCAGACACCGAGAGGTTGGGCTTGGATCAAAACAGGCCCCACACACGAGGGGTTCCAAAGGTGCTGCTGGGCAGGATTTGTGCAATTCCTCTGCTTTTTGAAGCCCCCGCGGGGCCTCTCCCGCTGCCCGCCCAAAAGAGAATTGATTTTTAGGAAATGGACTGAGGCAGCCTCCAGGAGGATCCATAGCTGGGCTAATATTTGCCTAATGGGCTCCCACAAATAGCTCGTTAATCCCTTTGTGTTTATTAATGGCACACAGGAGCCAGACAGCTGCAGCCAAGCTCCCCTGTGCCCCTGAGCTCCCCAGATCCCAGGGGTCTCCAAGCTCCCCCCAGGTCCCTGAGGTCCCTGAATCCCTGAGCTCTTGGGCTCTTCAAGCTCCCTGGGCACATTGCTGTGTTCCCCATATTCCTGATCCCTCCACTGTGGTCATCATCCCCTTTTTTTCTCTCCACTTCTTCCAGTGCCTCTCCTTCCCCCTCCCTCATTCCATCCCACCCACCCCAAGGAGATCCCCCTCTGCTCCATCACCTAAAACCCCATTTTTGGGGCTGCACAGTGAACCAGAGCTGGACACCAGCTCCAAAACAACCACAGGTTTTGGCTGGGCTTTATCCCAGTCCGGTTCCCTGGGGGATCTCACTGGAGAGGTGTCACCACCCATGGGACAGTCTGGAGCTGGCACCACATCCCAAAAAGCCTTGTAACCTCACAGTTTTAGGCATGGATTGGGAATATCTCCCTGCTGTTGCAGCAAACACTTTATTTATGTGTTTATTTGCTCATTTAGCTGTGAATTAACATCAGGAATGTTCTTGTGAACCTGTAAGTGAGCAAAGGCATTTGAGGGCTTTCAAAACCACCTGTGTTTTTTTCCAGGCAGGATTTTGGGGTGCTCCTTTGGCAGGGAAAGCTCGTGGAAATGTGGATATACATTTTTATATATGTATGTAGAGCATTTGGTTATTTATATATAAAACCCGAGCAACCTGGGCTGGTGGAAAGTTTCCCTGCCCACGGCAGGGGGTGGAACAGGATGGGATTTGAGGTCCTTTCCAACCCAAACCATTCTGGAATTTCACAATTCCATGATTCCTGCTGCTCTCCCTCCCTTCTGTGCAGCAGGAAAAGGCATGGTTTTGTTTAGGTTTGAAGGGCAATTCCCAGCAGAGCTCAGGCACTGGTTCCATTAAAGCAAACTGGGAGGGAAAGAGCCCGCTCATCCTTCCCCAGGGCTGCGTCTGGGAGTCAGTGCAAGGCAGGAGGGAGGAATCACAGCTTTGGGGATAGATCCCTTTCCACCCAAAAATGTCCCTCACTGCCCTGGCAGCCCCCAAACCTTTGCCTCATTCCCTGGAAGTGTCCAAGGCCAGGTTGGACAGGGCTTGGAGCAAACTGGGACAGTGGAATGAGTCCCTGCCTGTGTCAGGGGGTTGGAACTGGATGGTCTTGAAGGTCCCTTCCAATCAAATCATCCTGGGATTTTAGGATTCTACCCCATTTCGGGATCCCTCCCCTCCATCCCTGGCAGGATCCGTGTCCATGGGATTATCAGGGTAAGCCCCAATCACCAAAATCTCAATCCACTCTCCCAGGAGCTCACATTTTCCCAAAATCCTTGGGTTCCTACCCCAAACACCCCAGAGCAGCTGGACCTGGCCCTCTCCTCTTCCAAACCCCAGCTGTTTATGAGCTCTGTGAGCACAACAAACCAAAAGCAGCTGTGGCCACGACCTCCTTTTACGTGATTCCTTTTTTTCCTTCCTCCCTCCTCTGAATTTTTATGATCCAGATAGGAAGCCCTGGGAAACTCAGGTTTAAAGGAGAACCCTGACACCCATTAGTGCCCTGACTCTCATCCATTCCAGGAGATTATTTCCAATGATTTTTTTTTTTTTAAGAAAATACTAAAAATAAAGTGCCTGGAAGCCAGTGATAGGCAGTGAGGGAGAAATCCCCAGGTGTTCCTTGTTCAGCCTTGCCCACCTCATGTTTGCCCAAATGTGCCAGGGCCTCCCCACCCTCCCAGCCAGGAATTCCTTCCCAATATCCCATCTAACCCTGCCCTCTGGCAATTTGAATCCCTTTACACCCCAAAATCCTCCCATTTACATCCCAAATCCTCCCATTGGATGTGGCAGCACATCCCACTCCCCTGATTTCCACAAACCCTCAGCACACACTTGGAGCAACTTGTTTTGTGCCATCAGTGGGTACAGAGATGCTGCCTTGAAGAAAAGAAGGATTTTGGGGTGTCAGAGCAGGAATTTATGACTCTGTCCAGCCCCAGGGTGTTCTGGAGAGCCTGGGGGGTCCCCAGGTCAACACCACCTCTTCCAGCTCACCACCCCCAAATAAAACTAAAACATAAAAACCAAATAAAACTAAAAAAAAAAAAAAATCACCAAGTCCCCAATTTTGTGCTCTGTATGTGAGGAAGGAGGTGCAGAATCACTCCCTGGAGCAGCCAGGCACAAGCTCTGCCAGGACAACTGGCCCTGGATGAAGGCTGGTGCCACCTCCTCATCACCCTCACCCACAGTGGGGATTTTTCCCTCTTTCCAGCAATATTCCCTGTGCCTGAGGCTTCCCCAGTTTCTCAGGAGCAGGGAATGCTGCTGCAGACAGGGATCTGCCAGCCAGTGCTCCTAGGAGGCCATCAGCTGAACAAAGCAGAGAAAATAACACTCACAGTTTATTTTTCCAATCATAAATCCCTGGTTTTGAGGTACAATCAGGCCACTTTCCAAAGCCTTTTCCATTCCTCCACCTCCAGGCTCAACAATCAGCCCTACCTGAGGAGCCAGCTTGGATTTATCACATTCCCAGGGCTGTGTTTCTGACAGGGCTGGATCTCCAGCTGTTGCATGAAGAACACCAGGCCTGCCCTGCCTTGAGCTGGGCTTCACACCCAGCCTAAACCTGAGCTTAAACCACGTCTCATCCCTCAGACACCCCAATTTACCCTGCGTGGGATTGCTCCTACCAGCTCCTGGAATTGTGCTGCTCCTTCCAAACTCCGTGGAGAGATCCTTTCCTCCCCAGCCATCCCGGGAAAGGACAACACACCTGTGGGAGCAGCAGAATTCCATCCCGGAGCTGCCCCAGCCCCGCGGCGTGGGAAGCTTCCCACACAAGTGCCCCGGCCAGCCGGGTGGGGTGAGCCTGGAGAAAACATTTAATTACACAGGGCTGGGTGTTTTTCCACTCGCAGAGGCCCAGCTGCGTCTTCCCTCCCTGCGCCAGGTGCCATTAGTGCTGTTTGACTCCTAATTGGCAATTAATAATGATATCTTTTGCATTATGCAAATGGCTTCTAAAACACCTGCAGATCGATGATTTTGGACGCCTTCGAGTTCGCAAAGTGTTCGGGGGATTGGATGATGGAATTTTTTTGGAAAAGCGGGTGTTTAGGGGGTGCAAAAAGGATCATTCCCGCAGCACCCAGGGAATGGCAGGGCGGGGAATTTCCCTGGCTGACCCATGGGATGGGTGCGATGGCCGCGGGGCAGGGCTGGTGCCCAGCTGATGAAAAGGCCACTGGGACGTGTCTGTGTGCCCATGGCCAGCACATGCCAGGCTGGTCCTGCTCCTGGTGCCACGGGGGAGGAGGGAATGGCGTTAAAAACAGCCTCAAATCCCGACAGGAGCAGCAGCCGGGCGGGATCGGAGGCAGCAGCATCGCATCGAGGCAGCTTCGCTTATGCTGATGGGGGAGAAGAGTCTGCAAACAGCTCCAGGTGAGAAGATCGGGCTGGGATTTTCCGTGGGCAGGCAGCCAGCCCCAATCCCTTTTATCTGCTCTTGGGAATGTCTGATTCCTGCGGGGATGGCTGCGCGGCTGCCCCTCACCCTGAGACTCCCCAGGTTGCTCCCTCCTTGGGTTCTATTGCCCAGGTTGGGGTTTTTCAGGGGAATTTGGCTGTCCCTGAGCACCTCATTCCTGCAAACATCTGCAGGAGGCTGGAGAGAAGCTGAACGAGCAGCACAGAGTCCACCCACGGAGTTCTAGAGGATTTGGGGTTATTTTTGGCAAGGGCAGGAAACACAGCATCATTTTGTTTGCTCTTTCCAGGGGTTTTCACAGTGGGGGGAATTGTGCAGAGAGGTCCCTTCCCCTCCACAGCCCCATCCCAGCAGGATCAGCTCCCTTGGGATTGGAAATTAAAGCCACGGTTTTGGCAACCCCTCCTCAGCCATTTACCTGCTTTAAATCCACCAGGATACAAAGCTGGGGTTATTTTTCATAGCCCAGGCTGCTTACACTCCCAGCTGTGTTCCCACACTGTCATTCCCTTTAATTTTGGGGGATCAGATGGTTCCTGCCAGCCCTGCTGACTGTGCTGGCTGCCCAGCAGGTCTCGCTCTGGGCTCACAGAGGCATCTCTAGGAAAGATAAGCAAGATAAAGGAATCACACACCCCAAAAGGAAAGAAGAGGCTCCCCAAGTGCAGTGGGAGCACCTGCCTGGAATTCTGTCTGCCTGGCTCCAGGGCTGGTTTTGCAATCAGATGAACTCACACAAAGAACATGGAAAACCAGCAAAGGCCCCATTTTTCCCCAGTTTGGGTAATTCCCAGCGATGGGTTTGCAGACCTGGAGAGCAGGAAAATGTAAGTCACTTGTGCAATGGGCTGTGTGATGCTGTCAAGTGCTCAGGGAGATCTTTCAGGGAAGGGAAAGCGATTTGGGAGCAGAGCAAAAGTCATTTTTTCCCTGTTTCTGCCCAAAAGCTTTGCCTGACACTGAGCAGACCCTGCTCAGAGAACACCTCAATAAACACTTTCCTTCCCAGGCTACACATGGACTCCTCACAAAAAAAAAAAAAATAATCTGTGTTCCTTTGATGAATCATTTGCATTCAAGGTAATTAAACTTTAATCAGCAAAGCCAAAGAAAATGAGATTTATTTTTTTTCTCCAGCAGAGATGAGATAGAGCTGGACCTGATTCCTATCAGACCCAACCTGCCCCATTAACACTGCCCAGCTCCTCCAGGTCTCCCCATCCCTCCTGTGGGAAACAGGATCAGGAAGAACAAAGGGCTCGAGGAAACAGCAGAATAATCCACGAGTTTTCCAAGCGGAAATGGCAGCGCTGAGTTCACGGGGATAAAAATTACCTGCTCCTTCCCCGTCGCTTTCTGGTGCCTCTCTTGCAAACCCTCGGTGCTGGAAAAACCCTCCCCACCCAGGCGGGGCAGCCGAGGGCAGGGAAGCTGCTCCTTACCTGAGCAGGCGCCGGGAATGCGGGAAGGAGGCTGCTCCCTTTCCCTTTCTGTCCCTTCCCTCTCTCCATCCCCATCCTTGTCTCTGTTCCCATCAGATTCCCATCCCTGTGCTTGTTCCTGCTCCCATTCCCATCCCCAGTCCTTGTTCCCATCCTTATCCTTGTTCCCATCTCCATTCCTGTCACCATTTTCATCCCCGTTTCTGTCTCCATCCCCATCCTTATGTTTGTTTCTGTCCCTATTCCCATCCCTATCCTCATTCCCATTTCCATCCCTGTTCCTTTTCCCATCCCTCTTCCTTTTCCTGTCCCCAATCCCTATTCCTTTTCCCATCCCTCTTCCTCTCCCCAATCCCTATTCCTTTTCCCATTCTCCATTTCCACCTTCATTCCTGTGCCCGTTCCCTTTCCCAGCTGCAAGGTTTTTAGCCAGCCTTGCTTTTTACCAGGATTTCAGCTAAATCCCAGGTTTTTAGCTAAATCCCAGGTTTTCTTGGTGAGGACAAGGCTGGTCCATGTGAAGGGCTCAGCCAGGCTGTGGGACCCAGCTCAGGCACTTCCCTAAGGGATAAAACTCTGGAAACAAACTCTGGAGATCAAACCCTGATCCTGGTGTAGTGGGTGACATCCCTTGGAATGTTGGAACGGGATCCCTTCCCACCCAAAACCATGCTGGGATTCCATGAGTCTGTGAAGAGCACGGATATGGAGCAAAACCAGGCCTGGGGACAGCTTGCAAACCACCAAGAATTCCTCCTGCTGGTGGCAATCCTCAGCACACTGTTAATAACTCTGTTAATAACTCATGGGGATGTCACAATAACAGCCTGCACCCTTCCTGTGTCACGCCAGCTCCTCTGCCACGAAAAACACCTCAATCCTTACATTTTAGGGCTAAAATTAGGAGGGAAAAGGCTGGGCTGGACCTTGGATCTCCTGCTGGGAGCAGCGTGGATCCCCCCTGCCACCCACTGCATGGACAGGGGACAGAGAGCTGGCCCTCTCTGCAGGAAGGGTGGTGCTTTTGGGAGGGGGTGACGGGGATATTTATGGGATGGAGGTGCCCAAAGTTTGCTCTGCAGGGCAGACAGGGGAGAGGGCTCGCTGTGAAGGGAAGGGAGGAGAGGAGGAGGAAATGCAAAGTAATTAACTAATAAATATGCTGGGTTGGCTCGGGGCAGCAGGGGAGCAATCCAGAGGACTGACTCACTCTGACTCAGGCAGGAGGAGTGGGATGGAATCTGGCTCAGGAGCATCTCCTGCCTCAGCCACGCTGCCAGGACACAGGGACTGATCCCAAATATGAGCATCCCATGGGGATCTCGGGGATCGAGAAGAGAAAAAAAATTTTGTTTGATTTGTTGTCTAGAAATCCCTCTCTAGACAAAAATTAAGCCAAGTTCACCAGCTGGAGCAAGGAGCTGAAATGGAGTCCGGCTTTTAGGATGCAATTCCCAGTCTCCCCATTTCCACCTTAAAATCAGGCCAGTGCAGGACAGGTGGGAAATCCCCCTCCACACTGCCAAAGCCACCGTGGCTGTGGGAGGAGGTGACATTCTCACCAGTGTTGGGATCCCAAAGCCAGCAAAAATGTCCAGAGCCAGTGGGATGACCAAAGGGATCATGCAGTCATAAAATCCCAAAATGGTTTGGGTTGGAAGGGGCATTAAGGATATCTCATTCCACCCCCTGCCATGGGCAGGGACACCTTCCACTGTCCCAGGCCACTCCAACCTGGCCTTGGACACTGCCAGGGATCCAGGGGCAGCCACAGCAAATCTGGGCACCCTGTGCCAGCCTCACAGCCAAGAATTACCAGGTCCCAATATCCCATCTAACCCTGATCTGAGTGAAGTCATTCCCTGTGTCCTGTGCCTTCAGCCCCTCATCCAAAGTCCCTCTCCAGCTCTCCTGGAGCCCCTTCAGGCCCTGCAAGGGGCTCTGAGCTCTCCCTGGAGCCTTCTCCTCTCCAGGTGAGCACCCCCAGCTCTCCCAGCCTGGCTCCACAGCAGAGGGGCTGCAACCTTTGGAACAACTCCATAACTTCTTCTGGACTTGCTCCAGCAGTTCCACATCTTTTTGAAGCTCCAACCCCAGGGCTGGAGGCAGAATCCCAGGTGGGGTCTCCCCTGAACGGCTCAGAGGAGGAAAATCCCCCTTCCCTTTCCCTGCTGCCCACGCTGGGGGATCAGCCCAGCAACCCAGCTGCTTTTTGGGCTCCCAGCTCAGGCTGAGCTTCTCACCCACCACCAACACCCCCCAAATCCTTCTCACCGTGAGGGGCTGGAGGCGGCGGGGCCCTGTGGGGAGGCCATGCTGGAGCTGCAGGCCCGGCGTGTCGCTGCAGGCCCCGGGGAGGTGCTGCCTGCCTTCCCCCGGCTCCTGCTCGATGACTGCCAGGGATTGCTTCACCCCACACGCTCCAGCCCTGGGGCAGAAATGCCCCTTGGCACCCGCTCCCTGCTGCCCGCGGTGCCGCCCCAGGGACGGGCACGGCCATGGAGGCCGTGGGCAGTTTGGGTGCGTGGCACCACCTGAGATGTGGTCAAAACCATCACCTCTCTGCACCCCCTCATTTCCAAAAGGCTGTTTCAAAATTTTTGGAGGAGATGAGGCTCCTCCAGAGGGGCCACAACTCCGATATTCCCCCTCCACCCCACAGACGCGTCAGTTCTCTGAAACACATCCTGCCCTCAGCACAGACGAAGCAAAAGGGAGAGAAAAAAAGTTCTGCAGTCAGCTTGGGTTTTTTCCCACCCCCGGAGGCTTTTGCATAGACTGGCTTTCTTTTTTTTTAATATAATTTATTTTATTTGTTCTCGCTCCCTTTTTTCTTTTTCAAAATATTTTCAACCGGCGCGTTACTGAAGCCGTTTGCCTCCTGACAAAACCCGGGCTGCCTGCCAGCACATATTTCTGATAATTCATCCATTATTAAATGAAATCAAAGATAGGAGGTTTAAAAAAAAAAAAAAAAAAGCCATGGGAGTGTTTGCATCCGAGAGAGAAGCTGTTTACAGCTGGGCTGGGAGTTTCTTCCACGGCACAAAGATCTCCCCAGGGAAAACCCACCCGAAACGCCTGCCCTGCTCCTCGCACTGCAAACAGCTGTGTGGATCCAGGGATTCCACAAAGTTTTCCTGCCTGGATAAAGGCAATTCCATCCTGACTTGGGTGGGTGCTGCTGGATATTCCCCTTCCTCGGGGAGAGCCTGCAACCCATGGCCAGAGACAGCCCGACTGGATCAGCCGGTCCTCTCCAAACCAGAGCCAGAGGAAAATCTGATGGAGAGGGAGGGGTCCAGCAATTACAGTCTTTTCTTTTTAATAACCCTCGCTGCTTCCCCAAGTCCATATTTACATCCCTGGCACCAGAGTAGTAATTAAAGTCTCTCCGCTCAGGTCTAAACAAACAGCAGACCCTCCTGTCATTAAAAGCAGAGGCAAAGCTGGAAATAAACTGGATTTTTATGGCTTTGGAGCCTCAAAGCTCTCTCTATCAGCTGGCTGGGCAGCAGGTTTTGGGGCCACACGTCAGTGCTTTGCTAGGACATCGAGGAGCTGCTTCAATCTCCATGGGACGCTGGGGATGGAAAACTGCTCCGTGCCACTGGTGCCTTTTTGTGCCATTTTTTGGCCATTTCCACTGCCCATGAGGGAATAAATGGGTCTCAGGGGCTGCAGGGTCAGCTAAAGGACTGAGCCGTGGTCCTGCCAGGAGCTGCTGAGCAGCAGCTCCAGCCCTCTCGCTGTAAAGAAGCTATCAAAAAAAACCTGTGAGAAAATTAATTATTCACTAAGACTGCTAATTAAGCTGATTTGCTCTGTGAGGGCATTGAAGGAAATGAGCTGGAGAAGCTCTTAATTGTTTAAAAAGAGCCATCCTGTAGATGCTCCTCCCAAGCTGCTCTGTTTGCCAAGAGAGCCTGGGCCTGTGTTCCACCAGGTCCAGAGGAGTTTCATGGAGTCATGGAATGGTTTGGGTTGGAAGGGACATTAAAGGTCATCTTGTTCCATCTCCTGCCATGGGCAGGGACACCTTCCACTATCCCAGGCTGCTCCAAGCCCTGTCCAGCCTGGCCTTGGACACTGCCAGGGATCCAGGGGCAGCCACAGCTTCTCTGGGCACCCTGTGCCAGGGCCTCCCCACCCTCCCCGCCAGGAATTCCTTCCCAATCTCCCATCCATCCCTGCCCTCTGGCACTGGGAAGCCATTCCCTGTGTCCTGTCCCTCCATCCCTTGTCCCCAGTCCCTCTCCAGCTCTCCTGGAGCCCCTTCAGGCCCTGCAAGGGGCTCTGAGCTCTCCCTGGATCCTTCTCTTCTCCAGGTGAGCACCCCCAGCTCTCCCTGCCTGGCTCCAGAGCCTTGGAGCACCTTCATGGCCTCCTCTGGACTCGCTCCAGCAGTTTGACAGGATCTGTGCCAACATCAACCTCACCGACGATTTCAAATCAGGAAAGATCAGCCACAAAGCATAAAATTCTCCTGAGCCCTTGTCCCCAAACTGTGTGACCCAGTGCAATCCAGAGGGGATCCCTGCCAAGAACACCTGAGGAACACCTGCCCAACCCAACAGGCAGCTCGGAATTCAGCAATCCCAGCTCATTCCTCAGCTGGTGGAAGCTCGGAAGCAACAGGCACCAGGACCTGGAGGCAGAGAGCTGCACCCGCTGCCCAAAGCACCCTGGGGTGGGTGTCTGTGGCAGATGGAGCTCTGGATGCCCTGTGCCAAGGGAACTGGATCCTTCCCAGCTGCTGGGTGCAGGGTGGGAGCAGAGGTGCCCCCAGGACCTCACCCAGCCTCCCACAGCAAGGAGTGGTGCCCTGCCCACGCCCAGCCTTGCCCTTCCACTCCCACCACCATTTCGCTTCCATCCCACTTCACCAGGACCTTCCCGTCCCGTCCAGTAGGGGTTGGTGGAGGAAAACTCCCAATGTCACATGGCAGAGAACAAAAGGAGCTGCTTTTAACCAAAGGGATTCATCTTTGACAAGAGCAGGGCGCCAGCCTCGCTTCTCCCACAGGAATCAGTCCGGCACAAACGTGGTGGGTTTGCTGACAAGGAGCTCATCCCGTCCACTCCAACCCTTCCACCCCTGGCAGCTGCCAGGATGGGAGAAATCTGGGGCTTGGCGCAGGCAAAAGATGGAAATCACACCAACAACACCAAGGGAAAACCCAAGATCCAAGCAAACAGCATTGCACTGGGAGCTCAGTGTTTTCCCTGTATCACACCATCCGCCACAAGAATTCCCAGACATCTTCACCGTTCCTGGCACAACACTTGTGCCAGAATATTGTGATAAAGGAAAAGCAGGGCCATGAGGAGCACGGCTGCCAACGCTTGGCCAGCCATGTCCTCAGCTGGAGAAGGCAAAGTTTCCAACACCGTGATTTCCCTGAGATCCTCTGCTGAGCTTCCAGCAGGAGGGAAGGATTTCACAAGGCATGGGAAACACCTGAGCAGGCTCCTCTCAGTCAACAGCACAGCCCCACATCTCCAATGTCCCCACCAGTACCAGGTCACCCCCTGCCCCACCTTTCCCTTCCCTCCCCAACGCCATTAAAGCAAGCCCTCGTTTTCCTACCTGGTGCTGGGAACATCTACGAGTCAGGTTCCTCCAGCAGCTCCATGGCGAGCTCGGCGTCGTCTCAGCACAGCTGGAAGACAAAGCCACCAAGAGAAAAGCTCAGTGTCCCCGCAGAGGTGGCGTTTTCAGGGCAGGTTCCTCCTTGGCTGCTGGGAGCCCATCCCGCAGGAGCCGTGGGGCTCTCCACGTCCTCCTGGGCTGGTGAGGCGCTGGGATCCCTGGGAATCGTGCTCTGCTTGGAAGGACCTGCCCTTCTTGACTGGTGTCCAACCCCAGAGCGCGTGTTCTTACCTGCTCGGCGCGAGGCAGGGGAAGAAGGCTGGAGCACCTTCCCGAGGAACACATGGACCTCAGCAGGGCGTGGAGCTGGGTCTGGTCCTCCTGCTCCTCACCCAAAGGTTGTTTAGGAGGAGAGGGGGCTGTGAGGTTTGCGGGGAGCTGGAGGAAAGAGGTCGGAGGTGCGAGCGCTCCCGCGGTGGTGCCGGCGCGGCTCTGCCGGTTGGAGCTGTGCTCAACAGGGATGGGGATGTCAAGCTGGGGCTTGTCTCCTCGGCAAGGAAAGGGAACAGCAGAGATTACTAAGCGATGCAGGAATGTGGTTTGTTTAATATGAGCCATCAACACAGGAGAGTAAAATAATGACAGATGTGTAATCACATTTCCTGAGTCTAAAACCATGAGATCGAGAATTTAAACACCACTTTTCCCAAGATCAAGAAGAGGAGCCGTTTGGCTTAGAACTGATTTGGTTACTAATTTCCTCGGCATTAAATCAGCTGTTTCCCCAATCTCTTGACAGGCTTTGCTCCAAGGACGGGGCTGGTCCCTGCCTTGCTTTGATGTGAGGGTAAGCAGAGAGGGAAGATGCTTTGGAAACATGGATTCACCAACTGACCGAGCTGGCCTGGATCAGAGGCTCCTCGGCGTTGCTTAATTGGTTTATTTTAATGAAAGATGGTGAGATAAATTTCACGTGGATCTTTATCGGGGGAGCGGCCAGTGGTGGGAGGCACAGATCTGGAGCTGGGTTAAGCCAACCTTCCAAGGGCAGGATGGGGGGAAAGGGAGCCCTTTCCCCATCGTGGAAAACCAAAATTCCTGCAGAGCTGGACTGCAGAAGACACCAGACCTGAAGCCCACCAAGAGTGGGGGATGAAATCTCTGCTCAGCCCCTGGAAGTGGCCTTTTCCCAAAGGTCACAGGTGCAGGACCTGGAAGGGAGCGGTTCCACGGTGGGGTAGGGCTGGGAGGGAACGGTGTCATTTGCTTGTCAGATGTTTCCATTCGTCTCTGGAGATCAAAAGTGGGAAAAACACCAAGCAGGGAAGGTGCTGCTGGCACAGGAGCCAGCCTTAGAGGGACTCCAGTCTGACCCTCTTCTGGATTTGGGAAGCATGTTCCCTGTCCTAAAAGGCTAAGAGAGATGGAGGTGTACACCTGGAGAGGAGAAGGCTCCAGGGAGCCCCTTCCAGTGCCTAAAGGAGCTCCAGGACAGCTGGAGAGGGACTTGGGACAAGGGATGGAGTGACAGAACGAGGGGGAATGGCTTCCCACTGCCAGATGGGATATTGGGAAGAAATTCTTCCCTGTGAGGGTGGTTTAGGGAGATGGGAAACCCAAAAAAAAAGGTCCCCAAGGATGCAGGATCACTCTCCCAGGTCATGGGAGACACAGAGAACATTTAAGGCCTAACAGGGAGAATAAAGAACAAAATGTATTCATTTATTTTGTATTTTCCTTCGTGTCCCTGTGTTGGATCTCACTGGGACAGGTGGGGCTCATCCCTGCTCGCTGCTGGAGGAGCTGTGCTGACCCCACAGCTGATGGCCCCACAGAGCAGAGGTGCTGTGAGCCTCTGGGAACGTTCCTCCATTTCCAGGTAATTGAACAAAGTGGTTCCTCCCCTGAAGGTTCTTAACAAGCAGCGTCCCCGTATCCATGACCACGTCCATGCTTTCCTCCCTGATTTTATTCGAGCCCAAAACTCCTGCCATGGGAAAGGCAGCTCCTTCCCCTAAATGGACTTTAATTAGCTCCTCTGGTGACACCCATGCTCCAATTAAGTCATGGTTTCCCCCCAAATTGTGCAGAACTTGGACACGACTCGTCCCTGGCTGGTGGGGACCGTGTCCAGCCTGGGGAACTGGGGAGCAAATCACTGGGTATTGCATCAAATCATGGAATCCCAGGACGGTTTGGGTTGGAAGGGACCTCAAAACCATCCCTTTCTTCCTCCTGCCATGGGCAGAGACACCTCCCACCATCCCAGGTTGCTCCAAGCCACGTCCAACCTGGCCTGGAACACTTAACGTGGCCTTGAACACTTGTGATGCAAAGGGATAACTTTGGAAAATAGGGAAACCATCCCACGCAGTGGATTTGGGAGCCTGTGGGAGCATCCATGGAGCAGCCATAGGAGGCAGAGCAAGCTGCCAGCCCTGCCTGCGTGGAGCTGCTCACCCCACACCCAGGGCACTGACAGGCTCCTGGGAGCTGCTCACCCCATGCCCAGGGCACTGACAGCCTCCTGGGAGCATGGTGGCCTCGTTCAGGCCTGCCACTGCGTTGTCACTCGGAGTCACCTCAGCTGGGGGGATGCAGATGGGCTGAGTCACCCCCTGCCAGCCGAGCACTGGAGTCTAGACGGCGGCTGATGTGGAGACACCTCCCCTGCGAGATACCTGCGCCTCATCCCCACATCAAAGGGCCCTGAGCTGCTCCAGTGAGGATGTCATTAAGCCACCCCACGGCAAGAGTTTCTCCCAGGGCTGCCTGATCTCCCTCCACAGCTCTGTCAGTCAGGGTGGTGGCCTCTGTCACTCTCCCAGGGGGGTTTGGTGGCTCTAGCAGGGTCCCCCTGTGCCGCAGTTCGTGGCTGCTTTGTGCTGACCCTGCTCTAAAAGGCAGAACCCAAAATGTTTTCCAGGCCAAGCATGTTCTGCTCCAGGTTTTTGGCAAGGAGAGGAGCCCTGTGCAAGGACAGGGGTGTCAGGAGCTCCTTAAAGCCTTTTCCCTGGCAAACAGCTCCAAAAGCCAAGCAGCAGCCTGGGCAGACTCTGGGAAGGGCAGGAGGAAGCTGAAGCCCTGGAAATCCTTGGAAGCACCATCACAGCCTGCCAGAAATTCTTTCCATAGGTGACCAAGCATTAAAATGCAGCAGGATTCAATTTTCATTTCAGGGAAAGCCCAGGAAAGCAGACACAAAACCAGAGGAACCAGCTCTGTGTCACTCCTTGCTGTGAAGAACACCAGGATCTCATTTTAACCTGTGCAGAAAAGCCCCAAGAAACCCAACGCCTTGCAGGTGGGAGATGCTGGATGGTGTTTCCCCCTTTCAGCGGGGATTTGTGCAGCTGGGCTGTTGAACAGAGCCAGCAGCTGAACACACAAAAAAAAGAGAAAATTGGCACAAACAGGAATTGAAGCTCTGGTGGGCAGGGAAAAAGGATCCCACCGTGGATCTTACCTGCAGCACCAGCAGGGCCAGGTGTAACGATGCCTTAACAAAGGCAGGGAGGGGCTCCTCAGCTTGCTGTTAAAACCTAAGCTCCACAGAATATGCATGAAGCTCACATTAAAGGATTAAACACTGGCAGGAAGATCCCAAGAGGCAGCTGTCCACTAAAAAAAAAAAAATCCACTCTGTGAAGTAGAACGTTGCTGCTGTACTCTAAATCACAAACTTACAGAAAATGAGATATTAAAAGGTGGATTTCATCCACCCAGCTGGCTCTGCAGATGGATTTCCCCACAAAAGGGGGTTATTTGGTAAGGGGGTGTTCTCCCCCATACACAACTCAACCATCTGAGCCTTAAGTGACGTGTTACAGAATCTCAGAATGGTTTGGGTTGGAAGGGACCTTAAAAATCATCCCATTCCAGCCCATTCCATGGACAGAGACACTTTTCACTATCCCAGGGTGCTCCAAACCCTGTCCAGCCTGGCCTTGGACACTTCCAGGGATCCAGGGGCAGCCACAGCTTCTCTGGGCACCCTGTGCCAGGGCCTCCCCACCCTCACAGGGCAGAATCAAAGCTGTCCTTGTGCTGCTCTGGTGGCTTCCTGGTCATCTTCTCTCATCTTGGAATTGATTTTCCATTTTCCAAGAGAAGAGTTTCCCCTCTGTTTTTTCCTTTCTCTGTCCTCTGTTAAATCCAGATTCCACTGTGAAAACACAATTTGGGCCCCTGCAGCTGCACCACGGCCTCATTTCCCAACAGAGGCAGCCAGGGAAGGCTTACCTGGGAAAGCGTGGTGGGATTAAAAAAGAACACCCCTTTGAAATGTGGAAACCTCGCTTTAAGCTGGGTGAGGACTTAAGGCTGGGAATATTCTAGGAGCGAGCCAATGCAAAGTGACTTTTATGATTCATTCTGTCTCCAGCCTGATCTGGAAGTCACTGCAGACATAAATGGTGGGTGACATTGAGGTGAGAGGGACAATATTCCTGTAAAGAGAATAAAAGGTGCAGTGACATGATTTTATGAGCTAGATAATATTCTGTAGATATTATAATAAATGGAATATGGATTTATCTCCTGCCCAGACAAGAGTTCACCCTTGTGTGAACTCCCACGGGGGAACAAGAGCTGGGCATCAACATCCTTTATCCAGGAGCACGAGGGGCAGCAATTATTCATTAATTATTCACTAATTATTCCATTATTTCACTCCATGGGGTCAGCAGGAGGACCTCTGGCCCGATGCTCCCAGAGCCATTCCCCTTCCTCCCCCAGCTTTTGCAGATCTGCTCCTCACAGAGGAGCAAAACACCAGCTTGAGTTTGAGGCAGGAGGAATTACCCAAGCTGACTGCCCTGAGCAGTCCCAGGGCACTGCAAATGCAGGAACTTGTCAGAGCTGCAGTTGATTTGCAGATGATTTATTTGCTTGTTAGATCACATTTGGCTGATGGCTGCTGAGATCCGCCAGAGCACGAGCTCCGAGATCCTCCCTGGAGACCCACCAGCGTCTGGCTTGATGGCCAGCTCCAAGGCATCCCTAATTAACCAGTTTTGCCTCTCTAATTGAGCCCTGGAAGTCAGCCAGCAAGAGCAGGAGGCGTTCACCTGGCTGCCACCCTTTGATGACAGCGGTGGAGCTGAGGAGGAGGTGGTGGCCTGCCTGGAGCTGTGCCATGTGTCCTTGTCACAGCCCTGGCCTGCTGGGATCTCCTGAGCTGGGCTCAGCCTGGATGTGTGTGCTGGAAAAAGGTTCTTCATGCCTGTCCCACCTCCTCTCCTGGCGTGGGATGGGGTGGAAGGGGCTCTCAAGGAGAGCAGAGCTTTGCACAAAGTGTCACCCAGTATTTGTTAAAGGAATTGCTTTGTGTCTGTTCTGGAGGGACATCCCAAACTCTGCCTCCATCAGAGGTGCTGTACCAACGGAGCATCCATCAAACTGCCTGGGAAAGCTTTCCCTGCCTGGAGAAGCTTGTCCACCACCTCTGCTGCATCAGGCACCTCTTCCCATCCCACCTTCCCCCCATGCCACCAACGGGACCTTCTCCAGAGTCCTAATGTTCCTCCCCAAACCCTGCTCTTCCCATCCCACCTTCCCCCCATGCCACCAATGGGATCTTCTCCAGGGCCCTGATATTCCTCCCCAAGCCCTGCTCTTCCCACCCCACCTTTTCCCTGCACCATTGACAGGATCTTCTCCAGAGCCTGATGTTCCTCCCCAAACCCTGCTCTTACCATCCCACCTTGTCCCCATGCCACCAACGGACTCTTCTCCAGAGTCCTGATGCTCCTTCCCAAACCCTGCTCTTCCCACCCCACCTTTTCTCCATGCCACCAATAAGCTCTTATCCAGGGCCCTGACATTCCTCCCCAAGCCCTGCTCTTCCCACCCCACCTTTTCCCTGTACCATTGACAGGATCTTCTCCAGAGCCTCGATGTTCCTCCCCAAACCCTGCTCTTACCATCCCCCCTTTTCCCTGCACCCCCAACAGGGTCCTCTCCAGGGCCTGACAGTCCTCCCCAAGCCCTGCTCTTCCCACCCCACCTTTTCCCTGTACCATTGACAGGATCTTCTCCAGAGCCCTGATGTTCCTTCCCAAATCCTGCTCTTCCCATCCCACTTTCCCCCCATGCCACCAACGGGCTCTTCTCCAAGGACCTGCCATTCCTCCCCAAATCCTGCTCCTCCCACCCCGCCGAGCCCGTGCTGTGTCTCCTCCTGCCCCTGGGAGGCACGCACCCCATTGGCACAGGGAATGCCTGTTCCTGACACAGCTCAAGCATTGGAAGAATGCACCCTGGCTGGCTGGGGCTGGGCTGCCGTGGGCAGGCGTCCCAAATCCGCCTCTTCTCCAGCTCCATCCCACCACCCCTGGCCCTTCCTCGCCTCCCTCTTCCTCTCTCCTCTCCCCCGCCTCTGGAACAAGAAGGCTTTGTCTGCGCGCCCCGTTCGGAGCAGCACGAACGGCCTGAACTTTCCCTGAGTGAGTTTTTCCCCTCCAGCAGGATTTTGTGCTGCGCCGATGCCAGGGATTAACTAAGAGCATGACTCAACGAACCAGTTCAGACCAAGCAAGAACAACCCTTCATTTTTCTTCCAAGACTCGGGCTCAGCCCAGCACAGGCTGTTCTGGAGCATCAGAAAAGGGTAGTTAACTTGCAATATGGCTTTTTAAACAGTTTATTACTTTTCCTGTCCCTTTGTGTTGCAGCTGGTATGGGAGGGTGGTGGAAATGCAATCAAGGAGATCGTTCCAAGGTAGTTTTTCCCTACATTTTCTGGCTGCTTTCAAGGTTTCCCTGTGAGATCCTGGCGTGTATTTCACAGAAGTGACACATGCCAGGGGATGGAGATGGACATTTCCAGGAAGGATGAGATCCCTGGCTTTTGTTTCATAGAATCATGGATTCATTAAGAAAAGACCTCTAAAATCGAGTCCAGTGTTAACCTAGAACTAAATCCACCACTGAACCCCATCCCACGGCTGGGCAGGGCCACACTGGAGGCTGGAGCTGCTCTTTGGGGCTGGAGATTCCATTTCCATGGAAAGCATCACCAATGTCGCGTTTTCCTTTGCTGTCCCAGAGCCTCTTCCAAGCCTGAGAGCCCCAGGAGCTCACCAGGAACAACCTGCACTGCTTGGGATTGCCCAGGTGGGATCCCACATGTGCACTGCTCATCCTGGATGAGAGACATCAAGGAGACATTGGTGAGGCACTGGAAGAGGTTTCCCAGAGAAGCTGTGGCTGCCCCTGGATTCCTGGAAGTGTCCAAGGCCAGGTTGGATGGGGCTTGGAGCAGCCTGGGACAGTGGAAAGTGTCCCTGTCCATGGCAGGAAGGGAACTGGATAAACTTTAAGGTCCCTTCCAACCCAAACCATTCCATGATTCTTTGATTCTGTCTCTCCCTTTGCTCTCTTGTGGATGACATGGAAAAAGAGAAGGAGGCAAGGCTGGAGAATGGGGTGGGAAGGAGCAGTGCCCAAGTGCGGGGCAGAAAAGCCCCCTTGGGTTTGGAGACACCAAAGGAGGACAAGGATTTGATCTGGAGCACTGGAGGTTTGTCCTGCCCGCAGCTCAGGCATCTGGGGAGAAGGAAACCAGGAGAGCCTTGATGGCAACACAACATCTGCACCCAGGAGAAATCCTGCAGTCAGCTGGGACTGTCCCAGCAGGGGAAGGAGCCAGACCAGTTCAGGATTGCACCAGACTGGGCAGTGACCTGCGAGTGCAGCCCGGGGAGAGCAGCTCCAAAGTGCTGGGGAGGTGGGAAATCAGCTCCTCCTGCACCTGCAGTGGGCTCCAGAGCCAGGAGGTGTCCAGAGAGGGGCTCTGGGAAAAGTGTCCTGAGGGTGAGGAGTGAGGAGTGCACAGCTCTGTGTGTCAGGTAGGAATTTCATGTTGGAATGTCCCCAGCCCCTCGAGTAGAGTGGGTGTCACCGGTGTCACCATCAGCCCAAACACAGCCTGTGCTCCTCATCCTCCAGCAAACAGATGGGCTGGGAATTGCCTCCCCTGCCACATTCCATGGGGATGGACAATTTCAGTGCCTGAGCTGTGGCAATTCCAGCCCCATGTCCCTGATCCCCTCTGTAACACCCGCCCAGCGTGGCAGGCACCTCCTTCCAGCCTGGCAAGGAAAACCAAGGTGTCACCTCCACTTCCATTAAAAACCACCTCGCTGGGCTTCCCAAAAAGCTGATCAGTGACTGAACACACGATGTTCATGCTTGGCAGGAGGGATAAGCAGTGGGAAGGTGCCTTTTATCCCAGGCAGAGCAGGGGGGGACAGGGATGAGCCTGGATTTGCAGCACGAGGGTTTTCCCGTGGGGAGAACCAAGCAGAGGCAGAGCGGGTGGGAGGGAAGGTTTCCCAGAGCTGAAATGTTTCATTTGGATGTTTTTTCTGCAGGAAACTTTCTGCTTCCAAACAATCAGAGCTTTCTGTTCAGCAGTGACCTCAGTGGGAAGAAAAATTGCAGCACAAAAGGGACGGGGGAGCTGACGCCAGGAGCAAAACCTCGGAGTAGCTCTGGGTGGGTCCAGACAAGGCATTTTTCAGTGCTTTTGCAAAAGTTGTGGGATAAAAATCCCTTTAAAATCTGGCTTTTTTTTTTTTTTT
>VZTZ01019009.1:51747-65017 GCA_013400955.1 Drymodes brunneopygia | reverse complement strand
CCCATCCCATCCCATCCCATCCCATCCCATCCCATCCCACCTCCTGCCATGGGCAGGGACACCTTCCACTATCCCAGGCTGTTCCAAGCCCTGGTCCCCCTCACTGCCAGGGATCCAGGGGCAGCCACAGCAAATCTGGGCACTCTGTGCCAGGGCCTCACCACCCTCACAGCCAGGAATCCCACCCAAATCTCCCCTTTCCCAGTTTGAAGCCATTCCCTGTGTCCTGTCCCTCCATCCCTTGTCCCCAGTCCCTGTCCAGCTCTCCTGGAGCCCCTTCAGGCCCTGCAAGGGGCTCTGAGCTCTCCCTGGAGCCTTCTCCTCTCCAGGTGAGCACCCCCAGCTCTCCCAGCCTGGCTCCAGCCCTTGGAACAGCTCCATGGCCCTTCCTGGGCTCATTCCAACAATTCCCTTTGTGGGAAGGCAGGGATGCATCACACACAGCTCAGCTCAGAGCAGGCTGCTCCATTCCCAGGCGTGGTTTCCTCTCCCCATTCCATGACTCCTGACTCTTCTCCTGGGCTGGAATTGAACCCCTCAGCCCTGGGGCCGTGGATGATGCAGTGACTCAGATCCCAGGATGGGGAATCAGAGAGGAATTTGCAATTCAGAGCAGCTCCAGAACTCAGTGAGAGTCTCCAATGGGCAAGTGGGAGAGGGAAAAACTCGAGTGACAGGGACAACAAAGACAGCTCTGAGTGTTCAGCCAGCTGGATGCAAAGCAGTGACACCATCAGAACTCCAGCCCCCACCATTCCCACCTGGAATTCACCTCCATGGGGGATGCAGGTGCAGCAGAGCTGGAGAGGATGTGCAAGGCTGGGAAACCTTTCCTGAGATCAAGCTCCAACCCCACTGGGTTTCCCATTTTGCAGGAATTGCAGGAAAACCTTGTGGATAAAGCCAAGCTCCAGGAGCCCCATCTGGCAGAGCTTTTTGGATTCACTGATGAAGTTCTGGACTGATGAAGTTCTGCAGGCACCCAGTGGGGAAAAGATCCCCGTCAAGTGCTGCTTCCTCAGCCTTGCAGGAAATGGTTGCAGGAGCGAGCAGCTGACACAGGACAGATTAATTTGGGAGGGAAATACAAGGGGTGAGCTCTAATGAGGTGAGGAGGAGGAGGAGGGTGGAAGTGTTGACTCCCTCCAGGGTGAGGGATGTGACAAATCGAGGGAGCTGAGGTGGGGGGTTCATCCAAAAAGGAGCAGTGGCAAGCTGGTCATGAAGAGGAAAGGAGAAATAAGATGGGAGGCTCCAAACCCCAGGATTTCTCGTGGGTTTGGGTGGGGATTTCTGTGAGGCAGAAGAAGAAAAAAGAAAAACAAATCACAGAAGAAAAATCTACCCCATCAATACTTTTTTTTTTTTTTTTTTGCACAGCTGGAGTTGTGCAAGTGCCATGGGAGAGCCCTGGGAGGTGCTGGTGTCACCCTCTGGGTGGGCAGCCCAAAGCTCAGCCCTGGAGTGCCACAGGAAAACCTGGAAAAGCAGCTGAGCTCTGATCCTGGGGAGCTTCAGAGGAGGCAACAGACGGTGACCCTTCCTGGGAAATAAATATTGCAGGAGAGGCTGGATTTTCCTGGAGGTGCCTCTCCCTGGGCTGGGAGCAGCAGGGCTGAGGGCAGCAGAGCAGGTGAGCTTTGGGAATGGGATCAGCACAGGGATGGAGATGTCAGGAACAGAGCAGGGCAGGTGAGCTTTGGGAATGGGATCAGCACAGGGATGGAGATGTCAGGAACAGAGCAGGGCTGGTGAGCTTTGGGAATGGGATCAGCACAGGGATGGAGGTGTCAGGAACAGAGCAGGGCAGGTGAGCTTTGGGAATGGGATCAGCACAGGGATGGAGGTGTCAGGAGCACCAGGATGAGCTCCCAGCCTGGCCCATCGAGTTCTGGTGGTGGTGGTGGTGATGCTCCAAGGGACACCAAACAATTTGGGGATGAGTTTGGGATGTGCTGGTTGGCAGCTGTCCCAAGAGGAAAGGGAGAGCAGCAGCTGCTCATTCCCAGCAGGACACAGATTCTCATGGAATCATGGAATTCTTTAGGTTGGGAAAGCACTTTAAGGTCACTGAGTCCAGCCATTCCCCCAGCTCTGCCACCACTGCCCCCTGTCCCCAAATGCCACATCCACGTGGATTTTAAATCCCTCCAGGGATGGGGACTCCAGCTATGCCAGGGCTGGACAACCCTTTCCATGAAGGAATTTTCCCCAATATCCAATCTAAACCTCCCCTGGTGCAGCTTAAGGCTTTTTCCTCTTGTCCTGTTCCTGTTCCCTGCGAGCAGAGCCCAACCTTGCTCCACCCTCCTGCTGAGGAGCTGTGGAGAGTGAAAAGGTCCCCCCTGAGCCTCCTTTTCTCCAGACTAAACACCTCCAGTGGCTTTGACCAGCCCAAGATGACCTTGGGCAGCATCACCTGGAGGAAAATTCCCAGGTGATGCTGTTCCAGTTCCCTTCCCAGCAAGGTCTGCTCTCATCTGCCTCCCCAAATTCTCCCAGTGCCTGCTCAGAGGGGCTGGGAAACATTTTGGGTTGCTGAGGAGCAGGATCAGGGATCCAGGTCTGCACTGGGGACAAACACAGGAGAAAAAACCCAAGAGGTTTCAGCAGGAGCCACATTTGTGCCAAATCCTTGGGAAAAGCCCTGGAAATCTGGGATGTTTTGGCTCACAGCACTGTCTGGACTCTGTGACTTCTGTGAGGTCTCCTGCCTGCAAATTGTGGGAGAAGGTGATGCTGAGGTAAGAGACAGAGGCTGATGAGCTCTGCTGGCTCATCATGGTCCTAAAGATCTTTTCCAGCCTTAAGGATTCCATGATTCTCCAGTTTCTTTCCGAAACAAGGAAATTTTCAAGCGCGGTCGCCTTGGCCAAAGAAATAAAATAGATTTTAAAATGAAGCAATTCAGCAGCAGTCTGGTTTAATGGATTAGCCCTGACAGTGCTAATGACAAATGTGGTTATTCCAAAGCTCCTGCATCCATCAGGGAAGCGAAACTGCAGAAATTGGCAACCCTTGGGCATCCTTCTTTTTCCACCTGCCATTAAATCAATTTAAAGCTCCCACCTCCATCTATCAGGATTAATTATGTGCTTTCAGGCAGCAATTACTGGAAGGAGTCCTTCATTTTTTGGGATTGTTCCATCTCCAGTGCCCACAGCAGGAGGGGGGATGCAGGGACCAGGGGTTTGGGGTTCATTCTGGGGCTGCTGTTGCTCTGGAAGGTCTGAAGGTGCTCCTGGACTGTGCCCAAAACAGGGCCCTGAGCATCCCTCACCCACAGCCAGGAGCAGACTGGAATATTTCAGCTGGAAGGAGCCTGTCACAATTATCAAATCCAACAGCTTGATCACCTCAGGGCTGACCAAAAGTTAATTATTGAGGGGATTTGTGCCTCTCAAACATCCCTGGAACTGTTCCAGGCTTGGAGACACCTTGGTCTCGTGGAGGGTGGAATGAGGTGTTTTTTAACGTTCCCTTCCCACCCAAACCCCTCTATGATTCCATGGAACCCTGACAGGCTCATTCAGGAGCTCTCTGGGCAGCCTCTTCTCCCTGCAGCAGAAGTGGAGTCATTCCTGCCCAAAAAAAGGTCCATTCCTGCTGCACTCCCAACCCCTGTCATGTGCTTTGGAGGTTTTGTTGGGTTTTGTTTTATTTCCTCCTGCCTTTTTTCTTTTTTCTTTTTTTTTTTTTTGTTTTTCTTTTTTTTTTTTTTGTTTTTCTTTTTTTTTTTTTTGTTTTTCTTTTTTTTTTTTTTGTTTTTTTTTTTTTTTTTTTGAAACAACCAAGTTTGGAAAGTTGCAGGAAATAAAAACAAGAAATTGCTGACAAGTGTCCTACTGTAATTGAGTGAGAACACAGAGCTCAGCCCTGTGGATTCCCAGAAATGCAGTCCAGATGTGGCTCAGCCAAACCACAACCCCTGAAATGACATCCCTGGCACTGGGAAACTTCCCCCCAGTGCCCCAAAAAGTGCCCAGACAAAGATTTGGGAAAACACAGAGCCTGGAGGGGCCCTGTCAGTCCCCAGTCAGTGCTGAAGGTCTGCAGCAGGAATCAAGGAATCATGGAATTATGGAATCATGGAATGGTTTGGAAGGGATCTTAAAAAATCATCTCATGCCATGACAGGGACACCTCCCACTGTCCCAGGCTGCTCCAAGCCCTGTCCAACCTGGCCTTGGACACTTCCAGGGATCCAGGGGCAGCCACAGCTTCTCTGGGAATTCCATCCCAGCTCCTCCCCACCCTCCCAGGAAAGAATGCCATGGCACAGGGACAGGTTTGGTGGCCCAGCACTGGTTTTTTGCCTCCCAGCCCCACAGCATGAAAATGGGGAGGGGGGAATTGTCCCCTGCTCTGGGACATGGGACATCCCAGCCCTTTGGTCTGTGCTGCTGCTGGGGCTCATCTCACCAGGGTTTAACTGCAATGGGAATTCTGCTCTTCCCAGGTGGAAGGGAGAGGTGTCCAACTGAGCCACCTGTGTGGCTTTGTGAGCTCTGAGAAATCCAGGTGTGTGGTGTCTGGGTGTCGCCCTGATTTTTCTAGAGTGCTGTGTTTAGAGTTGGTAGCAAAGGTTCTCACAGATTTTGTGTGAACAATCCATGTTTCTATAACCGGCCAAGGACTGTTTTGTACTTTGGGTGTTGTTTTTTCATTCTTCTTTCTGGAGTAGAAAATGTGATAAACTGTGTTTCTCACCTATGGAATTGGAGAAGTGGCGAACTCCTTATCCAATCCATGACTGTCTGTAAAAAAGTATAAATATAAGAATAAAGAGAGGCTGGGGCTCTTTTTGCTCTCTGCCCAACCTTGGTGGCTGAGCTCCTGAGTTACCCATTTGTCTCGTGTCCGACAGAGCAGAGCTGTGCAGTGCAGGGTGATGCTTTTCCTTCCAAATTCAATAATGGAACAGCATCCACTGGTTTTGGTACGTTTTTTTTCTCCCAAAATGGTTCAGTGAGCATGGAAAGGAGAGGGGAAAACCCCAAAAAGGAGGAGAGAAACACTCCAAACCCATCTTGGGCTGGCACAGGGCCCGTGGATGTGCAGAGGAATCTGTTTGCAGCAAGGGCAGGGCTGGGCAGCCCGTGCTGGTGGAAGGGCCACCTGTCCCCAAGGTGGCATTTGTACCACCCTGATGGTGCTGGCAGAGCTGCTCTGCAGCAGAGCCAGCAGGGGGGAATTTATGCCCCCTCAGCCTCAGGGTCGTGTTCTTCACGTTCTACAGAACAAAGGCTGGGATTTGAGGGAGCTGTGTCCGCGCTCAGAGTGCCCTGAGGAAGGATGTGTGATTTGTGAAGCCCTGAGCAAATCAAGTTGAAAGTTGCTGTCAGCTCTTCAGCTGCTCTTTACAAAAGTGCTATCAGGGGAAGAGGCTCTGTGAGATGAACAACCATGCCATGAGAAGCTCTGTGATTGTATATTGAATTTATAAGATATACAGAAGTGCTGTAACTGGTGAGGAAGCTGCAGCTGAACGGATTTTGATTTCATGTTGGTCAGAAGTAAAAAATACTGACTGGTTTTATGAGCCAAGCTGCACTGACTGCATTGCTGGTTTGGTTGGGGTTTTTTTTGTTTTTTTGGTTTTTTTTGTAGTAGGTAAAAAGTGTCCAAAATCAAAAGTTAACCTGAGGTGAGCAGTGTGAAACACAGTGAGTGTCCCTTGTCAAAGACTATTTCCAAAGCCTTAAACAGGGGTGATCCAGGTTCCTCCAACATGATGATGATGATGATGATGATGATGATGATGATGACGATGATGATGATGAGTACTTGAAGACCATGACATCGAATCCTCATCTCCAGATGGAGCTGCAGGGCAGAGCACAGCCCGGCTTTGCAGGGCCTGAGGGATCCCTGCAGCCCCACTGGGACCCTCCTGGAGGGGCTCAGACACTCTGGATGCCACTGAAGGCTTCAATTTGGAGCATTTGGCCATAAATAATCCCACACTGCCCAGGGGTCCCAGCCTGTGCATCCTCAGGGCCCTCGGCACCGGCGATGGGAGCAGAGCTCAGCCTGGTGTGAAGGACAACCAGGAGGTGCTGCCAGGACAGAACTTTCTGGTGTGGAAAAGCTGGGAAAAGCCTCCCTGGGGCAGGTGTTGCCCCTGCTGTGCCTTCTCCCCATTCCACAATCCTCCCTCCCTCCCTCCCTCCTGCCCGGGGTCGGTGCCTGCTCCCGTCCCAGGCCTGAGCTGTGTCACCCCTTCCCCAGCTGTGTCCCCAGGCCCAAAGATTTTTGTGACCAAAACTATTCCTCTGCAGTCGATGTGGTCCCACCTTCCCACGGTTTGCAGGCAGCTGGGTTTTAAGTGAGGCAGAGGGGGTCATGTTTTGAAGCTCAGGTGTGTGCACAGGGAAGAAATCCAGGCTTTGGGTGGGTTCAGTGAGATTTTTTCCAGTATCCCCAGTCCGGGAAGGACGTGGAGCTGTTGGAGGAAGCCCAGAGGAGGCCACCAAGGTGTTCAGAGGGTTGGAGCAGCTCCTCTGGAACGAGATGGTGTTTAAGGTCCCTTCCAAACCAAACCATTTGGTGATTCTGTGGCCAGACTTTGCCCACAGCAGGACTCAGGGAAGGTTGGGTGCTCCTGGCTGCCCCTGGGCCATCAGGCAAGGGTAGCCCAGAGAATCCCAGTTTATCCATTCCTAACACGGCACCCACTCCTCTCCCCCTGCCCAGGCAGGTCCAGGGATTCCTGCTTGATTCCCAAAGTTTCCATGACCTCTTTCCCCTGGAAAGACCCGAGCTCCCAAACCAAGAGTGAGGTGTGTGGGTGAACCCACCCCTCTCAAAGCCAAATCCCTCCCCTGCAGCGCTGCAGGGGCTCCTTCCTCAGGGAAAAACCTCCTGCCACCATTATTCCCATTCTTCTCACCGAAGGACTTAACTCCCTGCACAGCAGAGGAGATTTCTTCCCCGTATTCCGTGGGAGGGATTATCCCCTGCTGCCATTATTCCCTTTTCAATAATTCAGCGTGCAGCCCCACTCCGGCTCGTTCCCGGGAGCAATCCCAGCCCCTCGGATGCTGCTGATGCTCCCAGGAAAGCAGAGCACCAACAATGAGTCACAGCCTCTGGAATCTTCTCCTTCCAGCTTCCCCCCCCCGTGGAGGGGAGAAGCTCCGCAGGAGGGGCTGCGAGCCCGTGGTGCTGAAAGGAAGGAAGAAGAAAAGAAAAGAAAGGAAGAAGAAAGGAAGAAGAAAGGAAGAAGAAAATAAAAGAAAGGAAGAAGAAAATAAAAGAAAATAAAAGAAAAGAAAAAGAAAAGAANAAAGAAAGAAAGAAAGAAAGAAAGAAAGAAAGAAAGGAAGAAAGAGAAAGAAAGAAAGAAAGAAAGAAAGAAAGAAAAAGAAAGAAAGAAAAAGAAAGAAAGAAAGAAAGAAAGAAAGAAAGAAAGAAAGAAAGAAAGAAAATAAATAATTAAACTCCATATTTCAATCTTAGAGGAGCTCATAAAAAAAAGGGGGCTCTTCATCTGGAAAAATCCAATCCAATGAGGTGATTAAGGGAGAAAAGCAGACGTGGAGCTGGCTGTGAGTGCAGAGCCTTGATCAAGACTCCCCTGTCAGAAGGACAAGCTCGTGGCTTTTCCCATTTATCTCCCAAGGGATAACAACCGTGGTGCACAGAGCTCAGGATTAAAACAGCATCATTTCACTGGATTTGTTCATCCCACACAATGCCCAGCACAAATTCCTCCTTCCCCAGGGAGAGATGAGCGCCGGGATTGTCGGGATCCGACCTCGGCACCACCACGCTCCCATGGCTGATCCCAAGCCCAGCATTAGGGAGATTTATGGCTCTGAGGATGCACAAGTGTCACCCGTGACTAAATCAGGCACCGGGTGGGAGGGGAAAGATGATCTCCCCCTTCCCAGTTGTCACTGGAAGCTCCACAGCTTGGATGAGCCATCTCGGATGTCCAGGACATCTGTGCAGCCACGGGCTGGAGCTTTAATCTTCCAGGCTGGCTTTGCTCTGGAATATCCTGTCAGGGAGCAAAGCCAGGCAGCACTTGGGAGCCCTTTGATCCAGCCAGGTGGGTCTGTGTGCCAGGGATTTGCTGGCACATGGGAGAGATGCCTCCTGGTTCTCTCTTCACCTGCACGTTTCACCACAAATCACAGGATCCCAGAGTGGTTTGGGTTGGAAGGGATCCTAAATCCCACCCCATTCCACCCCTGCCATGGGCAGGGACACCTCCCACTCTCCCAGGTTGCTCCAAGCCCTGTCCAACCTGGCCTTGGACACTGCCAGGGATCCAGGGGCAGCCACAGTAAATCTGGGAATTCCATCCCAGCCCCTCCCCACCCTCCCAGCCAAGAATTCCATCCCAATATCCCATCCATCCCTGCCCTCTGGCAGTGGGAAGCCACTCCCTGTGTCCAGTCACCCTGTGGGACAGCAGGATGCTCTCCAGGATGGTTTGAGCAAGGTAGAGGACAAAAGATGGGAATATAAGAGTTTGGAGAAGGCCAACGCCACCAGCACTGGGAAAAGCTGAAGAAACAAACCCCAAAATATTGGATTTCATCTCCCCTGGAGGGGGCTGCAAGAGACCTGGAGAGGGGCTGGAGTGACAGGGCAAGGGGGAATGTCCTTCAGCTAAGGGAAGATGAATTTAACTGGGTGCTAGGATGAAATCCATAAGAAATTGAAGTGCCCAGCAGGGAGTTGGCTCCAGCAGTTTCTCTTGAGCCCCCTTTTATCTCCAGGCTCGGACACGGCCGGACAGGCGAATCCAGGAGGAGATGCTGCTGTACCCAACGCTCTGCAGGAGATGACAGTGGTCCCAAGCTCATGGAGAAGGATAAAAACAGGGTGACCAATGGGATGGATCAATCAGAGTTCTGCAGCTGCAGGAGAAGAGAGAAAAGGAGAATAAAAACCAAGGCTTTAGAACGTTTAGCCCCTGGATGTAAAGGAAAGGCAGATCTGGGGCTCCCAACATAAAAATGAGTCCAGAGGAGGCCACAGAGATGCTCCGAGGGCTGGAGCACCATTTCCTGTAAAGCCAGACTGGAAGAGCTTTGGAATGTTCACCTGGAGAGGAGAAGGATCCAGGGAGAGCTCAGAGCCCCTTGCAGGGCCTGAAGGGGCTCCAGGAGAGCTGGAGAGGGACTGGGGACAAGGGATGGAGGGACAGGACACAGGGAATGGCTTCCCACTGCCAGAGGGCAGGGATGGATGGGATATTGGGAAGGAATTCCTGGCTGGGAGGTTGGTGAGGACACCAAGCTCATGGTGCTTGTAGCATTTTGGGATGGTTGAGCTTTCCTGGATGGTCCCACTGGGGGCTGTGAGGGGGGACAGGGGCTCTGCCACCCTCCAGAGTGGAGAAAAGCTGGAGGAAGATCCTCTGGGATTTATCTGCTCCGTGGGCAGGTAGAGAGGGAAAACCAGCGTGGGGACAGCCCTTGGGGCTGTGCCAGGGCTGCTCCCTGGGTGGAATTGTGCCAGGATTCCCTGCGGGCTCTTGGCAGAGGATGGAGCCAGCACGCCGTGAGTGCTGCAGCTCTTGATGCCCTGTGCTGGTTCCAGCCCTGTTCTGTGCTGATTCCAGCCCAAAGCTTGGGAAATTATTCACCTCTGGGCTTCTCCCAACTCCTCCTGCATCCAAGGGATCCACAGGGATGCAGCTCTGTGGATGATGGATACAGGGACAACACCTGGAGACGGCAGCCCCTCCAGAACGTGCCTTCAAAAATCAAAATAAAAATTTTTAAAAATTCAAATAACTCCGTTAAAGCAGCTAAACACAAAGAAACCCCTGATTTGTGGCACTTAAAAGCAGCAACCACCTCTCCAAGGCACAGCTCTCACCCCAGGGAGGGAGAAGTGCCAGAAATCACCTCGAAATCGCAGTCGATTCTCAGCGGAAGGAATTCAGCTGCTCTGCTGATAAGCAGCCATATAAAAAATATAAATCTCTAAGCTGGAGAGGTAGATCATTAAGGGGAAATGTTTAGAGAAATTAAATCCTTTTTTTTTTTTTTTTTTTTTTTGCTGCTTCTTATGCTAATGGGGAAAAGCAAGCTGATTTGCAGGAGGACAACATTTAGCAAAATCAAATTCGTCAACGTCCCCATCTGTTCCAGTCCTCTTGCTGACTTTGTCAAAAATCAGCTTTCCTTCAGCCAACACCCACGTCACTCGGAGCCAGTTCTGGGCAAATTTGTAAATAAACCACTTCTGCAAGGCCAGCCAGGCAAAAAAAAAAAAAAAAAATCCAGGGGAAAGAAGAAAATAGATAGAAATCCATGTTGGGATTGAAGGGATTGAGGAGATGGCCAAGAGACTAAAGGGACAGGGAATGATTAATCAGCCCAGCTGGGAAAATAACCCAGTGGAGGGTTAATGGTACCAGAAAGGGGAAATCTCCAAAACAGGGTCCTGCATCTCTGTCTCAGCTGCTGTTGCTGCTCCTGGATGAAGCAGGATCTGGAAACAGCTCTGCCTGCAGGGACCAGCAAACTCCTCCTGCAGCTCAGGGAGGCCTGGAAAGATCTCCCAAAAATCACAGAATCATGGAACAGAATCATGGAGTTGGAAGGGGCCCACAAGGATCACCCAGTCCAGCTCCATGTGCTCCTGTTTGTTGTGAGGAGCAAAACTAAACTGGTTTGTGACTCTGCTCTGCCTGTTCCCAGTTATTGGAGCAAACAGATCATCAATTAAATACAGTTAATTAATGCCAAAGACACTACGGAGAGAAAATCTCATCTCAAAACTCAGCAATGAGGGATTTCACAGAGGGACTGGGAGGGACCTTAAATCCATCCAGTCCCACTCTCTGCCATGGCAGGGACACCTTCCACTGTCCCAGGCTGCTCCAAGCCCTGTCCAGCCTGACCCTGGGCACTTCCAGGGATTCAGGGGCAGCCACAGCTTCTCTGGGAATTCCATCCCAGCCCCTCACCACCCTCACAGCCAGGAATTCCTTCCCAAAATCCAACCTAAATCTCCCCTTTTCCAGCTTAAAATCATTCTCCCTTGTCCTGTCCCTCCATCCCTTGTCCCCAGTCCCTCTCCAGCTCTCTTGCAGCCCCTTCAGGCACTGGAAGGGGTATTTAAGGTCTCCTTGGATCCTTCCCAAACTTAAGCACCAAGGCTGCCTTCCCACATTCTCCTTCCAGGGCAGGATTATTCCGTGTGCTCCCACATCCCATTTATTTGCCAATCTGACCCACGCAGGCGTTTCCTGGAGAGCTTCCAGCAGTGGCGGTTCCAGATCCAAGTTGGGCACGTCCCCAAGGGTCACACCTGTCACATTCCAGGTGGCACCAGGTTGTGGTGCCCCCCCAGGACATCCAGGAGTGCCAAGGATTGCTGGCAGCTCCGGGGGATCCCGCTGGGACACGCAGGCCAGGCGTGGGCTCCGAGCGGATTTGGCTCCTGGCGCCGCGGCAAACGGAGGGGAAAAAATCCCTGACGTGCTGCCCCTGAGGAGAAAACTGATTCTTTTTGTGTTCATGCACAGGGCAGAAAATCCAGAGAGCTGCAGCTGCAGCACAGGCAGAGCCCCGGGGCAGGACTGGGCTCTGCTCAGCACCTGCCCATTCCAGAGCCTTTCTTCCCCCTCCGAGCTCTGCGCAGAATTCCAGCGAGGAGCACACGCCGAGGAGCCAAAACGCTGCTCCTGCCCTGGGATTCTCCCACCTCCTGCCCCACCTGCTGCCTCCCCAGGCTCCATTTTCCACTCTGCCTGGTCCAACATGATACTCAGGGGGAAAAGTCAGAAGGAGGAGGACAGAGCTGGGCAAGGGAAATCCCAATAGATTTTGGAGAGGCATCTGTGCATGCCCTGCCATGGAGGACAGCGTGCTCGGGACAGCTCCGATGGAATTGTTGAGGTTGGAAAAGCCCTCTAAAACCATCGAGTCCAACCATTCCCCCAGCACTGAGCCATGTCCCCAAGTGCCACATCCACATGGCTTTGAAATCCCTCCAGGGATGGGGACTCCAGCTGTGGACAACCCTTTCCATGAAGAATTTTTCCTCAGTATCCAAATTAAACCACCCCCAGCACAACTTGAGGCTGTTCCCTCCCATCCTGTCCCTGTTCCCTGGGAGCAGAGCCTGAATCCCACCTGGCTGCCCTCTCCTGTCAGAGCCAAAAAGTCTCCCCTCAGCCTCCCAATATCTCCATGTTCATTCCCAGGCCTGGAAAGTCCAAGGGATGATCTCAATCTCCACAAAATAAATCCATCTGTGGCCAGCACAGAGGAGGAGGTGGAGATTTCCCTGTGCTGCGGTACCTCAGCCAAGCCCCATCCCGCTGCCAGGTGCCTCCCTGCTGCACTTCCTCTGGCTCAGCCCTAATTATTCATTTCCTGACATCCTCTCATTCACAAATCCATACAAACTCCTTTTCCCGTTTGTTTGGTCCATGCCACTGTGGGCAAGGTGACACCGCTGAAAATATTTACGTTTCCTGCTTTTACCACCCCCTTTTAAGCCATGAATTGACTTCAGGTGTCTCTGTAGGAGTGAAAATTCCTCCAGGGAAGCGCAGCAATCCAAGGAATCCTTCTCTGCAGCATCTCCACGTTGCCACCACGTGGTGGGATGGCTCCTTTCTCTTTCTTTTCCTCTCCTGCCCTCACCACCTCTCCCACAACTCTCTGGAATAAAGTCGGAGCAGCCCTTTGGGAGATGCGCTCCAAAACTCTTTCAAAAATACTTTTAAAAAAATTAAATTCTGTTTAAGTGCACTCAGGCTGGAACAGATCCGTCTGGAGCAGCGCGAGGAGCACTGGGCTATTAGCCCTAATTATCTTAAACTCCTAATTATCCTAACCAAAAGCAAAGAGTGATGGCCCGGAGCTGCTCCCGAGGCAGGAAAAGGGAGCCCCACCTGCACATTCCCCACCCTGACCTGCAGCCAGATCCAGCCCGGATTTCGCCTGGCTCCTCCCGGCTTTTCCCTTCCCTGGGAGTGCTGGAGACGAACGAGGCATTTCCAGCCAGCACAGGAGGGATTTCAAGCAGGAAAATCTTGTAAAAATACCGATTTTAAAGGTTTTTTATCGCGTCTCTGGCGAGGGGCTGTGCCGGCAGCCTCTCCCTCGCAGCGAGGTCTCACTGCACCACCCCACGGCGGTTGGAGTTCTAGTCCTGGATGCAGAATTCCAAAAAAACAACTCTTCCCTGGGGCTACCGACTCCCGGCAGGGATGGATCAGGAAAGGGGATGGAGCGGGAAAAGGGGATGGAGCGGGAAAAGGGGATGGAGCGGGAAGAGGGGATGGAGC
>VZTZ01019009.1:17893-43075 GCA_013400955.1 Drymodes brunneopygia | reverse complement strand
CCTGGAAGTGTCCAAGGCCAGCTTGGATGAGGCTTGGAGCAACCTGGGATAGTGGAAGGTGTCTCTGCCCATGGCAGAGGTTTGGAACTGGGTGGGCTTCAAGATCCTTTCTAACCAAAAATATTCCATGATTCTGTGATCTTTACTTATGGCAGAATAGAACAGCATCTGAGTGCTTAATTCTCAAGCAGAAGTCAGGGAAAAGGACAATGGTAACAAACAGACAAATCCCACATCATCTCATTCCTGTCTCTCACCACCTGAAGCATTTCCAAGGAATGAACCTCTTTTTCCATATGCACATATGTTTTTTTATCACGAATTTTCCCCCAGTTCCTGCTCAGGAGCAGCTGTGATAATGTCACCTTCCCTTTCCTGCCTGGGTAATTTCTTTGCCTGCCCCTTTGCCATAGTATCATATCCCACGGTTCAGATTCTTGGCAGCTATAGAGCAGTGCAGGGAAAAAAAAAGAATAAATCAGCATTGGGGGTGTTTTAAAAATTTTATCTTATTTTGGCAACTTTTCTCTAGTACAACGTGTATGTTCCTGTCTGTAGGAGAACAGGCATTATTAAGGACTCGTTATTCATTGATTCAGCACTCAGGAATAAATCACTGCTTGCAGCACTCTGCTGACTGCTGTTTTAGGCATAATTGGATTTTTGAAATTTGTTATTGATAATCCATGAATATTCCGTGGTGCATCAGCAATCAGGTGAAGTGCAAAGAGCTGTCTCTGCCTAACAANGTGTCCTTCCTGAATTGAGGGGCCGAGAATTGGACACAACACTTGAGGTGTGGCCTCACCCATGCCCAGCACAAGAGAAAAAAAATCACTTTCTTAGTTCTACTGGCCACACTGTTGCTGATATAAAATCACAATCCCTATACAGTTCCTGATGAACTGTCCCTCTCTGGCTTTCCTGTAGGCTCTGGCTCCTTCAGCTACTGGGGTGTTGCTATGAGGTCTCCACACAACCTTCTCCAGGCCGAACACCCCCAGTTCTCCCAGCTGGTTTCCATAGATGAGGTGCTCCAGTCCTCTGACAACTTGGTGGCCTCCTCTGGACTTGCTCCAACAAATCAGGTGACATATGTGGAAGAAATTCCTGGCTGGGAGGGTGGGGAGACCCTGGCACAGGGTGCCCAGAGAAGCTGTGGCTGCCCCTGGATCTCTGGAAGTGTCCAAGGCCAGCTTGGATGAGGCTTGGAGCAACCTGGGATAGTGGAAGGTGTCTCTGCCCATGGCAGAGGTTTGGAACTGGGTGGGCTTCAAGATCCTTTCTAACCAAAAATATTCCATGATTCTGTGATCTTTACTTATGGCAGAATAGAACAGCATCTGAGTGCTTAATTCTCAAGCAGAAGTCAGGGAAAAGGACAATGGTAACAAACAGACAAATCCCACATCATCTCACTCCTGTCTCTCACCACCTGAAGCATTTCCAAGGAATGAACCTCTTTTTCCATATGCACATATGTTTTTTTATCACGAATTTTCCCCCAGTTCCTGCTCAGGAGCAGCTGTGATAATGTCACCTTCCCTTTCCTGCCTGGGTAATTTCTTTGCCTGCCCCTTTGCCATAGTATCATATCCCACGGTTCAGATTCTTGGCAGCTATAGAGCAGTGCAGGGAAAAAAAAAGAATAAATCAGCATTGGGGGTGTTTTAAAAATTTTATCTTATTTTGGCAACTTTTCTCTAGTACAACGTGTATGTTCCTGTCTGTAGGAGAACAGGCATTATTAAGGACTCGTTATTCATTGATTCAGCACTCAGGAATAAATCACTGCTTGCAGCACTCTGCTGACTGCTGTTTTAGGCATAATTGGATTTTTGAAATTTGTTATTGATAATCCATGAATATTCCGTGGTGCATCAGCAATCAGGTGAAGTGCAAAGAGCTGTCTCTGCCTAACAACTGGACTCAATGATCCTAAAGGTCTTTTCCAATCTAAATTTCTGTGAATTCCGTGATTATCCCTGAAAATTTGAGATGTATAAAAACGTGTTGTGTAACCATGTGTAAATAAATTTACCACTGTGAATAAAAAGATTTCTTCAAAGGCACACCGAGTTCCCTATGGGAACAGCTTGAAAGACCCTGAAAATTATGACTTCACACCTCCCCTGCTTGGTTCCAGGAATTATTTCAAGTGTAATGACTGCTCTGAATTACTTTTATCTCCGTTATTAATATTACATTGACATTGTCTTGTTTCTTTGTAAAATTTTGAGAACGAGAGAGCCTTGACCTTATCTCTGAGGCTTCTTCCTCCAGCCTGTTCCCCTCAGCCCTCCCAAGCTGACAGGAGAAATATCTGCCTCATCTTTCAAGGTTCACAGCAGGATAAAGAGAGTTAATAACCAAGTGACCTTAAGAAGGAAACACATCTTTCATTCTTTTTTTTTTTTTTTTTCCCATGTTCTTTTTCAGCGCTGCCACACAGAGGCAGAGTTGAGGCTGCTTCCAAAGGGAAAGAGTGAAGGAAGAAAATCCTTTCTGGTTAGAAATTACCTGGATTTTCTGCTGGGGACACCCCATCACCTTTCAAGGCTTTTTCCTTATCCAAGAACTTGTGGTTTGGGTTGTTTTCTAAGGTAAAGAGGATTTTCTGGTCAGTTTAAGCCTTCCCACCAACACACAACCACAAACTGATTAAGGCTGGAGTACAAAAACACCACCACCAAAGAGTCTTTAAGTTTCATGAAAAGAATTTTCCATTTAGAGTGAGCACTAGTGATGCACAAGCCCAGATAATTGTTTGACAGAGGGAAAATTATGAATATCTTAACCTGGGATAGTGGAAGGTGGTTGGAATAAGGTGGACTTTGAGGTGCTTTCCAATCCAAACCATTCTGGGATTTATTCTCCTGTCCACAGAGCTGTTGGGTTTTGATACAGGATGAAGGATGATGAAATAAGAGAAGCCTGTGTCATCAAGAAATCCTCTTTTCTTGCTGATGTCTGTGCCTCATGAAAGATCCCACAGGTAGAAGTGGAAAGGGAAAGACTCAGATCCCTTTGGGCCTTGCTTTCTTTTGAGCTGAAAATAAAAATAAAAAGGCTCCAACACTCAAATGCCTCAATGTTGTCCCCAAAGCTAAAGCCACAGAGATGAACAAATTCTACAAATTCTCTAAGTGCTCAAAACCACTTTAAAAAAATTGCACACAGATTGACTCACTGGGTTGCTTTTTTGCAGAACGTTGATTCATTTGTGTTTGAAATGGGAACAAATTGAAGCAGCTCTATTTTTCCTTATTTTACCTTTTTTTTTCCTCTCTATTTTTTAAGCACCTTTACATGTCCTGAGGATGAGCTGAACACCAAACCAGATGAAGGAGCTGCAGGAGCCCAGCCCTTGGGGCTGACCTTTTGAAGGACCACTTGAAGAGAGCAGAGGCTTGGCCAGGTGATGATTCCAAGCTCTGCAGTCCCTGGATCAGGTACAGCATCCGAGCCCTGACCTCATTTGCAGCTCCTGCATTTCTGAAATGCCAAGAGATTATGCAGAGAGCTTTCCTGAGTGTGATCATGTGAGGCAGGAGACATGAAGTCATTGTCCTGAAGCCCAAGGTGAAACCAGGATGTCCCAAAAAGTCCCAGCCAGGCATGGAGCTGCATTTTGTGGAGCTGCAGGAATAGAAATTGATCCTGGCTGATTTTTTTGGGTGGTTTTGTTAAGGTGAAGGGGACACCACAATTTGCTCAAGGTTGGGGTTACAAAAATACCAAATGTCTGTGAATTTCATGAGTTGGCCAGTTTGACTGAGCTGTTTCCTGGCTCCATCCTTTTGGGAAAGTTGGCATCTAGAATTCCACTCAGAGCAGTTTCCTGGGCATCAGCATTTAAAAAAATAAAACTCAAGACATAATTATTTCTCTGTGGCTCAGGAGTTCATTCCAGGAACTCTATCCATACATCAGTGCTTTTATTCCTACAGAAAAATCCTGCCTTTCACAGGAAATAATTCATCCTGAACTGAAGCCCCCAGAGGTGCCAGTGACTTCTCAGGAGCCACACTGGGTTTGGTGAATGTGAGCATTCCCCACTGTCCATGTCTGGGAAGGATTAACAGAATTTTCCTCCCCTGGAAAGCAAATTCCCATCCAACAGCCCCATTCCTTCTGCTCCACAGCACCTGAGCTGCCTCAGCAAAGCCTCACAGGACCCACGGTGCTCAAGGGCTCAGGTTTTTGGGAGCAGAGTTCCCCATCCTCAGCTCTGCCTTCACACCATCACTTTGCTGCTCCCCACTTTGGAACACCACTTGGAAGACCTTGGAATCATCCTCACAATCCTCTCTGAGCTCAGAACTGCTAATTATTCAGTAATTAAGTGTCTCTCCGGGCTCATAATTGTGAGTGTGGCCTCTCCCCATCACTGCGTGCTCGTTAGGCAGCAGCTTCCTCAATGCCCAAACAAATTCTCTCCTTGCCTTTTGATTGGATTACAAAATTGCTTTAAACTCGGTGGAGATGATTAGGAAAAGTGTGGCTCTGCGCAGGAGTTACCATGGGAACCAAAGTGGGGAGAGATCTTTGTAAACCAGAAGTCAAGCAGCTTGTGTTTCAGACAATTAATATTGTCTCGTTCATTAGCTTTAACTCTTCTGTGCTCCAAGTAGTTTTAATCTCTTTTTCCATATCAAATGCTGCATCAAAGAGGTTCTGCACCCTCGAGGATTCATCCCCTGTTTTCCTTCAAGGCCACCTTGCAGCCTTGGTTAGGTTCATCTTCCCCTTCTGCTTTGCTTTTTGGTTCTTGGGACATCTCTGGGGGAATCCAGGTGGGATTGGGTTTGGGATTGGGACACACGCGTGGGGAGAAGTGTTATCCTGTCACTGGAACCAGCTCTCCTTGCTTCTCCTGCATCAACCCCTCTGCTCTCTTTTCTAACACTTTTAACTCCTCCAATCTTCTTTCCTTCTAATTCCACGTTTGGCACTTTAGGGAGGAGCAGCTGAGAACTGACCCAGTGCCAGTAGCTGTCCTTCTGCTCTCCTCTCTTTCCAAACCCTCTTTTTCCAGCCCCCAGCCCCCCACCCCATCTCCTGATTTCTCTCCCACCATCCTGCCATGCTCTGCCTCTCCCCTCACAGCACATTTCACACCCTAAAAATAATTAGCAAAGGATTGTCCTTATTTTCCTTCAGACCTCTGCCTGACTCTGTGAACAGGAGGAATTCCCCTCCCAAGGGAATTCAATATTCATGTATTTAAAAAACAAGCTCCTCCTCAGCCCCCCTGTGTGCTGCTGACCTCCTTCCCTGTGCTGGCTATGGAATTACTTATTTTCCCAGGGGCTGATCCATCACTTTGTTGTTTCAGCTCTTCACAAACATTATTTCTGTCCCACCAGAGGCAAAAGCTGAGTTCAGTGTAAAACTCCTTCATTTTCCAGCTGCTGTTCAGATCACAGGGCCTTAATCTCACTTTTCCCACCATCCCACCTGCAGCCACAGTTCAGCACCTCGGAAAAGGCAAAGGCCAAACCACCAAATTTCCAGTTTCTAATCAAAACCAAGGAAGAGTGAGACAACCTCAGAGAACCCTGGGGGAGAATCAGCATTGCAGAAGGCAAACCTCCTCCTTTCCCCAGCTCCAGTCTCAAACTGCTGAACTGATTTTGGCAGAAACCTTCCAGAATATTTGTTCTGGAGCAGCCTGGAAGACGTCAGCGGGCGAGATTTCAGCTCAGGGAGATGAGAAGAGACTGAAAACAGGGGCTTGCAGTGGGAAATGTTGGGCAGCCAGAAATGGAGGTGTTGGCATTTCCTCTGCTGATTTTGCTGCAAAATATGAACAAGCCAGAGAGTACAGAGCAAAGAACGTGGGCCAAGGACCCTCTTGCACACCCACCTGCAGAGCCAGATCAAAATGACCACTTCCTGCCCTCCAAATCCTTCTTTGTTCAGATGTAAACCCCTTCTGACCTGCTGGGGTTTTCCATCCCTTTGCAGCAGCCTGGTTCTGGGAGACAGCAAATGTTGTGCTGATTGAAACCCATTTTGCTGTGTTCTAGTGACAAGAAACCTGTTGCCCTGAGGCCAGCACAGGAATCTGCCTGAGGGTGGCCAAAGACACGCAGGGGGAAATGATGTTAAAACTGTCTTCTTGTAAAAATGTCACTTTGGCAGGAGCAAGGTCTGGGAAGGTATTTTTGTGCTGATTTAGGAGCTCCAGCAGATGATACAAGCACAGGCCTTGTGCAGACAAAACCAAAAATAGGCCATATTGAACTCCACAGTCCACAAAAACATTCCAGTTAGGCCCAGGTTCCATGCTTAAAAATCCACGAGGCAGGGGAGGTGTCAGCACACCTTGCATTTCCCTGTGACCATGGAAAGGGAAGCCTGTCCAACCTGAGAAGCTGGAAAAAGAACCAGAAAGTGCTTTTTGTGGCCAGTCCCAGCCTTGTGCAGGCAGTAAAAACCAAACCTGGGTGTTCACTGCAGTCCCTGAGGCCGGAGGGATTTTTCTGGGAAACTGTTAAGGAAGTGATGCTGCTTTTGAAGGCAAAAATAATTCTTTCAGATGACTTAATCTGTAGCAGGCCCTTTACTTCACTGTATCAGCTAATGCTGATGAGAGGCAGGTCATGACCTTCTGGAAGATTCTGTTGGATTAGTAGATCAGATTACATTGGATTATCTTCCTGGATTTTGAGGTCACAAGGGGAGAGAGGGAAAGGCTGATTTTCCACATATCCCCAGCCCTCCAGGTGCTCTCCATGGGGAATCACCTCACTCTTCCTTTTCTTTGCATCCTTATTTAATTCACTTCAATGCTCTGTCTGGGCATTGATGCCAACATCTTTCTAGCCATGTCCTCACTGCTGGGATCAAACCCCCAGTGCCAGGCAGTGCCACAAATAAAACCCTGGAAGCGTTTGTGCCCTCAGAAAGAGCCAGACTGGCTGCCTCATTTTAATGAGGATTTTAAATCAAATTGGTGTTGTTTTTTTTTCTTTAAACAAGACATCTCGAATGGAGAGCTCAGCTTCAAAGGATCAAACAGAGCAGCACAGAAGCAGCTCCAGAGCATCTCAGGAGGCAGAGAATGACACTCCCGACCCTGGTGAGGCCAGCAAGGCACACAGAGCTTCCAAAAGAGTGAGCTTTGAGCACAAGGGAACGTTTCTCCTTGTGACTCTTCTGTTTTTCAGCAAAAAGGGAAGCACAGTGGTAGCATGGCAATGGAACAAAACTGTTCTTCCAGAAGGAACCAGCATGTCCAGCCAAATATCTGCTCACTTACACCGGTGGGCTCTGAGTCAGGCTCACAGGAGGATGAACAGCTCATCAGGATTTTCCACTGAAAATTCTCCCCCACTTTTCTCCCTGGAAAAACCTTCTGTGAGCAGCCCCATTCACTCTCCTGGGCTGGGATTAAGCTTGGGCCCTAAAAAAACCTTGACATCCAAACTCCCTGAGACTGAAAGAATTTAGATTTCACCCTGGCCTTTATTATTTACATTTCTTTTTTCCTGGCCACGTGATTTTGCCTTTCCACAGTGGGTGTGCATTTGCCACACTCCTTCCACCAGACAGCTTGTAAGGTTTGCTAACAACTTCTCCTGCTATTTTTATAACCAGTATTTCCTCTGACACCGTGGGGATTGCAGTCCCAGGCCCCAGGGAGCTGAGAGGCACAGGCTGTGATAAGGATGGACATTTTTTTTGTCACACTGTCCCTTCCCCTGCTGCTGTCACCGAGGGCCCGAGGCTTTACCCTGAGCTACCTGCAGAGAGGAGCAGGCTGAGCTTTATGCCCTCTGTAAATTCAAATGGAAACCAATTTTCACTGACAAAATATGGATTTATTCACCCCCTCTGCAATAAAAACAGAGTCCCTTTAATCTGCTTTCAGGGCATAATTGAGTCAGTGACTCTGTAATAAGAGCTCAGTCCCCTGCTCCTCGGAGGGGGTTCTCTCTGGCACATTTATCCACATTCCTGCTGGGAAGAGCCCTGAACGAGCTGCCCACGCCGTGACTGCTGTGTGGGCTTATGCAAAATGTTCCTTCACCCACCATCCCTGCCTGCCTCTGCCTCCAAATGTCATTGAGAAACCAGCCCAGAATCCAGGGTTAGTGGAGAAGCTTCTCTGCCAGGAGTCAGCTCCAGCCTGGACCTGCTGACCTGGAGGTGGCAATGCCAGATCTGCTGCAGGGTTTGAAAAAGTGATGGGAGGGGCTGTTTGGCATTCAAAGGAAAAGCGTGGGGACATCTGGTTATGGGAAATCATAAAGGCATTGAATGGTTTAGGGTGGAAGGGAGCTTAAAGGTCACCTTCTCCTGTGACTTTCCATGGTCAGGGACACCTCCCACTGTCCCAGGCTGCTCCAAGCCCCATCCAGCCTGGCCTGGGACACTTCCAGGGATCCAGGGGCAGCCACAGCTCCTCTGGGCACCCTGTGCCAGGGCCTCACCTCCCTCACAGACAAGAATTTCTCCCTAATACCTGCTCTAAATCTTCCCTCTTTTAGCTAAATACACTTCCCTTTGTCCTCCATCCTTTGTCCCCAGTCCCTCTCCAGCTCTCCTGGAGCCCCTTTAGGCCCTGGAAAGGGCTCTGAGCTTTCCCTGGATTCCCCTCTTCTCCAGGTGAACACTCCCAGCTCTCCCAGCCTGTCAGAGGAGCTCCAGCCCTTGGAGCATCTCCATGGCCTCCTCTGGGCTCACTCCAACAGGCCCAGGACTTCCCTGTGCTGAGGAGCCCACAGCTGGACAGGATATTCCAGCATGGTGAGTGTGGGGCTCCTGCCCCACAGGAACAGGAGATGGGAGAGAGTCTGAAGGTCAAACATCAAAACCAGGAAAAGTGGGACCCAAGAGTTGCTATCAAACATCGAAATTGGAAGCTGGAGACAGGAGGAATTTTGATAGAATGGGTCCATAAAGGAGCAGCTTTTCCCATCACTCAGGCTTGCCTCTCATTTCCATTTGTTTCTGCTTTTCCTCACGTCAACAACGACCCCGTGTGCTGTTGGAATCAACCTGAACCTCCAGACAAGCAACCAAACAGGCAATAAAATCCTCCCCAGGAGAAAGGGGTTCATTCTCTGGATTCATAACACAAGGCAGAGATGGCAGGAAGGGGAAGTGGCACTGCCATGCTGCTGAACTCTGCTCTTTAGCAAAATCCATCACTCCCCTTCCCTCTCTGTGCCTGAGCAGTCCCAGGAATGCAGCACCTCCTGCACAGACGTGTCTCATGCTGCCTCTTCTGCAGCAGCATCTCCTCCCTGCCTGTCTGCCGGCTGCAGTGAGATCAGTCAGGCTTAATCACTCCAAATTCTTATTCACCCAGTGTTTGTGGGGTTGCAGCAGCGATTTTGTGCAGATCAGTAACTCCTGAACGCTTTAAAAGTGCTGATTTCACCAAATTCATAATAGAATTATAGGATTATAAAATCATGGAATGGTTTGGCTTGGAAGGCACCTTAAAAACCCTCTCACTCCACCCCCTGCCATGGGCAGGGGCACCTTCCACTATCCCAGGTTGCTCCAAACCCCATCCAGCCTGGCCTTAAACAGGGATGAGATGGCAGGGAGATGGTTTTAAGGTGGAAAAAGGTAGATTTAGGTTGGATATGGGGAAGGAATTCTTCCCTGTGAGGATGCTGAGGCCCTGGCAGAGGTTACCCAGAGAAGCTGTGGTTGCTCCATCACTGGAAATGTCCAAGGCCAGGCTGGGCCGGGCTTGGAGCAGCCTGGGATAGTGGAAGGTGTCCCTGCAAATGGCAGAGGGTCACCTTAAAATGACCTTTAAGGTCCCTTCCAAACCAAAGCATTCCCTGATTCTATGACTTTAGAGCCCCTTCCAGTGCCTAAATAGACTCCAAGGGAGCTGGAGAGGGACTTGGGACAAGGGCCTGGAGTGCCAGGACAAGGGGGAATGGCTTCCCACTGCCAGAGTTCAGGGTTAGATGGATTAAAGCTGGAAATTTACAGAATTAGAAGGGGAGAGGAGACAGCTGGGACAGGGCTGTGGGAGCAGCACAGGTCACAGGAGAGCTGAGAGCCCAGCACTGTGCCCGAGGTGTGACATCCTGCTTTGTCACCTTGTCACCCTCACATTCCAGGCACAATCCCGATCCCGTTGTTCCTCACGCAGGCTCCCCGCAGAGAAAATCCCCCGTAATGAAACGCTTCCCGCAGTAATTGGATTTCCACTGCAAACCAAGTCATTATGCTGATTGTCCTCGTGCTTTTGGAGATGAGACAAGTGGCAGTGAGTGGCAGCTCTGGCTCCTGGATCCCTGTGGTGGGAAGTCAAGTCAGGAGAGGAAGAGCTGGGGTGTGTGAGGTGCAGGAAGCCGCTGCTTCCAAATGCTTCTGCTCCAAAAAGGGGCAGGGGAGAGGCTCTAAAGTGATTTGTGCAGAGGACAGGGGACTTTGCAGGAGAAAAAATCCTGGCTGAGCGACAGGCACTGCCCACTCTGTGGCTGGAGAGCTGCTGAGGGAAGGGCTGGCTGTGTCCAGGGCTGGGAATGCAGAGATCTCCAGCCCACAGGAATGAATGGTGGGAGAAGGAGCAGGGGAAGGATGGGCATCAAAGCTGTGTCACACCCAACCTCTTCTGAGCTTCCTGGTTGTGGAGATCTGGACTGCTGCTGCCAAAAAATCTGCTCCTGGCTGGTGGAAAAGAGGTGAAGGCAATTTTAGGACACTCTTGGAACAACCACAGTTCCAGCTGGGGCTTCAGCAGGGCTTTGTCATCGTGGTTTGATCAACAGCACATCTCTGCCTGTGCCATCTCCTCCCCCTTTTGTTTTTCAGGTTCTTTAGTCACATAGGGAAATGTCAGGCTTTAAAAACACGCACAGAACAAAACCCAAAACCCAAGTGAAAAGGAGAATGCAGCTGCAATTCCAAGGTTGCCTTTCAGGTGGATTGTGACTGGAATCCTTCCAGCAGTGCCAGTAGGCCACGTGAAGACAAAATGCCATTGGAAATGAAGGTGCCTGGTTGGATTTGGGGCTGGTGAAATACACAGCACAACAGGAAATGGCCTCAATCTGGACTAGGGAAGGTTTAAGTTGGATATTAGGGAAAATTTCTTCATGGAAAGGGTTGTCCAGCCCAGGGTGGTGGTGGAGTCCTCATCACTGGAGGGATTTAAAAGCTGTGTGGATGTGGCACTTGGGGACAGGGGTCAGTGGTGGAATAACAGCACTTGGCAGTGCTGGAGTAACAGTTGGACTCGATGATCTTGGACCATTTTTCCAACCCAGAGCTGATCCCAGCTCCCCAGGAGGCAGCAGGGAGCTCAGTGCTGGTTCCCATCCCAGCTCTGGGATCACTCTCCCTCTTCCTTTTTGTCCCCACGGCCAGAGACCAGCGGGAAGAGCAGAAACCCTGGACATGGCCAGCCAGAAACCAGCAGGATCTTCCCAAACCCAGAGCACAGTGACAATTTATTCCATGCCCAACCCAGTGCTGTGCCAGATCCCAGTGTCCATCTCCAGCCCCTCCACCTCTCCACACCCCAGCATGGACAGATGGGCTCATCCACGTTCCATCCTCTCTCCCCACCAGCAGCCAGATGGGATTGGGATGCAGGGCTGGATTGAAGCTGCCAAGAGGCAATGCAGCAATGCCAGCAAGAGCCTTTGAGGAAATCTGGGATCCCAGCCACTGCTGGAATGCTGAGCCTGGGCTGCAGTGTGACGTGTGGAGTGCCTGTGTGAGGAGAGGCCATGGCTGAGACAGCACCTTGCTGGTGTGCTGTGAATTCCAGAGCTTCTGGGCAAGGTGGAGCAAACTGGGGAAATCCTATCCTGGGAAAGCCCAAAGTTGGGGAGACAGAGCATGGAAGGGAGAATTCTGGAGAGTGTCCCAACAGATAAACCATATACAGGAAACAAACAGGTGATGGGAGAACATCACAGGGAATAAAACAAAGATAATTGTCCTGCTGTGATTGGAGGGAAGGAGCACCTCTCCTGTGAGGAAAGGCTGGGAGAATTGGGATTGTTCAGCCTGGAAAAGAGATGCTCAAGAGTGACCTAATCATGGTCTTGAGGTACCTGAAGGGAGCCTACAAGGAAGATGGGGAGAGACTTTTGACAAGGGTTTGGAATGACAGGACACAGGGAATGGCTTCCCACTGCCAGAGGGCAGAGATGGATGGGATATTGGGAAGAAATTCCTGGCTGGGAGGGTGGGGAGGCCCTTGAATAAAATTCCCAGAGAAGCTGTGGCTGGCCCTGGATCCCTGGAAGTGCCCAAGGCCAGGCTGGACAGGGCTTGGAGCAGTCTGGGACAGTGGAAGGTGTCCCTGTCCATGGCAGGGGTGGGATGAGATGGGCTTTAAGGTCCCTTCCAACCCAAACCATCCTGGAATTGATGACCTTAAGCAGAGACCTGGAGACATGAACCCCATCCACCAGCGTGGCCCTTTCTCTGATCTTATCCAAACATGGCTCTTAGTTGAGAACTGCCTGAAAATTCAGGGGAAAAGAGAAAATTTAAAATCCACACCATCCAACAGCACAGAGGCAACGCAACCCCGCTGTGCCATTCCCAGGGGGGGAGGGAAGTGCTGGAGACCTTTTTGATCTAATAAAAACAGTGCATAATGATACCCGACGGCGAGGAGCTGGAGTCAGAGAAAAATTCTGGCTGGGAATGAGATGCACATTTTTAAGGGATTTTAAGGCACATTTTAATGAATCACTGGAGCAGCCAGCCCGGGGATGGGATAAACGCCCCAGCACGAGGAGCCTGCAGCCTCACCTGGATCTCGGAGGGAGAGTCTGTGTGGAACCACCAGCTGTGGTCAGCACACATCAAAACTGCTGCCCTGAGACCTGGGATGTGCATTGTCTGTGGAAAACAATCCTGCACAGGGTCACAGGTCTGGGTTGGAAGGGATTTTAAAGCACATTGAGTCCCACACCTGCCATGGGCAGGGACACCTCCCACTGTCCCAGGCTGCTCCAAGCCCTGTCCAACCTGGCCTTGGGCACTGCCAGGGATCCAGGGGCAGCCACAGCAAATCTGGGAATTCTATTCAAGGGCCTCCCCACCCTCACAGCCAGGAATTCCTTCCCAATATCCCATCCATCCCTGTCCTCTGGCAGTGGGAAGCCATTCCCTGTGTCCTGTCCCTCCATCCTTTGTCCCCAGTCCCTCTCCAGCTCTCTTGGAGCCCCTTTAGGCCCTGCAAGGGGCTCTGAGCTCTCCCTGGAGCCTTCTCCTCTCCAGGTGAGCACCGCCAGCTCTCCCAGCCTGGCTCCAGAGCAGAGGAAATCCAGCCCTTGGAGCATTTGAGGGACAGATCTACAAAACCCCTTATTTTTCCATACTCTATTCCCATACTCCATTTCCCTAACACCTCTCCTGGCTTCTCACACCGGACACCAGGCTGTGACCCCACACTTTGACCCATGGATTTGCAAAGAGGGGGCTGTGTACACCCAGCTTGGGTTCAGCTGTTCACCAAGCTACGTCTCTGTTTGCTCAGTGACCCAAGACACCCAGTCACCACATCTTAATCCAGCAGAACACGGGCCCAGGGAATACATTTGTAACACTTCCCCTTAATTTATTCACACAATCAGATTAGTAAATGAATGTGTGCCGAGCCCTGTCTCTGTTACAGTCCATGGATATTTCTCCCTGCATCTGGATGTCTGACAGTTTGTTTACATGATCACAGACATGAATAACTTAAATTATTTGGCTTAGCATCCTGAGCAGCCTCTATTTTAGCCGCCTGCAGTGGCAGCTCCCAGTGAATTTTAATAAGCCTTTAACAATGTGTGCAGGATTTGTTGTTGCCAGCAGAAGGATGGGGGGACAGACATTTGCTGAGGGGTACAAAAGGATTAATAATTACTTTTTTCCCTCCCAGCTCAGGGTATTCTGTGGTTCTATGACCTGGCAGGGTGGCAGCAGCTGTGCTGTCACCTCTTGGCTTGCCCTATTCAAGGAAACTCATTTTTAAAAAAGGGTTTGAGGTCACTGCCCAGCTCTCCTCCATCCTCCTGGCAGCTTCCTCTCCAATCAGCTGTCTGGAATTCCCTGCTTTGGAGCTGGAGCATCCAAGCCATTACATGAGTGTCACTGGGGCTCTGCCAGCAGCTGGGTTTCCAGCAGCTCTGGGGCTCCTCAGGGCCTTGCTGCAGCCTTGGGGAGCAGCTTTGCTCCAAACCCCTCCGTGCAGGAGCCTTTGTGGCCATGGGGAGCCACATGTGGTGGTGGCTGAGTGCCCTGAGGAGTGACCTGCTCAGAAAGAGAGAAGGGCAACTCCAGGTGTTCAGCCCAGGTTTGTGCTGTCCCAAATGAGGGAGAGGCAGCAGGATGGAGCAAAACTCCCCCTTCCCAGGCAGCCTCTCCCCCAATCTCAGCCCAAGATGCCAGTGTCTCCTCCCAAGAGCAAAGATTGCGGGGAGATCCCACATCCTGCAGATCCAGGGACACCCAGAAGCTCCCAGCTCTGGGGCTGAACTGGAATTAAAGGGAATCCCAGGTCCCTCCTGATTGCTGCCCTGCTCCATCCTGCATGGAGCTGTCATCAGGAGGGACATGGGCTCAGCTCCAGTGTGCTCCCAGGGGGACTCTGCCTTCACATGGTCCTGGAAACTGGCAGGGAATGCAAAGCAGGTTAATGAGCATGTGGGGGTGTGCTGGGAAGGTCTGCATTGGGAATTTGGGTTCTTCATCCCATCTGATGGGCTCCAGGAGAGACCACAAAAATCATCAGAAGGACAGAGCCCCTCTGCTCTGGAGCCAGGCTGGGAGAGCTGGGGGTGCTCACCTGGAGAGGAGAATGATCCAGGGAGAGCTCAGAGCCCCTTGCAGGGCCTGAAGGGGCTCCAGGAGAGCTGGAGAGGGACTGGGGACAAAGGATGGAGGGACAGGACACAGGGAATGGCTTCCCACTGCCAGAGGGAAGGCATGGATGGGATATTGGGAAGAGATTCCTGGCATGAGGGTGGGAAGGCCCTTGAATAGAATTCCCAGATTTGCTGTGGCTGCCCCTGGATCCCTGGAAGTGCCCAAGGCCAGGCTGGATGGGGCTTGGAGCAGCCTGGGATAGTGGGAGGTGTCCCAGCCCATGGCAGAGGTGGCACTGGATGGGCTTTGAGGTCCCTTCCAACCCAAACCATTCCCTGATTCTCCGTGCAGGGATGGCAGAATTTGTCTCATGGCCAGATCAGAGAGCAGTAGATCTGGAGGATGGGATTTCAAACAGAAAGGCATCATAAAAAAAGGGATTTTATTTGAACATCTCATGAGGGAAATTTTCACCAGAGCCAGGGGACCGTGACCAGCCCGTGCAGAAATGCCCCATCCAGTTTTCCCCAAACCCAGGAGCTCCTAAAACAACCAAAAACCTTGAACTTGAGCAAAGCCACATCTCAACCTCACTCCTTCCACCAGCCCAGTGAGTGCAGAGCGCCATCCCAGCACGAAAAGCACCCACCTGGACACAGGTGACACTCAAGGCACCGCATCCACGGTGCCAGGGGCTGTGAGACACGATCCCCCCCGGGGCCATGCCGTGCCAGCCCTGCGGGAGGAGAGGCAGGAGGCTCGGGAGGAGCAGCTAAAACGGGATTTGCGCACTCTCCTATTTTAGCAGCGCTTTAGTCAGAGCAACACGTACTCCCGGGATATTTTTATCTGTTGCAGTCCGGGAGCGCATCTTCGGGAATGCGGCTCCTTACGCAACACCCCCAGCTCGCCCGTGCGCCCCGGCCCCGCTGCTCCAAAGCCCGGTCCCCACGGCCGGAGGGGATGGGGGGAGCTCGGGAGGAGCCTGGGGAGAGCCCGGAGCCTGGCACGGCCCTCCCTGCTCTGGGTCAGAGGAAGGAAGCGCCTTCCTGGTGTTTGTAACCTACGGAATTTGAGCTGGTTTTGGAGGGGAGCTTGGCAGGAATCCTCCACATCGATGGAGAAGGAACCACTGCTCCCTGAGAGTTTTTCCTTCACTTATAAAATCCTCAGAAATGTTGACAGAACCACCTGTGACTTCTCTGAGTTTCCCTGCAGCCCTTCCAGGGCATCCCTGGAGGTGACACCTTCTGCTGGGCCCCTTCCCTTTCCCCATCACCACCAACTTTTTAAAAACATTTTTAGGAAGAGATCAGCAGGCTCAGAGTTGGCAGTGCAAATGTGGATGGGAAAAGTGGTGTTTAAGAATTAAAACCACCACCAGTGGGGCCTCTGACTTATTCCTCTGCCTGGAGATTAAAGCTTCCTGGGGCTGCTTGAAACTTTGCCACGAAAAGTAATTTCTCCTGTAAATACAATGAGTCAGTGATGCCTGGGAATTGTTGTGTGGAAGAGCTTTCTTACCTCCAGAGTCATCCTCTTTTCAAAAGGCAAATGTCTGGTTTATTCCTTACTTGGATAAAGGTTTTTCTTCATCATTTATTATTTCCTGTGAGTCAGGGCACCTTTTAAGGTTGTGTCATGCTCCAGCTGGTTATTTATGTAAGGGGGAGATAATGACGACCATTAATTGGGAATTAAGGAATTGTATTCAGTCCCCAAATGGCTCTCTTGCTGCACAAAGGCAGAAGCACAGCTGTAATGAGCACCAGGAGAGAAGTTCCTCACCAGGGCTACTTTAGGGCTGAAGAAACATCCTAAAAAATTGAATTAATGGCCTGTTTTGAAAGCCAGTGTAAAGGTGATTGAAGCCATTTGAGGCAGAGCTCGGTGTCCCATGGAGCCTTGCCAGACCTGGGAAAATATTTTCAAAATACAGATTAAATGAGGGTAATTTATGAAGTCTTTTCAAAATCATAAATCCTCTGCATGAAGCATGGGATGTACCAAAAATGCTGCCCAGAGAAGCTGTGGCTGCCCCTGGGTCCCTGGCAGTGTCCAAGGCCAGGTTGGACAGGGCTTGGAGCTCCCTGGGACACTGGAAGGTGTCCCTGCCCATGGCAGGGGTGGCACTGGATGGGCTTTAAGGTCCCTTCCAAACCATTTTGGGATTCTATGAAATCTTTTCCATTTTTGCTCTGTTTAGATAAACAGTGAGGCTCCCCTTAGCTTATAGGATTTTTTTTTCCACAGCCAGGCAGCATTTGCAGTGTGGGGACATCTGTCAAAAATGATTCATTCCCTCCCCTCCTCTCTGCACTGGTGTTTTCCTCCCAGCCATAATAATACTCATTTTTCTCTCTTAATCTTCCTCACACTTCAGTGTTTGGGGCATTCCATGCCCCAGGGGGAGATTGGTGAGGGCAGAGATGGGTTCCCCTCACAGGGAGGGACATCAAGAGCGTGGTTTGGGGACATCCCTGACAGCCACCCCCTCTCCTGGAGAGCACAGAGGGATGGAATCATGGAATGGTTTGGGTTGGAAGGGATCTTAAATCCCATCCACTGCCATGGGCAGGGACACCTCCCACTGTCCCAGGCTGCTCCAAGCCTCAATGTCCAGCTTGGCCTTGGACACTGCCAGGGATCCAGGGGCAGCCACAGCTTCTCTGGGCACCCTGTGCCAATCAGGTGACACAGCCAGGCCGGCACTGCCTCCAGCACTGTGTGACTGGGCTGGATGTTCCCAAACCAGCACAGACCTCCTCCAGTATTATCATTTGGAGATATACATGAAAATGCTCCTAGAGCTGGATTTCCTCTGCTCTGGAGCCAGACTGGGAGAGCTGGGGGTGCTCACCTGGAGAGGAAAAGGCTCCAGGGAGAGCTCAGAGCCCCTTGCAGGGCCTGAAGGGGCTCCAGGAGAGCTGGAGAGGGACTGGGGACAAGGGATGGAGGGACAGGACACAGGGAATGGCTTCCCACTGCCAGAGGGCAGGGATGGATGGGAGATTGGGGAGGAATTCCTGGCTGGGAGGATGGTGAGGCCCTGGCACAGGGTGCCCAGAGAAGCTGTGGCTGCCCCTGGAAATGTCCAAGGCCAGGCTGGATGGGGCTTGGAGCAGTCTGGGACAGTGGGAGGTGTCCCTGCCCATGGCAGGGAGTGGAATGGGATGGGATTTAAGATCCCTTCCAACCCAAACCATTCCATGACTCTCTGAAATTTAACTCCTCTCGGCCCAGCTGTGCAATCCACATCCCCAGAGCCCCTCAGTCCGTGTCGGTGCGAGCAGGGCAGCAGCTGCTGAGCAGATATAAATAGGGAGCTTTTGGCTCCTGTTTCCAAGCGCACCAGGCAGAGCCGGCTTTGCTCCGCTCGGGCGGTGCTAAATTTTCCCGAGCTCAGTGACAGAGAAGACAATGGGGAAGATCTCGGGCGTTGGGATCCTTTTCTCCGCCTGCCTTCCCCTCGGTAATTTCGCCTGCCCACCTCCCGCTCCTCCTCCGGCAAACCCCCGCCCCCGGGCACTGATGGAGCTGCAGCATCCGCCCGGGAGGATGGGGAGAGAAAGGGAGCCGGGAATTCGCTTCTCCTGCCTGCACATCCCTCTGGGACAGCGGGCTACTCTGGTGGAAGGTGTTGGCACCGAGCCTCGCAGCACAGCAGGATGCGAGATACAGATTGGGTGGAAAGGAAGGGAAATACAGGCTGGATGTCAGGGCAAAGTTTTTTTATGGGAAGAGGGATAAAGTGCTGGAATTGTCTGCCCGGGGAGGTGCTGGAGTCACCATCCCTGGATGGGTTTAAGGAAAGATTGGATGTGGCACTCGGTGCCGTGGTTTGGTTGAGATTTTAGGGCATGGATTGGACTCGATGATCTTGAAGGTCTCTTCCAACCCAGTGATTCTGTGATTCCTTCTGTGCTCCCCATCTTTCTGCTCCATCCCCAACCCTGACTACATCCCACCAGAGCCTCAAATAAAAAACTCCACTCAGATCCAAGCCCCTGAGCCTCCAGAGGTCCCTTGGAGAAGGGTCACTCGCTGCTGGACACACTCCCAGCCCAGAGCCACCACCCATGGCCACGCCTGTGTTCTTGAATGGATTTTCCCCAAATCCCTTCCCTTGTTCAGTCTCCCAGCAGCAGCTGCTGCTCGTTTTGATGCCCATTGCAGATGGGATCATCTGATCTCCAGATTTCTCAGCGCAGCCAAGTCGCAGCTTGCAATTTCCTTTCAGCTGCATTAAGTTCCTGCATAATTTTCAATTCACTCCTCTTTTGTGGGGGACGAATAGAGAAGGGTGTTCTCTGTCAAAGAAGGTTTATTAAAATGCAAATAAACTTCAAGCTGAAGGTCCATTTCCACTGAAAATCACTTCCATCAACAGGGAATATTAAATTTGGTCACGAGAAGAACTGAGGAGCAGAATAAGGAGGGGACAAACTAAGAGACCTTTATCTGTGGCTTAAGGCATCACACCAAAATCCAGGCAGCCAGAGCTGGAATTTCAAATGTTCCACCTGTCTCCTTGGAAAAGTTCAGGCCAGGCCCAGCCACTTTTGAGGAAAAATAAATGTGCAGGGGAGGGTGGACACGTCCATGGGTGAGGACTCTCGGGAGAATTGCTAAATTCAAGCAGTGCCACCTCCCCATCCATGGCTAAAGCTGCCCAGAGCTGGCACCCAGCAGGCTGAGCAGGGTGGGGATGGCCATGGATTGTCTTCCAGAGGGACTGGAGGGAGCTGCTGGTGAGGATGAGGAGGGAATGAGGGAGGAAGTGACCTGAGAGCTCAGAGGGGAGCAATCTGCAGATTCCCAGCTTTCCCCCTCCATCCAACTGCAGCAGCACCTCTGGCCGGGGTCACATCTCTCCAGGGAGCACCAGGGATGCTCCTGGAGCAGCTCCCATCTCCCTCCAGAGCGCCTGGAGAGAGACTCTGGAGTGACAGGACACAGGGAATGGCTTCCCACTGCCAGAGGACAGGGATGGATGGGATTTTGGGAAGGAATTCCTGGCTGGGAGGGTGGGGAGGGGCTGGGATGGAATTCCCAGATTTGCTGTGGCTGCCCCTGGATCCCTGGCAGTGTCCAAGGCCAGGCTGGGCAGAGCTTGGAACAGCCTGGGATAGTGAAAGGTGTCCCTGCCCATGGCAGAAGGTGGGAATGGGATGGGATTTAATGTCCCTTCCAACTCAAACCATTCCATGATTTTTTGATTCTATGAATGATGGCACTCAGACCCAACTCCTGCCATCCCAGTGCCCGAAATAACCCCCTCAAATCTTTCCAGCACCCAGTCCTGGAGGATCCACAGGGAGGAGGGAGGGAGAAGGGAGCATATCCTGGGAGGGGGAGCTGGGGATCCAGCCCAATCCCTGCCTGCAGGGACATTCCCAGCTCTCCCAGACCCCAGGGAGCTCTGTCACTTGTTGATTGATGTCCCTGTGGCCATCTGCAGCTGAAGAGGCTAAAACTGTGACCAGAATCCATCCAGGTTGCCATGGCAGCAGGAACAAAAAATTTTAAAAAGAAAAACAAAAAAAAAGATAAACAGAAAAAAAAAAACCAACCCAAGTCTTAGATATGAGAGAAGGAATCTCCAACCAAATAAAAAGCCAAGATGATCTCAGTGGCAGCACAGAGCTGGTGGAGGCTCCTGGGAGGAGAGGGAGGTGTGCTGGCACAGGGATGGATGATGGATGGATGCAGAGCAGTCGTGGGAGGAGGAGGAGGAGGAGGAAGGCGGGTGCAGCGTTACCGGTTTGTCACTCTCCTTCAGGGAGGAAAAAAGCCCTTTAGAGCCTTGTGGGATGTGGGGATCAGGTGGAGGCACTGCCACAGCCCAGACACTCCGAGAAATTCCCTTTTTTCCAGACAGAAACGCTGGCAGTGTTTCCTTGTTCTTTCCCCATCGCTTGTGCCTCACCCCTGGCTCACATCCAGTGATTGAAGGAGCCCATCAAAGCGGATTTGTTCCTTACCTGGGCTTTCCCAAGGTCTGAAAGGACCAGAATGACACATTTTAGTTCCCTCAGTTTTCTTTTTTAGGTTGACCTTTCCAGTCCTGTTCCCCACACCCCTCTCTGCTCCCAGCAGTTCTGCACTAAGACACAAAATTATGGAATTACAGAGAATGGTTTGGGTTGGAAGGGACCTCAAAGTTCATCTCATTGCACCCCCTACCATGGGCAGGGACACCTTCCACTGTCCCAGGCTGCTCCAAACCCCATCCAACCTGGCCTTGGAGACATCCAGGGATCCAGGGGCAGCCACAGCTTCTCTGGGCAAAGAAGTCCACAAAACTTTCATATTTTCTGGCATTTTAGCAGCCCTTTCAAATGGCTGTGGGTGAAGTCTCCATACAAATGATGCTGACAAAGAGCCTCTGGAGTTTCTTTCTTCAAAACCAAAGCCAAAAGCAGGGAGGAAGAATAAGAGCCTTCAGAAAAGTGTCCAGCAAATCCCACAGAGCACTGCTGTCCTGGTGTCCACATTTTCCTCTCTCCATGGTCCACACCTTGCTTTTCCCTCCTTGAGGAGGCTCAGGCTGCAGAGCTGCCTCAGCTCCAGCCCAGCAAATGCAGTCTGGGAAAAAAAGGGGAAAGGTTTTCCTTGGAGAGGGTTTGGTCCCTGCACCAGGGGACTGGCTGGTGACATTCCCTGGGCAGAATCCCAGGGCCTGGAGGTCTGAGCAGTGCTCAGACAAGGAGTCACAGAGCTCTTCTCTCCTAAAATCCTGCTGGATCACCAGCACAGCAAGGGGCTGAAGTGTCAGCCTGGCACAGAGAGGGTGCAGCGAGGACAGGTCAGTTCCAGTGGGGTGATCAAAGAAAATGGCCCATGAGATGTTTTCTTCCCACATTTTCTCCTCTTCACCTGTCCCAACATCTGCTTTCACCACGTGTGAACCAGATGGGATGCAGCTCTTCCATCGCTGACCCCAGGCTGGATGCTCGAGTGCTGGACCCCCTAAATTCACAGGGAATGTGCCTGTGGTTGGCATTAACTCCCCCAAAGAAGGATTTCCCACTTTTTTTTTGGAATTAACCTTGGCATTGGCACAGCAGGAGGTGGCAATGGAGTGTGAGAGCAGCAACCTTGGATATCCATGGATGTCCACACTGGATGTTGCTCCAGGATCTTTCCACTGCCACCTGGGACGAGATGGAATCACAACCCCATGGAATATCTCCGTGTGCCAGTTTCTCTCTCCGTTTCACCCTTTTATTGAGATTTCAAACACATCTTTGCCAGCCAGAGGTGAGTGTGCACGAGGAGTGGGCTATCGGGAATGGGAACACGCCTGGTTTGCTTCCCTCACATCTCCTCAGCTTCCAGCACCACCTCCTTGATTCATCGGAGCGTGTCGCTGCTGTCACAGCCCGGTGGCACCGCCCACGCCGAGGATCCGTGCCGGGAACAGGGGGGATGTGTCGGGAAGCAGAGATCCCTCTGGGAAGGGGGGACTGTGGGATCAGGGACAGCGATCCCAGCCAGGCCTGGAGCATGGGATCCTCCACCCCATCCCAAAGGGGCAGCTGTGGGATTTGGGAAGGGTCTCCCCTGCTGCTGTGCTTCCCACAGCCTTCGGTTGAGGAGCAAATCCAGTTGGAAGGGTTGATCCTCTCGTTGCCTCTGGTCACCATTGTGGCTTCAACTTTTGTCCTGGGATCTGAGGCTGAGTGACCCCAAGGAGAGGGATACCTCTGACAGCACCTGCCCAGGACATCCTGCCCCTTCCTCCTCGTTTTCCTTCTGCTGAGAATCCTCTTCCCATGCAGGAGATCCTGGAAGAGAAGCACACAGTGGGCACGAGCAGCAGGAAACCCAGGCCGGGCTGGATGGGGATTGGAACAACCTTGGCCAGTGGAAGGGCAGTGGGTTGGGACTGGATGGTCTTGAAGGTCCCCTCACCATCCTGTGATTCCAGGATTCCATAAAACTCACGCTGAGGAGTGGTGGCAGCTCCTGCTGACCTCGGCAGGACATTCCCAGCCTCTGGTGGAGGCTCTGCAGCAGCAGGAGTGTCCTGGAGCCTGAGCTTCACCTCAAGGCCACGTAGAGCAGCAGGAAAACTCATCCCATGGGAATCACCCCATCCACCTCATCCCAGGTGTCCTCCATGAAGCCACCCACACCTGGGCAAGTCTCCCCAGAGACTTGAGCCCAATTTCAGCTCTCTGATTTCGGAAGAGCTGATGGAGCCCTTGCACAGAGGCACCAGTCAGAACCTGGGGGAGGGAACCCCTAAAACCCTCCTGGGCTGTGTCCTCCCTCCAGGCCAGCTCTCCAAGCTCACACAGAGCTGCCAGCTGCCCAGGCAGCTTTCCCAAAAGCCCAGATTTTGGGGTTGAGTGGTTGATTTCGTGGTTATTTCAGGCGGGCGGACACCGGCACCGGTTCCACGAGTCTCCCTTCCCGCAGCAGGTGCTCAACAGCTGCTCCCAGCACCTCCAGCTCATTCCCAACAGAAATTCCCAAAGAACACAGGGAGGGAAGCAGGTTGACCTCCCCCCCTCACCCAAAGTTATGCAAAGCATCCAACCTGGAGACAATTTCCCCCTGTAATTAGCGGGATGTTAAACGCCGTTACATAACCACCGCAGATTCCAGGTCAGATCCTCCACACGTCACGGAAGCATGGAGTGTTTTGACATTTATGGGAATGCTTCTTATTTTTAGGTGGTTTGGTTGCCATGGCAGCGAGAAGAAATCTGCACCACGCTCAGCCATACATTAGGTTTGAGCCTCCCACTTGGTGCATCCAAAAAAGTTTTCTGCTGCTTCCCCACCGAAGTTGTCAGCCAGGAGCTGCGAGGGGTGGAAGGGAGGCTTGGGAAGAAAATTCCCCACTCCATCATTTAATGGGAAAGCTGCTCCTCAGGGCCTCTCCAACACCTGGCTGACAGCAGGCGAACTCATCAGCACATCCAGTTTTATCATTATATTTAGATATAATTTAGATTTTAGAATTTAGAACGTTGGAATTGAGATTTTATTTTAAGACGTCTCTGTGCTGCAGAGATTAGGAGATCATTTTGAACGAGCAACTTGCTGCTCAAAGGAAGCAGAAATGGTCTGAAAATGGGAATATCAGAGAATCCCAGACTGGTTTAGGTTGGGAAGGACCTTAAAGTTCATCTCATTCCATCCCCTGCCATGGGCAGGGACCCCTCCCACTATCCCAGCTTGCTCCAAACCCCGTCCAACCTGACCTTGGACACTTCCAGGGCAGGTCAAACAAACCCTGAGTTGTTTGGGAAGCCAAAACTTTTTGGTCAAAGCTTCCTTTTCAATGCTGAAGACACAGGGAATGTCCCACCTTCAGCACATCTGAGCCACCAAATGTTCCAGCTGAGTCTTTGGGCAGCAGGGAAAGGAGGATGAAGACAAACCCAGGCTGTGGGAGGAAGGACAGATTTTTCTGGTGGGATGAGTTGAATGTTGCTGTTCTCCAAAATGAGTCACAGGCTGGAGAAAGTGGGGCATTAATCCCAGAGGGGATGAGTAAGTGGGCAGGCTGGTCAAAGGAGCATCACAATTCAGACTTGAAGCTCTGCTCTTCCCCTGTATCAGCAAAGGTTTCGGCTCAGTTTGGATAAAAATCAGAAATTTTCCACCAGCTCCTGGCAGTAAGAAAAAAAAATAATAACTTAAAAATAAATGATGTCACCCTTGAAAGTAAGCAGCACTTTGAGATTTACAGATTTTTTTTTTTTCAGTTCATCTCACTCTGAGGCATCATTTGAGCTTTAACTTCTCCTCTTCCCCAGATCCTGGCGTCTTGCCAGCCTGACTCCTCCTTGATGGAGCAATTTTGCCACCTTATTTTCAGAAGTGATTTCCAGGAGATGTTTTTGGGCAGCATTTTTCCCTGCCCAAATTATCCTTCAGCCCAGGGCCACAGCTGGAATTCCTCCTCCGACACCTGGGGATTTATCCTTACCCCGTGCTGGATTTAATAAGCAAAGTGTGTGCTCAGTGATTGTAATGAAAGTCTGATAGAGGAAAAAAATCATTAAAAACCTAAATCAGTTCCACAGTGAATGCTGCCATTGGTGTTTCTCGGGATGCAGCCTTGGACACCTCCCCAGCTTCCTGGGAAGGGTTGGAGCAGTTGTGAGCCAGGGGTTGTTTCACATCCACTCCCCGAGGGTGGTGATGAACAACTCAGCCAAACCAGCCCTGAGAGGGAAGCAGAGACATCCCTGAATCGTGGAATGGGTTGGGTTGGAAGAGATCTTCTAAAAACATTTAGTCCAACCCTCTGCTCATGGGCAGGGACACCTCCCACTATCCCAGGCTGCTCCAAGCCCTGTCCAACCTGGCCTTGGACACTTCCAGAGATCCAGGGGCAGCCACAGCAAATCTGGGAATTCC
>VZTZ01019009.1:2423-13908 GCA_013400955.1 Drymodes brunneopygia | reverse complement strand
CGCGTGCCTGACGTGCCCGCAGTGCCACCGCAGCCTGGTGCTGGACGAGCGCGGGCTGCGCGGCTTCCCCCGCAACCGCCTGCTCGAGGGCGTCATCGACCGCTACCAGCAGGGCAGGGCGGCGGCCCTGCGGTGCCAGCTCTGCGAGAAGGCGCCCAAGGAGGCGGCCGTGATGTGCGAGCAGTGCGACGTCTTCTACTGCGACCCGTGCCGCCTGCGGTGCCACCCGCCGCGGGGACCGCTGGCCAAGCACCGCCTGGTGCCGCCGGCCCAGGGCCGCGTCAGCCGCCGGCTGAGCCCCCGCAAGATCTCCACCTGCACCGACCACGAGCTGGAGAACCACAGCATGTACTGCGTGCAGTGCAAGAGCCCCGTCTGCTACCAGTGCCTGGAGGAGGGCAAGCACTCCAGCCACGAGGTCAAGGCGCTGGGAGCCATGTGGAAGCTCCACAAGGTGAGCCGCGGCTCCTGCCAGCAGCCCCAGCCCGAGCCGCCTTGCCCCACACGTCCCATCTTCCCCAGCTGGCGGGGTGGGAGCATCCTCACATCCTCACGCATCCTCTCCCATTCCCTGTTGCACCTTTACTTGAGAGGAGCACGGGGAGGTTGGCATCGTGCAGGTGATGCTCCCCCGTGCGTCCCCCAAATCCAGCCCTGCCAGCCGGACCCCGCAAGCCGAGGGGAGGTGGCCGGGCCCGGGGTTGGATCGGGGCCACCTGCGCCGCAGAGCTGGGAAAGCAACAGGGAGCGGTGCTTTGGGGAGGAGGGAGGCGTGAAATGTACCGGGGAGCCGGGGGGGCCACCTCCTCCCGCACTCGGTGTCAGAGCGAGGAGGAGGAGGAGGAGGAGGGGTGGCAGCGGGCAGCCAGGAGCCTGTCCCTGAATGCTGATCAGCCGCTCCCACACGTGTCCGTGCTGGAGGAGAGGGTCCCAGCCTTGAGGCAGGGATGCTGCCATCATTATTAGCGTCAGCTCCGAGGAGCCGTCCATCCTTCCCTCCCTCCTCGCCCGAAGGAACTGGGGCAGAAGTGACTGGGACACGGGCGGACAGGGCACGAGGGGACGGGCGTCATTCCTCGGATGAACATCGGCATAATTGGCCCCCACTCCAACAAATTGGAGCAGGTGGGGGGACCTGTGACGAGGAGCTGGGGGGAAGGGGGGGTGTGACCTCCCAGCGGAAGGGACTGGGCTGGATTTGCTTTCCAGGAATACCTCGGGATGCTCTGGCGGGTTGTGTGGCCCGTGCAGGATGCAGAGCTCTGGGCTGGAGCTCTGCACCCCGAACTGGATCAGTGGGTTCATGCAGGGATAAGCTGTCACTTGTCACTCTGCCCCAAAAAGGGGGGGTAACCACGTCGTGTGATGGGGAGAAGGGTTTGGTGGTGCTGGAAGAGGCTTTTCCTGACCCCCCTCTTGCTGGGAGCAGGAGCAGCTCCTCTCTCTGGATTTTCAGTGCTCTTGTAGAGCTGTGCCAGAGCAGTTTGGGGCCTTTGTCCCTATAAATGGGTGCAATCACTGATCCCAGAGCTGGTGGCAGCCAGCAGGAGCATCCAGCTGGTGTGGGATGCCCGGGATCAGGATGGAACAGGGAACAGGGAACAGGGAATTGCTCACAGGAGCACGGGGAGGCTGGAGAAGAGAGGCAGAGGATGGAGCCAGGCTCTTCCATGTGGAGCAGTCGGATGAGAGGCAAAAGGCAGAGTTTGGAACGCAGGGAATTCCTCCAGAACGTCAGGGAGAACTTTTTCACTGCTCAGGCCGGGTTGGACAGGGCTAGAAGGAGGTGTCTGCCCATGGCAGTGGGGTTGGAATGAGTTGAGCTTTAGCTTTTCCTTCCAAATCCCTTTTCCCGGGGGAGAGCTTTAGCCACGCTCTGTTTCACTGATGTAGCTGCAGATGTGGAGCTGTAACATTATTGCCATGATGATTTTCCTGCAGTTGCTCTCGGAGTTTTTTTGGAAGTGGGACAGTGAAGTCTCACCTGCCTTGGGAAGAGCTGTGTTTCTGCAGGGGTTCACTGATGTTCCCTGGAGTTTGTTTGCTTTTTAGGGAGGGGAAAAGAGTCTGTGGAATTAAATGTGTTAAGGAATAATTGAAGGAGTGATTTCAGGGTCAGAGCTCAGATTGCTCCCTGAGACGCCACACAGCAAAATCAGGGGAAGAGGTTATTTACCTTGATTTTTGTTACAAAAAAAAAGTAAAATAGAAAATCAACACCCACAATTTCCAAGCTTGGTCCTGGTTGGGACTGGGCTGTAGGAGCTGTGGATGGGAGTGGTGCAAAAATATCTGGTGTCGTTTTTTGAGGGGTCAGGCCTTTGGCGGCAGGACAGGTTTGCTGAAAGGGTGACTCTCCCTTTTTGCCTGACTTTTTCTCTGTGATGAGCAGGGTAGTGATACCATGAGCTCACAGGAGAGAATCCCTGAATGGTTTGGGTTGGAAGGGACCTTAAATCCCATCCATTTCCACCCCTGCCATGGGCAGGGACACCTTCCACTGTCCCAGGTTGCTCCAAACCCTGTCCAACCTGGCCTTGGACACTTCCAGAGATCCAGGGGCAGCCACAGCTTCTCTGGGAATTCTCTTCCAGGGCCTCCCCATCCTCCCAGCCAGGAATTCCTTCCCAATATCCCACTGAAATCAACCCTCTTTTACTTCATCAGCCCCCTCCTGAATTCTCCTTTTCCATTCCAGCCCCTCTCAGTGTGAATATTCTTTGGGATGCTCTTCCCTTCTGTCCCAGGGAGGCTGGGATTGTCCCCACAGCCTGTGCTGACCCCAGGGGTGCCTGGATGCGCTGTTTTTCCTGAAAGCAGCAGCAGTTTTCACGCCTCAGTAGGTGCTTGCCAGGCCCAGGGCAATCCCTGTTAAGTGCAGAACCAAATCCAAAGGGCTTTTCCCAGCTTTTCCTCTGCCCCAATTTTCCCTTCCCTCCCCGAGGGTCTCCCACAAGATCATTGAAAATAATCTGTGCTGAGGCACAATCAATTGTCACCCAGGGAGCTGGGATTTCTGAGCTGGACACAGATTGTGGCAAATCCTCTCTCTCCCCATCTTCCTTTCAGGAGAATTGTTGGGAGCAGGGTGAATATTCAGAGGGAAATGGGTTTTTAATCAGAATTGTCCCACTTTTGCACAGATCCTGCAGCTGTCTGGGTTTTACCCTGACGAGCTGGAGCTCTGCTTGGCGTGCCAGGAGCAGGAGCACAAGATGGAGCTGGATCATTTTATTCCTTCTGCATCCAAACCCCTCATGTTTCCTGCTGGGAACGTGTGGAGAGTGCAGGCTCAGCAGCTTGGGGCTGTGTTTTTGGGGATGGATGGAGGGATGGAGGGATGGATGGATGGATGGATGGATGGATGGATGGATGGATGGATGTGTACAAATACAAACAGCTCTGCTGTGCCCCACAGCCCTGAAATCCCATCCAAACTCAGTCTTAAAAATCATTTCCCTGCTGCCTCCACAGCTTAGGAAAGTCTCCCAGAAGTTTGTGGGTTCTTCAAGCAGGTTTGAAAGTTTTCTGGGTTAGGAAATGGAGAGACCCTGATGCAGAGCAGTTTTTTTTCCTGCCTGTCTCAAATATTGAGGTGTTTCCCATCTCTCCTGTACCTGACTCTGCTCTGGAGTCCCTTCTCACCCTGGGGTTGGTCACACCTGCCAGAGGCTGCTTTTGTCTTTGCCATCCATGTCCCACCTGCAGCAAAGGTGAGCCTGGGTTTGCCATGCACAAAGTAAAAAAAAAAAAGCTGAAGAGGTCAGGGGTTCCATGGGGAAGAACTTCTGCTGGTTTTGGGCTGTGCAGGAAGAAGCTTCCCTCTGCTTTGGGCTGGGATCTTGGGGTTTTCCCTCTTCTCTCCACTCTCATCCACTTTCCTTTTGCTTTCTGCATCCAAGGAAGGCTCTGGAGCTCGAGTTCTGTGAGGTGGAGCCCCCATTCCTGGAGGGGTTTAAATGCCATGTGGATGTGGCACTTGGGGACATGGGGCAGTGGTGGCCCTGGCAGTGCTGGGGAATGGTTGGACTGAGTGGTCTTGGAGGATTTTTCTAAATTATTCCAAGGTTCTACAGCAAAACTCTGAGTTGGGACCACTCTCTCCTTGAGGAGATCAGGCTGCACATCCAGGTCCTCTTGGAGAGAAACAGAAACAAATCTTGACTTCAGTGGGAGGTAAAGAGTGCTCTCCATTGTAATTTTACATTTAACTGGGATTGAACTGCCCAGGCTGAAAACTCGAAATCCTCAGATTGCAAATCCCTGCAGGTTTCAGCAGAGCCCAGCCCTGGGAATTTCCATCCCACAGGGTGTGGGGTCAGCAGGGATGGTCAGCAATGATGGTCAGCAATGATGGTCAGCAATGATGGTCAGCAATGATGGTCAGCAGGGATGGTCACTCAGCACAGGTGTCCCCTGGAGCTCAGCCCCTCCTGTCCCAGCACAGATGGAGTGAGGGATGCAGGTGATTCCCTATTAAGAATCAAAAATCACACACTGGGGCTTCATTCCAGCTGGTTTGGATTCCAGGGCTGGGAAACTCCTCTCAATTTGTGCCCAGGGGATGCCAGAGCCCAGGCAGGGATGGGCAGAGAGGATTTTTCCTGAGCTCACGTGGCCAGGGCTCTGTGTTGGCTGCCAGAGGAGCTTTTGTGGGGAGATTGGGACACTGGGAATGTGCTGCTCTTGTGTCCTTGGGAATTCCTGTGGCCCCCAGTGCCTGGGGAGGTCTCCAGGGAGNGATGGTCAGCAATGATGGTCAGCAGGGATGGTCAGCAATGATGGTCAGCAGGGATGGTCAGCAATGATGGTCAGCAATGATGGTCAGCAATGATGGTCAGCAGGGATGGTCAGCAATGATGGTCAGCAGGGATGGTCAGCAATGATGGTCAGCAATGATGGTCAGCAATGATGGTCAGCAGGGATGGTCACTCAGCACAGGTGTCCCCTGGAGCTCAGCCCCTCCTGTCCCAGCACAGATGGAGTGAGGGATGCAGGTGATTCCCTATTAAGAATCAAAAATCACACACTGGGGCTTCATTCCAGCTGGTTTGGATTCCAGGGCTGGGAAACTCCTCTCAATTTGTGCCCAGGGGATGCCAGAGCCCAGGCAGGGATGGGCAGAGAGGATTTTTCCTGAGCTCACGTGGCCAGGGCTCTGTGTTGGCTGCCAGAGGAGCTTTTGTGGGGAGATTGGGACACTGGGAATGTGCTGCTCTTGTGTCCTTGGGAATTCCTGTGGCCCCCAGTGCCTGGGGAGGTCTCCAGGGAGTTGCTGTATGACCAAGGTCTGTTTGCATTTGCAAAGTAAAATATTTGCTGCTCAAAGAGAAGCAGGGGAGAATCTTTAATGTTCCTCCCTGCTCTTTCCCAAGCCTTGGTGTGGTGGCTTTCCTGAATCCCACCACCCTTTTTCCATCTGCAGGATCCATCCTGGAATGAGGGCACTTCTCCAGCACTGCCCAGCAGCCTCCCCACCTGCTCCATCCCTCTGTGGCCAAGTCCAGAGGGGGACAAACAAGCTGAGAGGCTTTGAAAAAGCATAGAAATGTCAGGATCTGGAGCAAAAATCCGATGAGGAGCAGCTGGGAAAGGGGCTCAGCCTGGAGAAAAGGAGGCTCAGGGGGGACCTTGTGGCTCTGCTCCCAGGGAACAGGGACAGGAGGAGAGGGAACCACCTCAGGTTGCACCAGGAGAGGTTTAGGTTGGATTTTTGAGACAATTTCTTCATGGAAAGGGTGGTCAGGCATTGGAAAAAGCTTCCCAGGGCAGTGCTGGAGTGCCCATCCCTGGAGGGATTTAAAAGCCGTGTGGGTGTGGCACTTGGGGACACGGGGACTCAATGATTTAAAGGTCTTTCCCAGCCTAAATGATCCCTGTATTTCACCCAAACTTGTGCCTGCCCGGGATCCAGAGGTGATGCTGCCTTCTCCTGTTGATTTATTTGGATAAAAGCTTTCTGTCAGGGGGCTCTGCTCTGCTCTGCCCTCACTGCAGTTCATGGGGTGAGGAGCAGCCTCAGATAATCTGTTCATCAAAGGTGATGTGGTACAGCAAGGGGTTCTTGGAGCCCAGGTGACCTCTGGGTCATTTGCAGATGGAAATGGGCCCAGGGTCACCTCAGAGTGAGTGCAAATCACTGCTGCTTTTATTTCATTACAGTGGGAATTTTAGATGGGATATGAGGAGGGAATTCTCCCCTGTGAGGGTTGGGAGGCCCTGGCACAGGGTGTCCAGAGAAGCTGTGGCTGCCCCTGGATCCCTGGAAGTGTCCAAGGCCAGGTTGGACAGAGCTTGGAGCCACCTGGAATAGTGGAAGGTGTCCCTTCCAACCCAAACCATTCCAAAAAAAATTGTTAGAATCCAAAATCCCCCACCTGTGTCCAAAACTCCCCCACCCTGGCAGTGATGCTGTGCTGCACCATCTGCCTCAGGCTCTCAACAAGCAGATTGAGCTCTGCTGGGGTTCATCTTCACCCACAGGGTTCCTGCACTCTGTAAATACCAAACTTTTTCCATTCTCTCACATTTTTTCCCCTCTCTTGGCCACCTGATGGATGAGGGACCCCCCTGGGCTGGATCAAAGTCAGGAGCACAACAGCTGGGATGGGGAGAAATGAACCCAGGGATTGATCCTTGCCTCTCTTTCCAGGAAATTCCAGCAGAATCCACGCCCAGAGATTCCCCTGTCAGCACATCCCTAGCCTGGAGAAACAGGAGAATGAGGGAGCAGAGCAAACTCTGTGCCTGGTGTGAAATAAATCACTCCAGAGTGTGAAAAGGCTTTGCTGTTGATCAACCAGGTGTTACAGGATGCTCTTGGAGGTGCAGGGTGGATCTTGGCTGGGAAAATCTTCTCAAGAGGCTTTGGGGTCGCTTTGCTTTCCTTATTCTGCTCTTTTAAATAATCCAGCACGCAGAAGTTTAGGTTTTTGAAGGGAAAACTTGGCTTGGTGTCACTGAATCCCAAAATGGGTTGGGAGGGACCTTCCTGATAATTTCATTTCACCCCCTGCCATGGGCAGGGACACTTTCCTCCATCCCAGGTTGCTCCAAACCCCATCCAACCCAACCTTGGGCACTTCCAGGGATCCAGGGGCAGCCACAGCTTCTCTGGGCACCCTGTGCCAGGAATTCCTCCCCTCCCTCCCAGCCAAAAATTCCTTCCTAACATCCCATCCAAGTTTTTCCTCCTCTTGCCACAATCTGCTGACCACCAATTCCTTTCTGGACTCCTGCACTGTGCTTTCCAGCAATCCAACACCACTGGGAGATATTTCCCTTTCCTGAACTTGGGAGGAACCTTCAGCAGCCCTTGATTAACCTGTGCTCCATATTCACCCACATTTATTCATTTAATTCCAAGTGCCTTCAAATTGCACGGCTCTTCCCAGCTGTCTGAAAGGATAATTAAAGAAAAACACAACGACTCTCAGAGCTGCTCTTTTCATCAGCCTTGACAAAAGGATCCTTGTTTTTTTTTGTTCTTGGGATGAGGCATTTCACCTGTTAAATTGGCTTATAAATAAGCCAGCTCATTCCCTGCTCCTTCAGCCAGTCCTGCTGGGATGAATTGGATGAATTTCTATTTAGGGCAAGCACATAAGCCAGGGAGGGCTGGGAGTGTAAATCTCCTGTGACCCTGGCTCAGGTGATGTCCTGGAAGGAGAGGCAGAGGCTGCTGTGGGGTTGCTGTGAGGAGTGAAAGCTCTCAGGGTGAATTTCTCAATCCATTTGTGATTTCTTCCCCCTCCCCAGTTGTGACTGGAAAGAGCAGGATTGGATAATTTGGGGTCTGGGACCACCACTGAGGTGGTCATAAACAGGAAATGTATAAAACTCTATTTCCATTAGAAATAAATAGAAATGAAGCCCAGCTCTCACCCATTCCCTGATTAATTCCCTGATTAATGCAGCAAGGAGAGCAGAGCTGAGAACAGCAGGGCACAGAGAATTCACCTTTCCTGTTGAAAGGAAAATTTTTTTTGCACTCTTGAAAGAACTCACATTCTGCCTTCAGAGCTGGCTGCAGCTTTGGGGACAGCCTGACCTGGGGCTGCCTGGAAAAGCTCAGCTGAGGATTCTGCTCAGAGCTGAATTTCTGGGTAGAAAATACAAAACCAAGTCCAGTTTAAAATTTCCTTGAGCAGCAGGTGAGGTGACTGTGAGGGGTGATGCCAACCTCAAACCCTTCAAGCACAGCAGGGGCTGGGTTTGGGGCCACATTTTTTGTGTTTAATCAGCCACTAAATTCCCCGTGCCACAGAAATAGAGGGGTGTTCACAGGAGCCAAGCAGCAGAAATTGCCCTGGGAGGGATCTGGCACTTGAGGGATTTCCCATCAGCGTTAATTACCCTTTCCCCTTTACCAACCTCATGGGTTTAGAAAAAGAAGAAGGAAAAAAGCTGGGAATTGGATGTTAATAAGGCTTGCCTGGAGTGCTGGGAGAGCCATTCCTGAGAGGAGAGAGCTGGATCTGCATCTGGAATAGAGGGAGCAGAAGAGTGGAAGATCACATTTGTGATTTCCAGTGCAGATCCCAGCCCACACTGGGGCTGCTGCCTCCTGCTTGCTGCAGCCTAAAAACCCTGGAAATATCACCTAAATTATTTACATCAACACTGAAAATGTGGAGGGTCTTTTCAGCCATATATCCATATTTTTTTTTCTTTTTGAGCTTTGGAAGCTGCAGCAGCACTGGAGTGGAAGATCACATTTGTGACTTCCAGTGCAGATCCCAGCCCACACTGGGGCTGCTGCTCCCTGCTTGGTGCAGCCTAAAAACCTGGGAATTTTCACTTAAATTATTTGCATCAACACTGAAAATNAGATGCAGCAGCACTGGAGTGGAAGATCACATTTGTGATTTCCAGAGCAGATCCCAGCCCACACTGGGGCTGCTGCCTCCTGCTTGGTGGAGCTTAAAAACCCTGGAAATAGCCCTTAAATTATTTACATCAACACTGAAAATGTGGAGGGTCTTTTCAGCCACATATCCATATTTTTTTTTTCTTTTTTGGGCTTTGGAAGCAGATGCAGCAGCACTGGAGTGGAAGATCACATTTGTGATTTCCAGAGCAGATCCCAGCCCACACTGGGGCTGCTGCCTCCTGCTTGCTGCAGCCTAAAAACCCTGGAAATATCACTTAAATTATTTGCATCAACACTGAAAACGTGGAGTGTCTTTCAGCCACAGATCCCTATTTTTTTTCTTTTTTTGGCTTTGGACCTTGCACTTAATTCTGTTTTTTTTTCCTCTTGCTCCTGGCCTCTCTCTGGGTTTGCGTGCTCTTGTTGCTGTTCCCTCTGGCAGGATTGGTGTGTGTGGGAATTAATGATGGCTTGTGGCATCCACAGCATCATTCCTGAGAGCCTGGGCTCTGGAGCTGCTTTATTTGGGGTTTTCCCTGGTGAAATCCCTCTGTTTTTCCCAGATAACCAGTGCCCCTTGGGTCAGGGTGCATTAACTCACTGATTCTGTTAACTTCACCATTTTTCTTCTCCCTGGAAATCCCTGGTGGAACAGGATGGGATTTAAGGTCCCTTCCAACCCAACCCATTCTGGGATTCTGGGATTCCCAGGATTTCTGACCTGGGGGCTTGGCTGTGCCCATGGGATTCCTGCTTGGAAGGGTTTCTGTCTGCAGAGGCAAACTCAGAGCTCTGATTTTGATGTTTTTGGGAAAACACCCCTTTCCCAGCAGGTTTCTCTGATTCTGTGCCATGCTCTCTCCATCAGAGGATGTAAAGCTGGGAGAAAGGGGGGGTTGTGTCAAGCTTTGAGATGGATTAATCCTAACAAGGCACATTTATTGATTTTGAGACACAGCCTCTGTTCCCTTGCTGGCAGGGCTTGTTTCACCCAGAACACCCAGGGATCCAGGCCTGGAGCAGGGGAGGAATGGGGAGATGCTGGAAAATGCAGTTTATTCTTCAGCAGGGGAGGGAACTGTGGCAACATTTCCACGAGGATGCTGCAAAAAGGAAAGGGTGGGCTGGAGATCAGCTCTCCCTGCCAAGGGTTTGCTTCATCCTCCTGGGCAAATAATTGCACAAATTCCCCCTGTCTGTCCTCTCTCAGGGGAAAAAAAAAATGTGTGTTCAGCAGCAGTTCCCTTCCTCCAGCCCAGCAAGAGCACGGTGGTGTTCAAAACGAGGTTTAGTCTTTTGTTAAAATTGAAAGGTTTAATAAAAAGATAATAAGGGACAGGGTGTAGGGTAAAAGGATTACAGCGTCCAGGTGACGCTGGGAACTCTTGGTACGGAGCTAAGAGCACATTTGATGTGAAGAAAAGACTTTATATTTTTCTTATTGTATTAGTTTGTTGTATAGTTATAGATAGGCATGTATATTCAAATTTTTTTTAAATTATTTTATATTTTTGAGGTATTTGTTAGTATGGTGGTTTTTTTTGAGTTTGCTTTTTTAGAGTATGTGTAGTTTTTTTTAGAAATTCCTGTATTTTTTTTTTGTTTGTTTATTGGTGTTTAGCAGATGGTTGTTGTTAATAGGGATGTTTAAGAAATAGTTATTGTTTAATAGAAATGTTTAGTAAACAGTTATTGTCTGATGGAGATGTGTTAGAGTAAGAGTTTATTACACCCATGCTTATCTAACTTAAGCAAGAAGTTTAGTTATTTTAAGTTAAGTACTTTTAACACAGCTACATTTGCTACTACATTTAAGTCAAAACAAAAAGCATTAAAGTATTTAAAAGTTACTATATTTTTATAATGAAGGTTACTTTTATACATAAAGTATTTATTATCTGCAAAAAGTTAACATTATAATATGCATTTATAACAGTGGGGTGATGGGAATTCATCATTCACGTGGAGGTGAGCTGGGAATTTCCAAAAATCCAAGTGAAGGAGCTGTGAGGATGAAATCCCTCCAGGGAGCATCATCCTCCCTGGGAAATCTCTTCCACCTTTGCTCAGGCTCAGAATGAAGTCACAGAGATTTGAGGGCACGACTGAAATGTTTTCTCCAGCTGGGAGAAATGGATAAATGGGTGATGAATTGGGGAGAGCCCTGGATGTGCAGCAGCTCTGGATTAACGAGGTGCTGGGCCAGGGCTGGCGCTGTCCCTTGGCTCTGTGACAGAATCCACTGTTCCCTGGGAGCACAGCACTCATTCTTTACAGGGCAGGAGTGTAAAAAAAGCTTCAGCTTCTTTTTTGTGCTCTGGGTGAGGCTGTTCCCTCCGGGGAGCAGCAGTGGTGGCTCTGTCACGCTGTCACCCTGAGAGCCTGTCCCTGTGCCCATCCTGCACCAACACCTCTCCCATCCTGACATTTTCTTCTCAGGAAATGAGGACCTCGAGGTGGAAGAGGGGAGGGATTTTGCTGAAGTCTGTGCTGCCAGCAGCCCCCCACACCTCAGTGAATCAGAGCGCCAGCTCAGGCACAGTTTCTCACCTCTGAGATGATTTCTCACCTCCCCCGGAGCACAGCAGTTAAAATTGGTGAATATAGGATTTT
>VZTZ01019008.1:471640-484067 GCA_013400955.1 Drymodes brunneopygia | reverse complement strand
TCTCCGCCGCTTTTGGACGGCTGTGTTAGCCCAGCCCATCCCAGCCCCTGCTCCGCGAGCCTATCGCTCCTCGGAGCGGCTCCCAGAGCCTAATACGGCGCGTCTGCGTGCGGGAGTTCGGCTTTAATTGAGTTTTGCACTTCGCCTTATCAATTACACTAAGGCAGGCACGTCGGGGCCGCAGAGCGGGCGCAGCGTCGCGCGCCGCCCGCCAGGGGCCATCGGGAGCCCCGTGCTCTGGCGGGGCTCCGGCCAATGGGGATGGCGGCCACGGATTGGGCGGTGCGGCCAGGGGAGCAGGGTGACGGGGGGGTGGCGGGGAGGTGTTACTACGGGGCTGCTGATTGGCTAGTGCCGTGAGGGGGCAGCGCCCAGGGAGCTGATTGGTGGGGCCGTGGCTGTGGGGCAGGCAGCTGGGAGCTGGTCTATGGGGCCGTGGCTCTGGGGCAGGCTGGAGGGTGATGGGTGGGTGTGGTGCCCCAGGCAGGGCAGGTGCCTGATCCCCCATGGGCAGCCACATGTCTGTAACCCACGGTGCCAGGTTGGTAACGGCAGCAGGACGGTGACAGTGTCGGTGACAGCAGTGATGGGCACAGGGACAGAGCCGGCGGAGGTGCACTGTGACTCATTGGAGGGGTGAGGCCCTGCCCTACCCCATGCTCCCCCCTGTGTCCCCCAGCACCCCTTATCTGCCCCTGCCCTTACAGGAGGGTCTACTTGGACTACAATGCCACCACCCCGCTGGCCCCCGAGGTGGCCCAGGCCATGTGGGATGCCATGTGCCAGGCCTGGGGCAACCCCAGCAGCTCCCACCCTGCAGGTAGGGACCAGGATGGGCCATGTTGGCTCCCGGTGCTGGACACCGTGTGATGGGAACCCGCGGGAGCTGCCAAATCTGGTTCTGCAGGCAGGAAGGCGAAGGAGCTCATCAGCAGTGCACGGGAGAGCCTGGCAAGGATGCTGGGAGGCTGCCCCGAGGACATTGTCTTCACCTCAGGGGGCACGGAGGTGGGAGCAGGGGGAACCCCATTCCTGGAAATCCCTGCCCATCACTCCCTCTCCAGCAAGCAGTGATGAGGAAGGTGGGGATGAAGGGCACTATGCTCCTTCTGAGCCTCCATTTTCCCTCTCCTTCCTTCCTTCAGGCAAACAACATGGTGATCCACACTGCCTGCAGGCACTTCCACGAGAGCCAGTGTGGGACAGGGAATAGCCGGGGCCTACCACACATCGTGACATCGACTGTAGAGCATGACTCCATCCGCCTGCCACTGGAGCAGCTGGGAAGGGAGGGCCTGGCAGGTGAGTGACACAGGCACAGATGGGGTTTGAATGGGGGTCTTGTCTCTGCTGGTGTTTTTGGAGGAGGGCAAGATCCTGCATACTCTGTGATGTTCCAATTTCTCCCCTGGGAGAAGGGCACCATTTTCCCCCATGCTGGATATGTCACCTCCCTGCTCTGTGCCTGTGCTCTCACTGCCCACACACTCCTGCCCTGCCCAGTGGAGCACAGGCAGCCCTGAGTGCACTCAGACTACCCAGCCAGCCTCAGGGCTTGTCTCCTGGCCTGCAGAAGTCACCTTTGTGCCTGTGTCCCCACGGAGCGGACAGGCAGAGGTGGACGATGTCCTGGCCACCATCCGGCCAAACACCTGCCTGGTCTCCCTCATGTTGGCCAATAACGAGACTGGGGTCATCATGGTGAGTGTGGGCAGTGATGGGGGTGGGGCAGAGACACCCTCGCAAAGAGGCAGTGACAGGGGGTAGCAGAAGGTCCCTGAGTTGCAAACCCTCATCCCTGCCACCAGCCCGTCGCAGAGCTGAGCCAGCGCATCTGTGCCCTCAACCAGCGCAGAGCAGTGGAGGGCCTGCCCAGAATCCTGGTGCACACAGATGCAGCACAGATGATTGGCAAGGGGCGCGTGGACGTGCAGGAGCTGGGTGTGGACTACCTGACCATCGTGGGACACAAGGTGTGGCCCTACTCATGTGGCCCAGCTGCTGGTGACTCTGTGTGACATCTCTGCTGGGTGCTAGGGGGACTTTGGGTGCCCCACACAGCTTAATACCTCACGGTGGCCAAAGTTCTCCTGCTGGGTAGTGCTCTGCAGACAGACTTCAGTCCTGTGGAACTTTTCTGGGCTGGGGGGCAGGAGGCTGATGATGGGGAACAGCTCTGCAGTGGCTTGTGCTTATGCAATGGGCAGGGGCCAGCACTGGAGGGCACTCAGATTTGGGCAGGAGGGCAGGAAGCACTGTCAGTACTGTCGGTGCTGTCAGTGTCCCCAGGGTCACCGTGGCTGTCCCCGCAGTTCCATGGCCCACGGATCGGAGCGCTATATGCCCACAGCCCCGGCACCGCCACCCCACTGCATCCCATGCTCTTCGGAGGGGGACAGGAGAGGAGTTTCCGGCCAGGGTAAGGGGGCAGGTGGTTACCTGGAGAGCTGGGCCTCTGGCTGGTGGCCAAGCCACATAGGCTGCCTTGTCTGAGCTGAGCTGGCAGCTGCGTCACCTGCCAGCCCTGCGGCAAGCAGCCCAGCACAGCAGGGAAATGGATCCATGCATGGAAACTCCCTGGAGCTCAGGCTTTGCCAAGGGTGGAACCTCAGGGTGGAACTGCCTCCTTCTCAACCAGCTCAGAGAGGTGTCCAGGACCCCCTGCCAGCTGTGAGGGGTCCCATGAGGGAATGTCTGTCTCAAAGCTGGGTTTCTGGTCTGGAGAAATAACTCACTGGTCCCCATTCCCTTCCAGCACTGAGAACACCCCAATGATTGCCGGCCTTGGCCAGGTCAGTTGGGATGGTCAGGGGTGAGTGGTACAGACCCAGCACAGAGACAGCCGCTTTTGCTCCCTGGTCATCAGAGGGAAAAAACTCAGGATGTGGGAGGGAGGGGGAACTGGGAAAAGTGGGGCTTTCTGTTGCCAGTCAAATGAGTTTCTTTGGAGCACTTGCTGCAGGTTTGCAGCCCTGACAGTCACACAGCTCACATGGCACAGGGTACTGAGAGGGGACAAAGACTGAGGGGGCCTTACAGGCTGGACTCACATCCCGGGGACCATGCACAGAGGGAGGTGTCCAAGGGTCACTGGTGGAGCCGTCTGTGTGTTCTCAGGCTGCAGAGTTAGTGAGCAAGAACTGGGAGAGCTATGAGGCTCATATGCGGGATATCCGGGATTACTTGGAGGCCACTCTGGAGGTGAGCATATCTGGTCCTTTCCTGCAGTCTCAGGCTGCAGGATATGTGGCCTGAAGTAGGGTGGGTATGTCCCTCTGGGCCTGCCCACCTCCTCATAAGGACAGATCTGCTTGGAAACCCAGAGAGGCTCACAGCCCTCTGATTTCTCCAGGCCTCCTTTGGGCAGCAGAGGATTCACTTCAACAGTCACTTTAAGGGCTCCAAGCGACTCTGCAACACCTGTAACTTCTCCATCCTGGGCCCAGGCCTTCAAGGTAGTGATGGTTACACAGAGCCAAGCACCTGCCCCTCACAGCACCTGTGGCTGAGACCGGCAGGCACTTGGCGTGGCTCGGGCAGGGAGGTGAGGCAGGAGTAGCCCCTGGAGAGAGCCTTGGCACTGGGAGAACTGTTCTTGTGTTGCTTGTGCTGCAGGACGAAGAGTGCTGGCCCACTGCAAGGTGCTCCTCGCCAGCGTCGGGGCTGCCTGCCACTCTGAGAAAGGGGATCGGTGAGCAGACAGCTTTTCCAGCCCTGGGTGTCTTCCCAGAGGACAGTGGGTGGGAGGGACAGAATCAGGACATGGAAAGGGACAGTGGGTGGCTTGGGCAGCATCACATGGAACAAAGAGGGTACGGAGCTTTCCAGAGGAGCTGAAGGGCTGTGAAGGGGATTCTTGCAGGAGACACAGCTGGAATGCTCAATTGCTGTTTGGAAGGAGTTTGTCCCTCCCAGCTTTGGTGATCCAGCTGAGCTTGGAAGTACTTTTGAACTCTTGGCACTACCAGAAGAGTGTCTGCCTTGTGTCTGTGTGTGCCTGGCTCACCTGCTCCAGCCCTGCTTGAGTCTCTAGGTGGCTCCTTTAGGGGATATGGAGACAGTGGGTGCTTTTGGCCTGGTCTAGAGCAATGCCCTGTGGACGTGGCAGAGCTACCAATCCACAGGGACACAGAACAGGCTCTTCTTAAAAGAGCCAGATCTGCCACAGGGCAACAAGCCCAGTGGGATTGGGTGCCCTTGGAAAGCAAGTGGGGGGCTGTGCAGGGGACAGATTTGCCTGGAGTGCATCTGCAGATGTGCTTCCTCCTGCAGCTCAGTGAGGCTCCCTGCTGATGTGTGGGGCTTCCTCGGCCTTCAAGTCCAACCTCTTCCCCCTGCCTCTGTTCCAGGCCCTCCCCAGTGCTGCTGAGCTGTGGGATTCCCTCAGAGGTGGCGCAGAATGCACTGCGGCTGAGCATGGGGCGTGGCACCACACGGGCAGATGTGGACAGGGCTGTGCAGGACCTCATGCAGGCTGTGGAGCAGCTGGAGAGGGACCAGGCCCCATAGAGCCATGAATTGCTCCCTGGACACCAGTCAGGTTCTTGGGGTGGGCCCCTGGGTGCAAGCTGCTCGTGCCAGGCTGGGCTCAGGGGTGGCAGGGAGAGGTTCTGAGGAGGGGGCTTGGCTGCTTTGGGTCTGGGGCAGCTCCAGGGCTTGTTCAGGACTCAGCCCCGCTGCACAGTAGAGGCTTTTGAGGAGTCCTGCTTCAAGTACCCCTGGCTTGCCAGATATACCCAGCTGGGTGCCTGCCACATGCATGTGTTGGCACAGCTGAGCCTCAGAGCTCGAGTCCCTGCAGAGGAACAGGCGTGGAAGCCATGGAAGGAGGAGCCTCATGGCCTGGTTGCTTTTCCTAAAGGAAGCTTTCCCACTGCCTGAGCAGCCAGAGGAAGAAAGACCATCTGCCCCAGAGTGAAAGGAGGAGCTGATAGACGCACAGCAGGATTCTGGGCTGGGAACTGCTCTGCCCTAAGCTGCCAAAGGGATTTCTGGCTAGGCACAGTTTTCCCAGCACTGCTTTGCTTCACTTGCTCCCGTTTTCTTCTGTCCTTCCTACAGGGGGCAGAGCTCCTGTTTCCAGCTCCACCTGCTCATCAAGGAAACAGTTATTGGGGCAGTTGTGACTGTGCCAGTACCTGAGGGAACCCTGCATGGCCCAGGATCTCTGGCATCACCAACATTGGAGGACACAAGTGTCACACAGATGAGGAGCATTGCCAGCAGGCTTGGCTGATGTCAGGGAACTTGGTCTCTCTGGGTATTCATAGGAATAAAAGTAATTGTTGCTTCTTTTCATAAGTAAAATGTATTTTCTATGGGGAAAGCTGTACTGGTTGGAGCCATCTGAGTGATGCCTTTTCCCTCACAAAACACTCATGTCCCAGAACAGAGGCACAGGCGGCTGGAGTGGGAGGTGCGTGCAGGGCCTGGTTGGCACAGAGCCCGTGGACACAGATGCTAGCCTTTCTCTTTACAGCCACACATTAGCATGGCCAGGCATAGTATTTGGACCCATAAAACTCTGGGGCTATTGGCAACACTGAAGTTTTAGGACCCAAGCATCCTGACTGACAGTAACAGATCCTGCCAGGCTGGTCAGTATCACCATGCTGCTCACACCTCTATCTCAAATGCATTATTTTATTTCTCCATTTTACCCCCTCTCTTGGATAACAGTCAAAACCTCCTTTAGAAAAAATGGTTCCATAGAAGGGATTTTGGTCTGTTTCAGGGCTAGATCTCTAATCTGCCATGGACCTTACAGTTCCTGGGGACCTGTCACAGCTGTAGCACAACTGGACATTCAGCTTTTGGGGCTCACTTTCCCCCACTGGACATCTGAGCTTCCTGCATTTTTTCAGACAGAAATTTAACCACAAAGCACAAAAAGCTTTACTGACTTCTTTATACATACAGGAAATGCAAGTTTTAGCCACAGAAATCTAGCATTGCTCGATTTAGAATAAGACAGCCAAAGCTTAAGAAGCATTACAGAGGAAATGACAATTCAGGCTGACCGTTTTAATGGTTTTGTTGCTCATCTTCCTACTACCACAGCATACATGAATGAGAGTCACTTTTGAGTCCCTCTGTATTGCTTTAGCCAGAGAAGGTCAAGAAAAGTTTGGCCCACATTTCTGTGGGCCAACCTGTGCTGGCTGTGGACCCTGTGTGCTGCTCTTTTGGCTATGACAAAATGCCTGTGGTTGTGTGCAGCAGAACAAATCCACCTGGCATGGGAGCCTGGAAATCCTAGCATTGCTACATCAGCCAAGAAGTGAAATGGTAGAGAGAGGGCCTGGCCACTATGCTCAGACACAGGATTTGAAAGGAGTCACTTCCACATGGTCACAGCCAGAATCGGACATTGAAAACCGACATTTATTTAATGGACAAATCCACAATCTCCTGATAATCTTGCCTTCTTAAATCCTTCCAGGAAAGTTTATAACACGCAAGGAAAAAAACACTCACCAAAATAAGCACTGCCCCAACCAGATCACAAGTGCCTGGGAAGCTGCGCAGGACAAGGAGCTGCAGGACCATGGCGATGATGATCTCCAGGTGCTGCACAGTGCTCACCAGAGCAGGGTGGAACTTGCCCAGGGCGTGGTAGACCCCCAGGAAAGCTGCAGTGGAGCACAGGCCGATGGCAAGGAGATAGCTCCAGGTTTCCCCATCCAGTGGGACAGTTGGCTCTTGGAACAGGAACATGGTGGACGCTCCCCACACTGTTCCCATCCAGCTGAAAGTGAACAGTGCTGTCCACATGCTGATGTTGTCTTTGATGGACCTGTAGAGTATCATGGAGAGGGCAGTGGTCAGACCAGCCATGACGGTCATGGTATAGCCAAAAGCTTCCTTCCAGGTGCTCAGCAGAGAGTTCTCCTCCTTAACAATGTTGGGGATCATGACCAGACAAATGCCAAACACACTGCCAACAACAGTGACTATGTCTATATAAGACATTCCTTCATCTATGAGTAAAAAAGCCAGAATGGCACTGAACACTGTGGTGGTGGCCCTCCACATGATTGTCCCATTGCTGGGGGGCACTATGGAGAAGGAAGTGTAGGCACAGGTGATGGAGATGACATTGCAGACTCCGTAGAGGAACAGCCGGAGTCTGTAGCCTTTGGGGCCGAAGGGAGGCTCGTGGTGGTAGCACACAGCACTGAGGGACAGCACCTGCAGGACCGAGCGGATGAAAATCAGCTCCAGAGATGGCACTTTGGAACGGTCAGAAATTAATCTTGTGATCAGAGCCACACATCCATGAGCCACAGCAGACCCAAAAAGGACTGCCCATGTTTTCCTGGACTCCAGTACATTTCCTTCAGGAAAGTGCTGGGTTTGTCCAATCTCATCAGGTTTTGGCAGTGGTGCTGGCTTGGTGTCAATTGTACCAAAAAAAGTATTTTCTTTCTTTTTCCCATCATTCAGTAGTCTTCTCTTAGGATTATCCTCCATAAATACTCCAGTATCTTCATTAACATCCTCACATCCCTCTTCTCCTGGCTGGGGATAATGAGAGTTATATTTCACTGTTACTGTGTTGGGAAGAATTTTCACACGCTTTTTGACTGGGTATTTTTGGGAAGATGTATCCATTTCCTTAGAGAAATGCCCTGGTTTTAAGAAAAAAAAAGTGAAGAGGCAGCAGGAACAATGAAACATTCCCTGCCTTCTCTTCACCCCAGCAAATAAAATCTGTGCAGACCTTACCTGTGACAGAAACATTCGATCCCAAGGCAGAGGGGGAAAACACCTCTTCATCATTTACATCTTCGATGGGCTGTCTAGACAGAAACAGCAGCTGCTCTCAGGTACTAGCAGGGAAGGTTACAACCATCTCGGCACAGAAAGTAAAACCCAAGGGAGGCTCTAACCACAAACCACTTTAGATGGAGAGAAAGCAATCAGTGGCATCTTGTCAAAACCACTCCCCTGCCATCTCCCAGAATTATGGAGGGAACTGATCCAAAAAACAAGTGGTGGTTTGTGAGCATAAGGTTCCTACAGCTCGACAACAAGCCAATCCACCTTCCCATGCCTGCTGTGCTGCCCCACAGGCTGCAGAGGAGCCCAGGAGGACCCATCCTCCCCTCCCGGAGTTCCCTCCGCCGGAGCCGAGCTCTGCCAGCAGCAGCAGCAGCTTATTCTCTGCTGTGGCACCGTAGGATGAGCACAGACAGTCCTTGTCCCCAGGGAGGGCTGCAGCATTCCTGGGGGTCCTGGCGGTGCAAGATCACAGTGACAGTGGGCTGAGCGGCAGGACAGCGGATTGTCAGGGAGAACACAGGTCCAAAGGCAATGGAAAAGTGCGGGCAATAGCTCCTCACAGAAACACTAAAAATACCGCGTCCGGGTTCAGCCGCGGTGTTATCTGTGCCTGTGATCTGTGACAGCCAAGCACTGCCTGTGTCTCTGGCAAATTAATTTACATGAGAATGGGACAGTCTGCTTTTTTCCTCAGGCTGAGTGTTCATTAACCTCCTGCTACACCCCAGCTGAGCTGTAGCCGATTCCCTGCTCTCTTCATAGGGATGAACGGGAGCGAGGACACGGGTGGGCACCAGTCCCAGCTCTGGAGGAAGCAGCAGCGCCAGTTTAGACCTGCACAAGTACCAGGGGCTGAGGACCCTCTTGAGTCCCCCCAACTCTCAGGAGGTCTTGCTCAGCACTGCTGTTCACGTTTTTCTGCCGCAGACCCAGGGCCAGAGCACACCCAGCACCCCCTGCTTTGTGAAGAGCATTCCAGGGTGTCCATGGGCAGCTTACTGGGCAAGGAACTTGAGAACGAGCAGCTGAACGCCATGGAGAGTAAACAGAGCTGGGTAGCAGCTGTGCTAGCAGGCACTTTAAACAACCCATCAAACATTTACCAACACCTGCCAGAAATCTGCCCCAGGCTCACCTGCTACCTTCACTTTTCCTTCAGTTAAATTGTTAATTTCCAAATCTTTTAACATGCAAATGCAAACCGCAGTGAGTGAGCCCAGGAAGACTAATTTTGACTTGCACAGCTTTTCCTACCTAGCATTTTCATTGTGTTAAAATCCAGTTTTGCCTTGCAGCCTTAAAGAAATTTGTACCTTCTTGCTTTAAGTACACAAATATTGGATCGTGAATAAGTGTGAGGGAAAAAAAGACAAAAGTGGACAACAGGAATTATTATTAGAGCGACAGTAGACCACTGGGTAAACTCATTCATTTTGTTAAGAAACAGCTGAGTAAACGCTGCAACTGTTCCTGAAAACAAAACCAAAATAGCTCATTTGTAACCATGAGCATACAATGGTAACTTTCTTGCTTCCTGGCTTTAGATCACATTTTCTTTCAACAAATAGTTGCAAATTCAACACAACAGTTGCAAATGTGACACTGTACAATGTATTCAGGGAGCTCTCTGGAGGAAAACAATAGATGGTGAGCATGTAGCTCAAAATGGCTGTTCTGCACCGAGCTGGTCCCTCAGGACTGCTTAGCTGAGAACCAGAACAGTTGGGAGTGGAAAGTGGAAGGGCAAACACGTGTGAAAGGCAGGAGATGGGAAGTAATAAAGACCAACAACAAAAAAAAACCCAGAAATGCTTAACCCAAAATTTCATTTTCCCAACTAAATACTGAGTGTATGACAAACGTGATGCCAACCCTCCTACAGTACATTTGTTTGTGGTCTTTGGTGACCTTGCTTTTCTTAACCACTGTGAATTTCCATAGAGACTGAGATCAGGGCATTTCCCAGATCCATTATGTGTGTCCCTGACACAAATTTAAAATAGACAGAAATCAGCACAGCCTATACAGACAACTTGCTACTTCTCTTTCTGCCCATGCCTTTTGTGGAAATGACATGAAGTTTTTATTTTTCCTTCTTATCTGGAAATTTAATGTGGCTTATTTGCATTTTCTATTAAAAACACAAGTTGATTTCGAATCAAGTTTAATTTGCATTTTCTATTAAAAACACAAGTTGATTTCGAATCAAGTTTAATACAAGGCTGAAGACGAAGCACTATGCAAAATTTTCAAGTTATTTAATAAAACAAACATCCCCAGTTCAGCCTGGGAAACCCATTTAAATGACCAGCTCATTGAAATCACTGACTGCAAAGTGTGAACCCTATTTTCCCTTGGGGGAACAAATAATCACTGTAGATCCAATAAATGACACAGATCACTGCTAGAATACAGACCATGTTTTCTTTTAAAAGTAAACTCCTGAATACTCCCCTCCTTCCCTGCCTCAATCACTGCAAGTGCTGGTTAGACAGGTAGAAATAGGTGATTATCTGCCCACTGACTGCTGGGGGTGGAAGCCTGAGCTCTCCTTCTGTGCCTGAAGGAATGAAGGCTTTGAGGTCTGGTGATTCTAACCACCAATCTTCAATAAACTCACAGAAAAAAACTCTCTCATCTTCTGCCAGACTGGTTAAAATCAATCAGGCTACTGAAGTGTTATTAGGAAAGACTCACAGATGTGGCAATTCCAGCTACGGATACAGAGTTGGGAATAAGTCAGCTACCCCTGCACTCTGAAAGACAGGCCCTACAAGAATGCTCCTTTGCCTCTTCTGTGGAAAATCCCCCAATCCTGACCAGATCAGGCTGAGATTACCAGAGGGCTGTGAGCAGTCTCTACAGGATAACTACAGACTGACAAGTCTCCCTGAATAGCACACAAAGGAAAGATGCACCTACCCCTGGAAATCCACAGAACTGACGAACTCGTGCCTCCTTCACTAAGCACTTGTGTGCACTGACTTCTCAGCATAATGGGTTTTCTTTTGATTCCTTATCAGGCGCAGGAAAATCTCCTAAAATCCTGTTTCAGCACCATTAAACCACCTGGAGATTCTTAGGTGCTTCATACTTCAGGCAACTGCACATACGAAGGGAGTTACACTCGTGATGTACAAGCACCTGTATCTTTTTAGCCCGATTGACATAAATCAATTTGGTCAAAAATACATTCTAGGAAACTCAAGTTTTTATTAAAATTTAATGAATAGCAAAAGGTATTTAAGAAAATGAAGGAGCAATTACATGAAAGGAGTTTTTAGCACTTAAGCACAAGAGCAAACATTATACACAAACCAACAAACCAGTATCCTGTGTCTTCAAATTGATTGAGTCACATCCAGCAGCACTGCCTGAAGGAAGAGCCAGTACAGCCTTCACTGAATACAAACACAAACCCTACGAGTTGTCAGTATATTCCTGATAATATTTTGCTACCCAAAAAACAACCTCTATTTGTGCAAGCTAACTGAAGCAACCTCATTTGATGAGATATACCTTTAATTCCCCTTGCTTTCTCTATTCACTTGCTGGATACGGGCTCCATTTGCAGCCATTTCCATCAAGAAATACTGTTTTCTAATTTCTCCATTCATGCCTGTTGCAGCTCCTACGTCTGCAGCAGCAACACTTGCATTAAGTGATTTTGGGAGAAGAGCCTCTTTGCCTGCAAAGTTCCCGCTCCAAAAACCCTTATCTGAACAAACCCCTTCAGATAGCAAATCCAGGCACGGGGGAAAGAACAGAGAATACATTAACACTGAAATACAGTCCCCTATAGCTCAGTAAGATGTAAGAAAGGTTTTAAGAGGTACATTACAATGGGGCGAAGCACGAGACGGCACCTTCGGGTCCACGACAGCAGATGACAGGTCGAGATTAGAGATACCTCACTCACTGCTTTGAATCCTCTCCCAACAATCGGCAACCCCTGGCAGCCAGCGGTGCGTGCAGGATGTACAGAAGGGGACAGTCGCCTGCATAGCGCTGGAGCGCTGCAAGGAGGGCGGCACCAATCGCGACGGCAAATGTCGCCGATAAGAGGGTACTCGTCAGAGGACGCGGGGCGTCTCCATGGGAACCCCGGCAGCGGCTCCAGCAAAGCCCCTCCAGGCAGGAGAGGGCGAAGGGCGGTGGCTGCCCGGGTTCAGTCCTCGCCGTGCCGCGCCCTCCGCGCCCGCCCCCGCCATGGCGGAGAGTGCCAGCCCCGCTCGGCCCCGAACACATCACTGCCATCGCGACCGCCTCGGCGCCGCGAGGCCCACCAGCCGAGGCACTGCCGCGGGTTAGGAAGGTGCTGCGGCCCACGCTGGGCCCTAGCCCCTGCTCTGTCGCGACAGCCACGACCTCCTCGCCCCCGCGGTGTCCCTGTATCCGCCGCTTCACGGGGACCGGGGCTGTGCCTCGCCCCCGCTCTGTCGTGAGAGACGCCCTCTCCGCCGGTGCCCCTGTACCCGCCGGCTCACTGGGCCCGGGGTGCGCCCCCGCTCTGTCGCGACAATCGCTCCCCCGGGCGGTGCTCGTGGGCGCGCGGCGCACGCGCGGCCGCTTCCGCGCGAAAGACGTTTTCCCGCGTGCCGCGCGCGCCGGGGCGGGGCCGCTTCCCCCCGTTCCCGCCCCT
>VZTZ01019008.1:276535-471406 GCA_013400955.1 Drymodes brunneopygia | reverse complement strand
GCCTGGCCCGCTCCTGCCCGGCCCGCCGTCGGGACCCGGCCCATGGCAGCGCTCGGGCCGCCCGAGCGCCTGGCCGCAATCCAGGGGGGCCAGGCCAGGCTGCAGCCCCGGGGCCGGGGACCCCCGCCTGCCGCTCCTGTTGCTCATCCCCGAGTTTCCAGTGCGGTGGCACCGGGGCGAGCGGCCGCCCCTTGGCTGGCCCGGGGGACAGAGCCGTGTCACGCAGTCATGGGGCTGCCCCGGGCTTTGAGTAGGAGAAGCAGCACGCTGAGCCCCGGGGGCGGCGGGACCGGAGCCGGGATCCAGGGGTTCCATGGCTCCGCGAGCAGCCAAGTGCAGGCAGTGCCCTCTGACCGGTGCTGGGAGTGGGGGAGAGACACAAAACCAGGCTGGGGTCCTGCGCTCTTGGGCTCAAACATAGCGAAGGTTTTGCTTGGAGTAGTGGAAGGGTTCAGTGATGGGAGCTGGTCACTTGGTACCTGGCTCATGCTGGGAAGTGGTGGACAGCCACACTGTGCTTTCCCTGTATTCCTGGGATGAAACAGGGAGTGTGAGCAGCGGTTGGGAGGAAGCGTGACTTGGGAGAAAGAAATAGTTGTAGTATCCATGGAGCAGCTTAAAGGGACATGACTGCCAATACCAGTGTCAAAAAACTTAGTTTCCGGGAAGACAGTGTGAGTTTAATTAAACTGAATTGGGCTGCTTTGTAACTATTGATTATTTCAGTTGTGTTCCACACAATTTTGTAGCTGCACAGAATTAGTCTAATGATAGCATCTATTGTTGAGGTTGTTGAGGACTGAAAAACCTTCTGCAGGTCACACCACCAATGCAACTGTTCTTAAACTGTGTCCTGTGTTTGGTGGGATGGATGACATTAATGTCTGGGTTCAGTAACTTTTCCGTGTTATTACACTAGTGAAAAAGGAGTGGTGTGAGAGAAGGATCAATGCAGATGCTTTGGATCCAAAGCAGTTTGGTCTTGCCTAGTGCTGTAGCAAGGTTATTTGATGAGTGTTTGTACAGTACAACCCATCCACCCATGAAGAAATCACTGGGCCACAAGGCAGTGTGCAAGTTGTCTGTCAAAAGGTGTTCTGACCATGTGAAGTTCTTCCTGTTACAGAATTAGAAGCCAGTTTATTCTTTCTTTGTTTTTTTTCTTTCTGACTCAATTGTGATGACTTTTTGTTGAAAAGCCTGAGAAAATACACACGGGTGCAGAGGGTTTTGAAATGACATGCTAACCTGTGATGCAGCAGGATTTCCTTGTGAGTGGGAGCAGGGGGGCTGACTTCAGGATTGTGATTAATCTGAGAGGATGTAATTTTTACTGGCTGTTCAATAGAGAGTGTGCAGTTGAAATTCTATGTTGCTGCTGCTGCTGGACACATGGATTTACAGCAGTGAGAGTAGATACTGGGAACAAAACTTTTCTGAAGATGGGTGGACAGTGCCAGTTCTGGAGGTTCAGAGCACTTCATCTACAGCCCCTGTGGCCAGAGGACTGCAGCCCATGGCCTCTGGTGCTTCCTAAAATTTTCCAAAGTACTGGAGTTGACTGCTTCACTGAGGGACAGCATTTCTGGCCAAGTCCATGCAGTGTGCTATGGTCGGAAGTTGTGAGGGCAGCTGAAACCCTGCTACTGGAGCCATGTGACTGGGCTCTCTGAGCTTGTCAGCTCCTCTCCCTGCCCATAGCCTGCCCTTCGTGTTGTACAGGCTTGAATGGGACTTCTGCAACTGCAGTGCACCTTTTGAGAATTGAGAAGGTTTGTGAACAATATTATAGCTCATATTTGGATATATTGACATGCATTTGTTCCTTGGGGTAGTCAGAAACTCAGCAAGTGAATATTTTCCATTTGAAAAAACAACACGTATCTCAAGTTTGTGCTGGTGATTGTGGAATCTCTCATTTCTTCCCCTTGGTTGTAAAGACATGCTCTGGTACAAGTTGACTAAATACTGGTAATTTAAATAACGTTTTAGTGGGCAAGTGAGCCCATAGAAGTGTAAGGATGCAGTGAGAGAAATGCTGAGTTGTGATGACTTTCTAAGAAGAGTCCTTTAACTGGGATGAGAACACGCTTTTATGGTAATACTGTGGTTTATTTTCTGGTAACATGCACAAAGCCTCTCACACCCTGCTGAGAATTCCAGATTGCCAAATCTGTAGTTACCACAAGACATACTGAAAGAGGCAAACTCTACTGAAGTTGTGCAGGAATGTTAGAGCCAGAATTCAGATGCAGCACTGCAGAATGGGTGATCGGCCTTTCTGGGATCTCCCCGTGCTGCACCTTGGAGTTTTGGGATGAGGCTCTGGCTTCTGGTGCTTGGAGTCAAACCCAGAAGGTGATGCTGAATCTGCTGCCAAGATAAGAAAGTGCCTTATCTAAATCTGCTGTATTGACTTCAGGACTTAAAATGCCAGCCCATGTCTGCACGATACTTCCTGCTTTCTTTATAGTTTTGGGGATTTACTTGTAGTCACTCCCATTTATCAGTGGAGCTCTGAAACTCCAATTGCAGATTGTCATCTCTTGATTGCAGTGCCACTGTGACTGCTCATTTGGCTAAAAACAGGCGTGGAGTTGGTTTTTGTTCTTGGAGAAGAAAGGGAAATCCTAGAAAGTTTGAGTTCATGAGCAGATAATTGTTTTGTTGTTTCTACCCAGGGCATCCAGGGATATGCAATATTTTGCTTTCCATGCTGATGTAGTTTTGTAGGTTTGGGTGTTCAGTATGTGATCAGAACACAGAAATCTATTTCTTTGTTCCCTTAGAAAATAAGTGGTTTAGAGAGTGTTACTGTGACCCTTCTGCAGCTTTTCAGTCTGAAAAGACGCTTTCAAAAATGTGTTGTTTTGTAAAGGTGCGCTCTGACTTTTTTTTAAAAGGCAGACCTCGCCTTCAGCTTGCTGAAAGAGCTGAAGGGAAGGAACTGCAGAGGGAATCTTGTCCTTAGTTGTGATTTTGTAGCCACTTGCTAATTTAATTTCTGACATGTCCTGTTGAAAGTCTGACTGTAGGCAGTGGTTGCAGCACTTGGAAGCTCATGTGTCACTGAAAGAATACCCAGGAACTTGGGTGCTCTCCCTGTGGTTTGAAGGAACCGTGCTCCTGGCTTTGCCACATTTCCTTGTTTGCACCCCTGCAGGCCTTTTACAGTTTGAAAAATGCTTTTTAATAATAACAGTGTTCTTGAGATGCCTCAGACTAGAGATCCGTCAGGGTCACCTGTGCCCCGTTCTGAACTGTAGGTACAACGTGAACTTGGTAAATTTGGTAACTGTGCCTTAACTTTGGAATATCTGGGGAGAAAATGCCTATTTATAAGTGCAGGTAATTCCATATGAAGTACAAGTAGTGCAGATACAAGGCTTTTCATGCCTTCAGGCCCCTGACTTTGGTTGGTGCTGCTCTCTGTGCCCAGAGCTGGGAGCACTGGCTGGCCAAAGCTACCAGCACCCAGTCCCTGACCTGCTGCTCATCCTGCCCAGGGGGGAGCTGGGTCTTAAAAGACACCAAAAGGCTGCACATGGTGTGGTGGGACAGGCTCTCAGCCACAGCTGTCAGCATTATTAGACATGAGAGCTTGATGTGGGAGTGTATTGTGAGCTCCAGTCACACAGTTATTAATCATTTATTTCAGAACTAGGAGCAGGAGGTGGAATTCTTAGGCCTGTCCCCCTTCAGCTGAAGGGCAGGTTTTTTCAGGTGGTTCCCAAAAGTAATGTTTTACTAGAAAGCAGCATGAGGCAACATCTAGCCAACTGTGTTCCTTGCTGTGCAAGGTTTCAGCAGCAGGTATGTTTATTCTATAAATAAATCTAGTGAGTTTATATTCTGTAATTCTACAAATAGCAGGCTTGTATTATATTGGCAGGTTAGCTGAATGAAAACAGCCTTGACAGATTGTTCAGCTCATAGGAAAAAGATATTTCTTTGTAGAGTTACTTAGGGATTATCCTGTGTGTCAGAAATGTTTCTAAATGTCAAATATTTTTCTACAATAAAATAATAAAAATCAAAACAATTCATCTTGGGTACATTTTTACATACTAGAGCATACCATGTGGAGATGTTTTTTGAAACCAAAACCAAAATCAAATAACAAGCTGCGTATCTGTTTGCTCTTCCCCCCCATGAGGGCTTCTCTCTCTCCTTTTAGGGTTAGAATCCCCAAGGACCTGGAAGATACCAACACATTTGTGTTTATAAGTGGAAAATGAAACTTCATTTGTAAATGGGTAATGAATTCCACCTTAAATGCATGCTCAGCGTGCCAGTTTTGTATTGTTAATGTCTAGATTTGTTCATTAAGACCACATGAGCTGGTTGCTGCCAGTGGAATTGCACAAGATGGTTGAGCTACTCTGCCAGCCTGCCTCAGCTGAGAGCAATCTGTGTCTCCACAGCTGCACAGTTCTGCCTTCCCTTTGTGCTGCTGCTGGCTTGACCTTCCCTGGAGCTGAATTCCCTACCTGGCAAACTCCTCTGCTTGGGAGGGAGGTTTTTCTGCTCAGTGAATGAATCGAGTCAGGCTGTCAGGCAGGAGTTGATAGAAGTGGTGCAAGGTCAGTGGCAGGAATACTTTTGAAGAAAAGTGGTCCTGAGGAAGGGGATCCTTCAGGTGGAAGGTTCAGGTTGACTCAGCTGTGCTTGCCTGTGCTGGGTGTGGATGTTCAGCATGGAGTCCATTGTTCTGTGTAAAATTTGGATTCTATGGGTAGCTCTTACCTTCACTGAATGACCCCTGCCTGCTCTGCTGTCTGCAGCCTGTGTTTGTTCTTCCCTTCCTTGGGACTGGTCCTGCCCTACCAGACTAGCCTTGTGCCATCAGCACATTGTTGGCATTCTTCTTTTCTAGACGGGAGAGTGTCCTAGTCTGGCCTCCAGCTCACACTCGAAGTATCATGGGGTTGTTTGGGTTGGAAGGGACCTTACAGATCATCTTGTTCCACCCCCTCGGGGTCAGCTTCTGCTCCAAGCCCTGTGTTCCTGTGGGACTCCCCTGCTGGCCTTCCTGGGTTGGTTTGCTCTTTGTCTCCTGTCTCTTCACCAGGTAACCTGTCCATGAAAGGCTTGTTGTTGCCATGGCAGCTTAATTTCTTTAAGGGCCTTTCCTGAAGAATCTTGTTGAATGTCTCTTGGAAATTAAAGCAGGCTTTGTCATGTACAGTCCACTGGTGTAAGGGTGGGCCTTGAGAGAACTGTAGATTTGTGGAATTTGGCTTTCCTATACAAAAGGAAGGTTGATTTCCCTGTCTGAAGGCTGCAGTTTATTTAGTTGCCTGCAGATCTATTTTCTAGGACGGTTTCTACTAAATTAGGCTCACTAGACTGTAACATCAGTGTGTTAGGTGAGAGGGTAAACATAACTATAAATTGTGTTCAAGAGTAAGCACTGCTTCAAGCAGTAGAATTTTATTTTGAAGGCTGTTTTTTTCTGGTTCACTTATGGGTTTCTTTGGTGTCTGATAGTTTTGTTTTTCCCATATCTTTACTTTAATAGGATGTTGCTTTGTGGGAGAGGTGTTAAAAATCTCCCTTCTAAGAAATGAATATTTCTAACAATAGAGAGGTACTTACACATTTTGGGATCTGTGTTTTTCCTGAGTTCAGTGGCAGTTGGTCCATGCACTGATAATTATTGATAGTGGAGTTGGAGAGAAGGGCAGAGAGATGGATATATATATATACAGAGTACATTCCTGTTGGCCTGTTCCTGCTGGCTGCTGGGCTTAAAGAAACCCAAACAAACGGTTGCAGTGATACTGTAAAACAAATAATGTAGCACGGGGAGCGCAAATCAGCACTGCACAGATCATCCTTGCACACAGAGCTGAGGCTGGAGGGGCTGCCTGCCTGTGGCTGCTTCCAAACTGTGCTCAGCCATCTGTAACCTTTGTGCCCTGCTGTACAAAGTGCTCTGGGAATAGCAGTGAGAGTGGAGAAGGAGAGCTCCAGTGGTAGGGAGGGAAACTCTTCCCAGACTTGGTCACAGTTTCGGGTACTCTGCCCTTTGAGTCTCAGATCATGGCTTGTTTATTCTTCACCTCCTTTCAGTTCCACGATCCCAGTGCTTCACTTAAGCTCTTTGAGGCTTTTTCTGTTTTAGCAGTAGCTGATTGTTCTGCTCATATTTACATAAATCTGATAGAATTCACCTGTAATGTGTCGTTTTCCATCCCTCTGAGAAGGGTCAGTGTAGCTGATCAGAAGAAATGGCATAATTTCTGTGGATTTGTGCATCTCTTTTGCTTCCCTAGTCAGAGGAGTGTTTTTTTTCTTTTTTTTTTTTTAATATATTTTGTTTCTGTAAGCTCCATTTGCAACAGTTTTCTCTGACAAAGCAATAAGATGGAGCTGAAATTTAATTCCTGTTTCAAAATGGTCTAGGGAAGTTTTGAATACTAATTATTTGCTGTTGTACAAGATACTGGACATGCTCAGAACCTGGAGAGGTGTGTTTCAATATTGAACTGTTACACTTCGTTTTCTTCCCCAAAGGAACCAGAGAAACTGCTCGTTTTTGCTTAGCAAAGGAAAGTTTTTACACACTCAGGTTCACGTTGGTGGAAATCTAAAGCACCAGGATCAGGGACAGAAAGCACTGGTCTGGGGACTTATGTAAATCCTATTGCCTGACTTGGGTAATGAATCGGGAATTTCTTGTCTTGGGAGTAAATGTTTGTGAATGCCAGAGCCATTAGAGCTGGGAGGACAAGCCTTCCCCATTGGTATGCCTTACTTTTCTGATTTCTCACTGCTGGTTGTTGACTCAAAGCTGTTGGTGTTCTGGTGTTGAGAAGGAAAGACAAGGGCTGAGAGATAAGGCTGAGGGATAAGAATCAAGGGAAGCAAAGTGTCACATTTGAGGGGTGGAGGGAGGAATTGTCACTTGTAGCTGCCGTTATTTCCTGGACATTTTGTTTCCCCAAGGCAAATGTATTGTTACAAAACTGCTAAGACTTGAATGTGTATCCTTTTCTAAACTTTCAGAATATTTTCTTGGCAATCTGCCGTTGAGGATGGCCAGGCCTTTTGCAAGAGTGTGCCATTCATCAGCATCATCCATAGCATCCACAATATGCAGGACTTGGAGCCCCTGTGCAATGGCAGGAGGTACCACCAGCATTTTCTGCAGTAAATTCTGAGCTATTGGCAGAGAATGTCACTGATGGAGTTCTGTTGTGAAATACACAGCTGAGAATAACCTTTCACATCTTCCTTGCCCATAAATTTTTGACAGCTCCTTTGTTGTCTGTCCCTCAAACAAGTTCCTTGACCTAAAGTCATGCTTTGATAACACCCACATCCAGAGTTGAGCTATTGTGTCTGCCTCTGTCCTGAAGGCCATGTGTTGCTCCTCTTTGTAACTCGTGCTTGCATTCATGCCGATGTCAAAAGATAATGACTTTGTGTGGCAGTGGTCACAGAAAGCATTCAGCATGTGGGACAGTCAGCTCTGATATGTAGTTCCCCAATTCTGATCTCTTCACCCACAGGCCTGGTAAATGACAAGCAGCACCACTGTGAGGTGTCACAGAGTGCCACTGGAGTTGTTTATGCTGCTGGAATCCCAAGCCTGTGTCCAGGTTCACTGGTACTGGCAGATGTGAGCCTGACACAGGGAAGAGCTTGTGGAACTAAGCTATCATGGAACAATTACATAATTAAAGGGCATGAGAATGTACAGAAACAGTGACTTCCAGCTCTCCAGAAGAAATAAATTCACGATGAGCTCTCTTTGCACCAAATGAGGTGTCAGGGGTGAGCAGGACAGGCTGTTCTCAGCGCGTGATGGGGGCAGCTGGTAGAGATAGTGCTGTGCAAAGTAACTGCAGCTGCTCAAGTAGCTTGTTTTATATACCTATATAAGAAAGAGGTGTCCTTTTTAATCTCTGGTCAAGCTATTGCTGGTGTTGGTGGCATGCCAGGCTCTTTGAGGGAAGACCCAAGAGCAGCCACGAGTGTCTCAAGGCCGTGTAGGAACTCTCCTGCCCTTCCTGCAGCTCCTGGTTGCTGTCAGAGCTCCCTGAAACGGGGCCTCGGTTAGGAAGGCAAAAAGCTGTGGGGAAGGATGGGAAGAACATGCTGGTAGAAGGCTAGAAATGATCTGAATATCATCTTACACTTGCCTATTAATAGCCAACAAAGAACGAAAATTTAACACACAGGGCAGCCTCATTTGTATTATTTTTCCTTTGCTGTAAGCTCAGGCAGTTTGGGACTTGGTTGCTGGGGATTTTTTTTAATCCTCAAGGGGAATGTTGGTTTTTCCATTGTTATGGATGGCTCAGATGAGCACGCCTGTGGTTTAGATGGGTATTGTTAGGCAGTTATTCCCATCTTGTTTCAAATAACACATGCCTCTGACAAACCAACTGTCCGGACTGGAAATTCCTGTGTTAAATTTTCAGCTGCAGATTGGTTATTTTTGTGGTGTTCCAACAAAACTTATTCAAATTGATTTTTGAATATGAGATTAAGGTGGGGTTTTTTGGTTTGTTTGGTTTTTTGGTTTTTTTGTTGTTGTTTTTGGTGGTTTGTTTGTTTGTTTGGGATTTTTTTAGGTGTGGTAAATATATTTTTTTCTAAGGATTTCAGTGGGAAATTCCTGCTGAGTTTTCATGCTTTAGCATAAAGGCCTGTGGCTTTAATGAGTTTGTTGTTTCTTAGTTGTGAAAAAAAAAATTCACATTGCTTGACCATTTTATAATTGTGTGCAAAATAGTAAGTGGTAGCTTGGATGGACTTGGAGATCTCTTTCTTGCAGATTTTGTAGTTGTGCAGGTTTTGCATAGGAGCAGGTTGCATGTGACACACAGAGAGTAACCTTCACTGCATCCTTCCAGCTCTGGGAAGGACAGGAGTTTGACAGACATCAGTCTGCTACTTGTGAACAGAAGCCATTTCTGAACAGCAGACTGTGTGAGGCACAACTCCCCAGATTTGGAAATCAGGGTTTGGTTTTTTGGTCTCTTGCCATAAAGTTGCCAAAAGGTGGATCTTGTCAGTCAGGTGTCTTTTGTGCTGTATTTATTCTTGTTTCCTCCAAAGCAGACAAGTTACTGAGGGCTCAGATAAAGAACAAATGTTTTTCCTAACTTTGTTTAGGAGAGTACATTTATTTCGGATGAAATCTCCCAGAGGAACCTGAACAGACACCAGATGGGAAGATCAGTAAACACAGCAGGATATAACAACATGGTGTGCCTGAGCAGTTGGGAATGTCATAGTGGAATGTGAACTAAAGGAGCAAAGTCATGTGCTTTTAACCTGGACCAGAGCTGCCTGGTGGTGCTGAGGTCAGAGCTGTTGGTGCTCAGAGTGCATTCTGAGGGTGCACAGAAGGGTGCACCTACAGACAGTTTGGCTGTGATTCCAGGTGCAAAGTTTCTCTCTTGGGGGCTCTTTGGTCACTTTGTTGTGTGAGTGTCCATGCTCTCACCACTGGAACCCAGTGGCTCTAATACCATTTCCCCCCCTTAATTTTAAATGTGCTGATCATATGTGATGAGAAAAATTGACACCACCCTGCCCCCATCACATTCTTTTCCTTGCAATATTTTTTCTTACTCTGCAGCTGATTTTCCTGGATTACCAGTAGAGATTTAACCTTGCAGTATGATTTCTTGAGGACCACTACCCAAAATGTTGCAGTGGTTAATAGTTTCCTATAATACCTGCTGTGCAGTCCTCTATCCCTGGTTTTCAAGCAGAAGTATTCTATTATTTAGTCCTATAATTATTTTCCTTTAAGAACAGTAGTTCTTTTGAAAAATTGCAAAGCATTTGTCATTTACACATCTCCATCCTCTTAACTGGAATGTGCTGTGTTGTGAGAATAGGAAGACTTTTACTGTTGGGGTTTTATTTAATGAAAGAACTAGTGTTGGAGTGTGTTTTTCTCTCATTATTTAATTTGCATTTTTTTCACTGATTTGTTTTGTGCATTGCTGGAATCTCCAGGGTCCCAACTCTCAAGTCCAAAATCATCTTGCTTTTACAGCCATTAAAGGGTATTAAAGCTGTAGGCCTCTGTCCAGTCTTGTGTTTTACTGGAACAATGGACTTGTACTAGGATGGTTATTTATTTACTTTTACTTTTGTGCCTCTTCCTGGGCTTTCTTTGTTCCTGGGAGAATATGGAACAAAAAAAACAATGGAGAGAGAGCTTGAGTTAATCCCTTTGTCTGTCTTGGGGTGCAACAATTTACAATATTCTTGACAGCTGCTTGTCTGATCTGTTAATTGATGGAAATTTCACTGCATTTTCTAAGCAGCTTATTCCAGTGCTATATATTCTTACTGATTGGTTTGTTTCCAGTGTTTAACTGATACATTTTGCAGTTAACTTTTGGTTTTATTTCACCATAGCAAACTATTTCTGGGGTACCTCAGTGTCCATGAGCTGTCATCTTTTTCTTCTCCTGGAGCTCTAACACAAACTGTATCTTTGAGTTTCTCAGTGTTTCCTCCAATCTCTGTTTTTCTTATCCTCTGACCCAGCTTAGTCCTTTGTAGACTCTCCTGTCAGTTCATATCTTGAAGCCTGGGCCCCCAAACTGGGCACTCTGCTCTGATGCTGATGATTTAGTGGTGCAAGGTGGATTGTTCTTCATTTATTTATTGTGACAAGCTCTTCACAGGAGTCCCTTGCTCTTCCCTCATCCTTTTGCTTGTCATTCATGGAAGGTTTTGCAGGCCATCACAGGGGTTGAGAATCTGCCTTAGCCTGTGCTTGTGTATCTGGAGTCTCTCTGGATTTCTGTCACCAAGAGGCGCAGTCACCCTTGTCACAAGGGGAGGGATGGAACCCGCGTGGAGAGCGATTGTCACTGGTGAAACAAATGGATATTGGCCCGGGACAGGGGACAGGGTCAGTCCTTGGCTGGGATGGCATCAGACAGGAGCCCAGGCTCTCCCTTGCTCCTGGCAAGGAGTGTGAGGACACTGCTGGCTGATGCACTTGTCTGTGCTGTCATTTGATTAGCTGCAGTCTTCAATATTCATGAAGAGTACTGAAGAAAGAGGCTGCCTTGTTTGTTCAGCATCAAGCTGTTGAAAGCATACATGGAACATCGGTTTCTCCACATCCTTTGATTTCAAATGCTGCTTTTTTGTTATTATAAAATGCTACAAGTCTTCATGACGACTTTGACAATAAGGAAAAAAGACTTGGGTTTTTTTTGTGGTAAAAGTATAATAGCAACTGTAAGAGAAAAAACTGGGAAAGAAAATTAAAAGATGCTAAAAAAGTGAAAAAGGGATGCATTTCATGTGAGTGTAATCTGTGTTTTTCACAGACCTGTCCTAAAATTTTCCTAGGAAGCAGCTGTCTTCCAGCATGGACAGCATTTGCAGCTTTTGTTTCTTCCAAACTGTAGGTACATTTTTGTAACAAGCAGAGATGTTTTGAGCTTTGAAACGAGTCTTCTAGTTATGACATTATTAGCAACATTTATTTATTGTCTGTTTGAATCCTGGATTCCTCATATCCCAGCATTTGTTTCCTATCAGTTTATAATCTTCAGGGAATCTGAAGATCTGCTTTGGTGCTCCACTGTTTTAAGTGCATGATGATTTGAAACTTGGGTTTCACTCCTTGTTTGCTTATTTTGAAACTGCCTCTTGCTGTGTTTTACAAGCTAATTTGTCATGGGACTATATTGGTAGAGGTGGGATGAAAATTAAAAATTGATTAATTTATAAGTAAGTAAATGAAACTAGGTTGTACCTCTTAGGCTTTACTGAATTTTTTTCACTTAGTAGCTTTATATTGATAAACATACCTAACCTTTTTTTTTATTTTAGTACTTTTTTGTCCTCAGTTAGTGCTTTACCGCTTGGTTTTTTTTTTAGGTGACAGGCTGTCACCTTTGCTGCCCTCCTGTCACCCTGAAGTGTCTGCTTTTGACTGATGAGCTTCTGTCCCCTGAGCCATTGTCGCTGCTTCCTCGAGGAGCAGTTTGGCTCCTGCTTGGAGCACAATTCTGGCGGGGCTGGAGTTTGTTCCAGGCCGTGCCTCGGGGAGGGGACGAGTGCTCCGTGCAGGTCTGGGAGAAACCGGGGGTGTTGTGTGTGTCCCGTCTGCCTTTGCCAGCTCAGCAGCAGCTGCACATTTGTACAGGTGCTTTGGAAACACAGTGAGGGAATTTTAGCTTTTAGTAGCTGGTCTGTCAGTAGATGAACGGGACTTTGAGTGGCAGAACAGCTGGAGGGGTCAATGAGTGAACAACCTTCCTGTGGTGGCTCTGGTTGTCCCAGTGCAGTGCAGCTCCCCGGCGGTGCCGCTGCTCTGCTGGCGGTGTTGGTAGAGCTGCGTGGGGAGAAAGGCTCTGCCTCTGCAGCTCAGAGAGCACTCTGGGGCGATGGATGGGAGTTGGGATACTCAGGGCTGGGGTGGAGAATTGGTGCTTTGGTTCTGTACTTCTGTGGCTCCCAAGCTGGTGGAGCATGCTTTGTTGTGTAGTTGGGCATTTTACTGGGTGGGGCAGCACAGAGTTCAGCAGGAAATGAGGGACTCCTCAAGGAACCTGGCTGGTTCTCTGGAAATGTGGCTTTCTTCCCTATCATTGCAGCTGGGAGGCCATCAGCACTTCATTCTTTCAATATACCTCCCACAGAATCTCATCTTCATGATTACATCACTTATCTTACCAATATATCTCCCTTTTTAATAGACTAGGAAGAGCCTTGTCATCAATCTCTTACTTTCCCTTCTAATAGCTCTTAAATATCTGAGGGGAAAAAAAACCAACTGCTCTCGGATCTCTTGAGAGTTTGGCATTGCATGTGCATAAGCTGCTTGAGCTTTAAATGTTTAAATCAAAATCAATTCAGTCTTAGGACATCTTTCTCTCTGGTTTCATCAATGTAGTGTGCAATTCTCCCAGTTTCTCTTCTGCTCTGTTTTCTGTAGACTGCAATATTTTGAAGAATCTTTTCCTTGATCAAGCTCCAGAACTGTTTTCCTGTCCCTCCGCTTCACAGTGGCTGTATATGTTGTTGGTTAACCGACTCAACAGTTCAGTGTTAAAACAAGAAAAAGTTTGTGCTGTTTTACCATAACCTTGTAACTCTTTCTTATCTGAAATTAAAGTAAGAAATTTAAGAGAAAGAAACACTATAACAGAGCTAAACAACAGCCAGTGGGAAGGGGAAGCTAAACAACTAAATATGGGATATAATAACTCATTTCTTGCTTCTCACAGGCAAGAACTGGATGGTTGGGTGTCAGAAGCAGGAATCTCACCAGCTACCTGCCAGTGGTTTGTCCCTAAAATCATCTTTGCTTAGGAGCTTTTAGACCTTAAAGATTCATTTTCCCCTGTAACTTGGGGGCTCTGCTCAGAAAAGAGGTGATAGACTTCAAGTTCATTTCAATCTTACCTTGCTCTTATAATGTCAATTGTTGGCTTAAGGAAATGGTCTTATGTTTGCAAGTCAATATTTAACTACTGTGCTAATTGTTTTCTCTTCCATTTCCCTTCAATGGGGTTCAGTTTTATCCAAGTCTTCATCAGTCTGGGAGTTTGCAAGCAGATTAGAAATTAGATTGTACGGTAGAGAACAAGCAATAATAAATATCCTTTTAAATGTTAATTTTTAAATAATAAAAAGAATTGTAAAACCTTTCCTGTTAAAAATGATACTTTGAAATGTGTTCTGGGTGCCATTTTTCTAGTGAACTGAAATCTCACTATGTTTTCTTTTTTCTTCCTTTGGCAGTTAATCTCATAACCCATTCTCCCAGATCATTCTGCTGGTGTTTTAGTAAGGTCAGCAGCTGCTCTAAACTACAACCTTTTTTCAAATGCAGCTGCCAAACTGAATTTTCATGTCAGAGAAATATCTTCTGTCTGCAAAGAACACATGGACACTCCTGTTACAGAAACCTTAGCTGTTCCATCTCTGCTCACTCTGTTCATGTATCAGTGCTCCCTCCTTTGAGGAATAATTGAAAACTTGTGGAAGGGGCTTTTGTGCCCATTGGTAAGGGGCTTGTGAAACTTATTATGCTTTAAAAGACAAAATTTTCTCAGCATTGCCCTAGGAATTCTGGAGAGATGTTTTTAGCTGCAGTGTGGGAAATCTTGCTGAAACTAATAACTGTCTTATTTTGCATGCTGTTAATATGCCCAGTGTCTCTGGAACTGCAAGATGGCTGTATTGGCTGCAGTTAATATGTGACTAAAACATACAATAATACATAATATTCTTTATAATATATGTACAGTATATAAAATGAATAAAACATGGAGGTGTTGAAAAGTTCCCTGAATTCTGACTGCAAAGGAAGGTTCAAGGTTTGGGAGTGCTCAGGGCTGGGTTTCACTGGTGCTGTAGGTTCAGAGGGCTGGCACTGAAACAGGCTGGTCTTTAAAAGTGCAGCACCCACAGCTCCTATTAGATGTGGTGTTCAGGCTCTGTGTTGTCTCACATCTACTCAATGTGCTCTGTCTACAGGTCACATCCTTCTTACAGTTCTGGTTTTGAATGGTACCTACAGAAATAAGAACTTGTGGACAGGATTTGACTTCACTTTTTTTATATTTAATTGAAGAATATAAGAGGAAAAACCCACAGGCATAAAAACTTCAAACACACTCAAGAGGGGAGTTTTTGCTGCACGTACTGGTTGGGAATTACCTGTGAATTCTCTGGGAATTCTATATTCAGGACTTTCTGTACTTAGGAAGGATGTGTGATTTTCTGCATATGTATTTTAGGATGCTGAACTCCTGCTCTAAGTGCACAGTGAAGTCCAAGTTTCAGTCTGCAGGGAGGACAGGTGCCTTCCATAGTAAATGCCCAAGTAATTCCCCATGTTCCTGCAAAAGAGGAATAAGCCTAAAAACATCAGTTTAAAAAGGTAATCGGTTCCCTTTTCACTCCTTGGCAGTATTAAGACCAGAGCATTTTTGATAAAGAAATGTAAAAATCAGTGCTGGGAATCACACTAGAGTTGCACAGCTTTTGGAGCTCCCATTCCTTTTGTGTTTCCTCTTCCAGCCAGGTGTGGGAAGGCCAGTTAGCAATCCTGCAGGGATGTGCTCCTTCCAAGTGCCTGGGGGCCTGGGATAGACGGATGATGTGCTTTGCCATAGATTTTACAAGTGCACATTAAAGCAGCATATCCTGCTTGAAACCCATTATTTAGGGAGCAAAGTGTGACAGAGACAGGAGAACATGATAATCACAGCAGAGCAGGCCAGGCTGAGGTAAAGAATAAGAGGTGGGATTGCTCTTTTCTGCTGGTCATGGGCTGGAAATCCATTAGTGTTGGACTTGAAATGTGTAATTAATGATGAAAAGAGCCACTGGCAATTTGGAGTATATTGAACATGAGCTGTGTAATGAAGTAGGGAGGTGATCTCAACCACTTTAAATGGGAGAACCTGTCATATATGTAATATTAAAAATCTGTCTTAGTATTAGAAAACTGAAGTGTTAAAGTACTCAGTAATTTACAGTATTTAGCATTAAAAATCAGAACGAGCTAATTATGGGTATTAAAATGGCTGCAATAAAATTTGAACATTGAAAGTTTGTAGAAGCTCTAAGCAGTAATTAAGAATGCTATTTTAATACATAAAATTTATTAAAGTTGAGCAAAGAAAAATCCTCGTGCTGCTCACAAGGGAAAGTGTAGAAAGAAAAATCTGCTTTTAAATTCTTATTGTCTTTTACTGGGTTTTGTTGAATAACTAAGAAACATGAAACTAGACTATCCTCTTCTCATACTTAATATAATTTGAGATATTCCCATGTCCTTACTAAAATTGAAGAAGATAGTCCTTTGCATGTTTATCTAATTTTATACTTCAGTTGATAGGGGATTAGAGACTACATTGTGAATTTTTTGTCTACTCTGTATTTTCTGGGATTTTTCTATTTTAGAGCTTCTGAGATCACAGTTGAAATAAAAGCTATAGTTTTATGCCTAATGAAGCAGCATCCACATTTTTAGCTGGTGAAATATTTTTGGCACCCTGTTCTCAATCTGACCTTGCTGGGCTACTACTGCTGAGAGAGTGGCAGCTTCCTGAAGAGAAGGAGGAAAGCTCTGCTTTCATCTGACTCTGGATGATCCTTTTGGTGCTGGAACCTCCTCCTGGAGCAGTCAGAGAAAATCCAGGCAAACTCCCTCCTATCAACCTGCAGGCCTTTGGATAAACTCAAACAGTAGTCAAGAAGCTCCTGGGAAATGGGAGAATGCTCTTCGGCAAGAAGTTACAAAGTCTCACCACTTTCTGCAGAAGCTCAGCGGAGTCTTAATGGATTACCTGAATATTGAGTTGTCACCTGGAAAGGGACTTTTCCAAAAGATATTTACATTACCTGTGTTCTTGAGCCATCCACCCTCTCCCCTTCCAGACAGGTAATGGTACATCAGTGACACTGAGTTGGATTAAGTACATTGCTCAGTTCGAGTAAGATTAAGTAAATAGAATGGAGCTTTTCAGTTTGCCACCAACTTCTTTTTTTAACTTTTTTACTTTCCACTGGGGATAATCAGGATTTTTCTTACCAAGATGTGCCCCTTTCTGCTAAAATTTTGGTGGTGTTTCTTTAGCACATACTTTTGCCATTCATTTTTTGGGCCATGGCGGGTTTGAAGGTTCAGGCTAAATCCTTTGGGACAGGGGGACATGCAGAGCTCACTTTTAAACTATGTTTATTGATGAGTAATCTTTGATTAGCACCAGTATCACTGACTCCTAATGAACATCATTGCCTTTCTCTAGGAGTACAAATACAGAAGAATTTGTGTTGAATTCTAGCTCTTCTAGGCTTTATCCCTCCCCATAAATGGAGTTTGAGCATATCCAGTCACTCTTTTTGAAACCCAAAATAGAATTATTTTCTTGTGTGTTGCTGAACAAATAATTTTGGAAATGTTTTCATTTGCTCTTTTGCTCTAAGTTTTACACTCACTGCATTTTCCTTGAGAAGTATTTCTGAAAAATAACACTTTTAGTTGGCTTTTCCTCAAATCAGAAAGTGCTTGTTCTTGCTACATCTAGCTGTTTCAGTGGATGGATATTACCTGGATCGCTGGACTGAATTCTCCACAAAGTAGTGGCAGGGCTCAGAGCACTCCTTTTGAACACTGCAGTTATGTGCTCTTCAGCACTTCTCTTAGCAGGACCCTGATCAATACAGTACTTCATAATTTCTCAGGTTCAACTCAGATTTAGAGAGGATGTCAGTATTAATGAGTTCAAATTATTCTCTGGAAGCGATCATGCTGTTAGTTCATTCAGCAGACAAAATCAACTTGACCTGGACCAGGAAGCTGCCTCTCATCCTAAACCCTTATCATAATTTATTAAACCTTCTGCATTCATTGATGTTGCCTGTTCATTCTACTGCTTTTCTTATTATCAGAGAAATCATTAACAGCTTCCTTTCCTCTGAGATTGGTATGGTTTCTTAGAAGCCACATATCAGTCTAAGTTTTTTTGTTTGTATCACCTCCTTTCCCTAATTCTTGAGCCTTGCTTTCCCCCACTAAAAAATAAATAAGTAAAAAGACTAGCAACTCAGGAGGGCAAAATGCTGAGCATTAAATCCTGTGCTACTAAAGCCCTGGGATTAAGGGTTTTTTAACTGCTGAATTCTGGAAGATTTTTGAAACGAACCTTTGAATGCATATTAGTTTGGAAACTGAGACATCAATCCTTTAAAACAGTTCTGCAGTACACATTTAATTGTCTGTGTTTATTCCAAGTTCTTTTAAGGTAGAAAAGGAGCTTAAAGATTTTTGGCAAATACATACTACTTGGATAGAAACCCAAGAATTTTAACAGCTGTTTTCTGGAGAATGTCTTGGCTTTTCTTGTTCTTTGTGATTTATATCTATGGGCAGTTTGATGTTACCTTTTGCTGATTTGTGGTTTTCAGTTTGGTGCTCTAAGGCAGTGTGGCTTTGCAAGTGTTTGAGTCACTCCTGTCACTGCCAGGACAGTGGGACAGAGGTGGGGGGGGGGGACAAGGGAAAGAAGTTTGGGGTAACTTAATATTGCTAATTTTTTGTCTTTTGAATAGGGTTCAGATTTTCTGTGGTTCAACATAACATGTTACTTAAATACATTAGAAGGATTGAGTTGCTGCATGTCTTTTAGGAGCACAGCCACTAATTTCAATGAAATTTGGAGGGGGTGGGAGTTGTCCAAAAAACAAATTTCTGCAGTTTTTGTGAAGGTAGATAACTGGCCAAAGTTACTCTTAACGTCCCTTTCCCATCCCTCTTCTACACACTCTTCTAAATAAAAGCAAGAGCAGGATTTAAATTGTTAGATTTTAGAGAATCCACACAGAGTTACAGAGCAGTAATCCATGGAGAACCAAGCTTCATTGTTTCCACAGCTTGTGGCACTGCTGGAAAAGACAAACAGAAGGAAAGAGTAAGTGTGCAGCAGTCTCAGTTGGCCAAACCCTACAAAGAGAGCTTTTATCAGTGTATCAGCATGACAGCAAAGACTTCTGTGGTTCCTGAAAACAGATATTATGTTCTGGTTCTGGAAGAAAATTTTCTTCACAGTTTAAACTGGAGCAATTACATTCCCAGGAAAAGCAGCAGGAGGGACAGAAAAATGTGTTGTACCTTCTCAGAAATCCCCACAAAGCAGCTGATCAGATTTAGGATCTCATTTTATGTCTCATGATGTGTTCTTGCAAATTCATTATTTTTAAAGTGGGATTGTGCCTGACTCTTCCAAAGGCACATAATCCATTTACTGCATTGACAGAGAGAAATCTGTGTACCATTCCCTGTTCTTGTTCGCTGGGTGAGGAGGTGGTTTCACTGCTGCTTTTGCACTCCTTGTTTCTCTGGTTGGTGAGGGCAGAGGGCTTGGTGCACTCAGCATCTTACCCTCGGGCAGCCTGGGTGCAGAATGGGAATGCACATTGATCATAAGAGGGAATATGGTTTTAGTTTACTTTGTGCATATTGTGTAAATTGTCATGGATTAGTATTTTGCTTCTAATTTAAGCAGTTTATTTGTATTAATTACTTTTTGAAATTTAACAGCTAGTTGGGAGCAATGATTCATTTACTGAGGAAAAATTCAGCTTGTTTGAGGTTTCAGGTTAAATTTGACACCTTCAAATCTGACTCTTCACTGCAAACTGAGTTTTATGCAGTGCTGGTGGCAAATGGGAAATTATTTCTAGTTAGCTAACAAATATAACCATAGTTTTAAAAACAGAAAGAAAACCCAACCTTTACATAGAAGGAAAGCCTGGTGAATCCTACAATCCCACACAGAATTGTCTTTTAAGAATTAAAATGTGGGAGTTATCTTAATGACAAGCAGATTATTGGAAAAAAGTCATGTAGGATTCATTTAAACCATTGTTTTTTCATGTTATTGCTAATGTGTTAATAAGAAATTGTTATGTTTGTGTGATCCTGATAGCAAAGCTGACAGTAGTGTGGCCTTTTGGCTTCCATCTGAAGAAACAGTGGAAGCCAAAGGACCAAACGAATTTTCAGTGATAGTGTCACAGTTCCAATGTTTAATTACAATTGCAAATTATGCAGGAAGGGACAATGGGATTTTGTAAAACATATTGTTTATGTGAAGGCCAGAGCTGTATCTCCTCCTAACAGTGAGACAGCAGCAGTGTACAGGATAAAATGTAAAAGGTACATCTTTGGGATCAAAAGAACCCCAGAAATGCTGGACTGAAAGGTTTGGTAGGCAGCAAATTATTTGTGAGGAGTGTTCTGGGATGTAGGTAAGAACACAGTTTAACAGTGAACTCAGAAGTCACTGTAGGCTGCTGCTGGAAGGCTCATCCAGCTTCTGTCCATCCTTCTGCTGTTGTTTGCCACACTTTGTGCTTTTGCCAATGCAGTCTGCAGCACTTAACTTTTCAGAGGCCTCTATTCTAAAATTGTGAATGTTTTATTTTTCAACGGGAAACGTTTCTTAGAAGAGGAGGCTTGGGAAAAGATATGAAGTATCTGAGCCCCAAGTAGAGAAGTAGTTATTTAGAGGGGGTTTGCTGGTATACCCCACCGTGGTGACAGGAACCTAAAGGGGGGCACAGACTCAAGAACAAGGGAGGGTTGGGACAGGACAATATGGAACCTTTGCTTGGGTCAGTGAAGGAAAAGGAGCAGAGAGGGAAGATGGTCCCTGACAGGGAGGTGTCCCAGCTCCGGCTGAATCTACAGTCCTTGAGCCACAGTCATGGAAGGAGGAGGAGAGGAAACGGCTCCAGTCTCACTCTGCATGGTCAGGGCTCTCACACTTGGTCTGTGGGAGAAGCCAGCCTCCTGAACATGCAAAGGAGAAGCTGGAAAGTTGTTTCCAGCATGGCCTGGCTGTGTGGATGGAGAGGAGGGGATGGCCATGACATTCTCACTGCTGAGGAGCCACTGCTCTGTGAACTTCACCTGGTGCCTCGAAATACCGGGATGGATGTCAAGGAAAGTAGGGATTTTGTCATGAATAAAGGGAAAGGTTCAGAGGGGGGAGGTAGATTTAGAAAGAAATGAGTGCAACTGTGAAACTGAATGTAGGTGGTAGTGAAAGCTGACCTGCATTGTTTATTCTCCGAGGGGTTTGTCAGGGTGGGATATAACTACGTTTTTGGATAAGAAAGGGGCCCCATATACATATAATGTTAGGGAATTGAAACTATCACCTAAAAAGATAATACTGATCTGAAATTTAATGTGTGTAAATACAAGCAGTTGGCAAAATCTGGATTTTGGGAGTGTTCTGGGGAGTATGGCTACACACATGCATTTGTCTTGTGTTTGGGCTTTTGGCCTCAGTAGAAGTACAGGTCTTTACAGGTCTTTCTTCTGTGCCACGTGGTGTTTTTATTATTGTAGACGTGTTTAAAAAAAATTAGCCAGAAAATGGCACCACTATTTAATAACTTTGAAGATTAGGGTATCTTGCTATTCTCAATTATTTAAACTGAATGAAACTGTGATCAGCCAAATTCTGGATTTAAAAAAAAAAGAATTACAGTTTTAAGATTCCTGGTATAAAACCTAGAGAGCTATGTCTGTTGGTATCTCATTGGAAAGATTAAAAGAAACTTCATTATTGTATTTAAACAATAGTTTTAAACTAGCCCTCTGCCTCATGACTGCTGCCAGCTGTCCACAGGTAGGAGGAAAAAAGTTCTATCTTGATGTGAGAAAGGAGATTTTAAGGAAGTGCTTTTCTTGGTGTTCAGAGACTTTTCAGAGTGTTACATTAGCTATAACTAGAAATGAAACACTGGTTGGTTGTGCCTGTGTGTGCTTTGCTCCTGTGAACTGTCAGCCAGATGCAGTGAGGTAGGATTGCCCTTGTACCCCTGACTCTGGGCCTTGCTGCCCTGGGGAGGTGTGTCTCACAGCTCTCTTACAATATGTTTCATATATGTATGTGTAAGAATCAGACTTTCAAAGGTGGTCTTTGTTATCTAAACTAAAAGGAGTGGTTGTGGTGCAGTTTTGAGAAAATCCTCCCTGCGAAGTCCAGGACAAGTGGAAAGTCCCTATAGGAATTGTTGCACACACATAACCAGGCCAAGGTTCTTGGTGGAGCTCCTTCAGACTGAGCTGCTCACTGAGGTCATGCAGAAGTTTGGGCAGGATTCCTGTCCTGGTTTAACCCCATGCAGCCACCAGGCCCTCGCAGCCACTCGCTCGTTCCCTACCAGCAGGATTGGAGAGAGAAATGGAGGGGTAAAATCTGGACAACTCCTGGGTTGAGAGAAGGACAGCTTAACAGTGAAAGCAAAAACTGCACACACAAGCGAAGGAAACCAAGGAATTCATTCCACCTTCCCACAGGTGTTCAGCAGGTGTTCAGCACCTCCAGGAGAGCAGGGTCCCAGCACAGGTAACAGTGTCTTGGGAAGGCAAATGCCATCACTCCAAATGTCCCCCCTTCTTCCCTCTTCCCTCCACTTTATATATTATTCATGATGTCATGAGGTCTGGAATATCCCTTGGGTTGGTTTGGGTCATCTGTGTCCCCTCCCAACCTCCCAGGCACCCCCAGCCCCTCCCTGGTGTTGCCATAGGAGGGGCAGGAAAGGCCATGGCTGTGTGAGCTCAGCAAGAACAGAAAGATCTCGCTATTATCAACCTGTGTTCAGCACAAACCCAAACACAGCCCCATACCAGACTCTGTGAAGGAAATTAACTCTACCCCAGCTGAAACCAGCATGGTCTCATACTCTATTTTCTGATACCCAGAGTGTCTTCCAGAAGGATTTCAGCTGGCATCAATACCAGTATATTGTCAAAGGCTGGGGGCTGTGAGAGCTTGATGTTTATCTCAAACAAGAAAATATAACAGGAAAGCAATTTTTATCTTTGTTGTGTGAGAGAATGATTTGAACTGGATTTAGAGGATGTGAGAAAGGAAATTGAAACACTTTTCAAGGTCACATTGAAAGCTCTGCAGGCTTTCTCACATTGTCGTTGATGCAGGCAGCCCTTGGTGATCCAGGGTCTCTGCAAAGCTCACAGATCAGCCTTTATGTTCTGTACAGGGAATATTCTGCAATTAGCAGTGCACTGACCTTCCACTGGACAGAGTGACAGTCCATGGACAGCACATGTGCCATAGCTGAGACAGGCAAAGAACTGGAACTTAGGACATGCACTTGACTGAAAATCACCTGCTGGTGTAAGGCGGGCTGTGAGAGGAAACAACAGGAAATGAGCTGCTGTGGGTAGTACTGGAGTACTCTTGAGCTTCTAATTGTGCTAGTTGAATTTTCTTGACATTTTCTCTCTGTGAATAACTAATTGGCATTTTAGATGTTTAGTTATTTTCTGTGCTTACGCTTTGTATCTAACACTTATCACTAAACACTGATGGACACCTGCATCCAGAGAGAGGGACAGTGTCACAGGCTTAATCTGATGGCTAATTAGAAATAATCTGACCACAGGATTTCATGAAGTCTACTGAGGCTGAAAGTGGATACTCAGTTTTTTGTTTACTCAATGTGGTTTCAAATCCATTGCTTCTTATTAGAGATTTCACTCAAAACACATAACAGAAACCTAAATTAAATGATGTTTTCTCTATGTTCCTGTAAATGGTTTTACAACTCAGTTAGACTTGCTTAATTAGACATTTAATGATATTTATGAGTGATTTCCCCCTTTAAGACTGAAGTGAAGTTTTTTCATACTTTATGAATTGTATGCACTTAAACAGGAATATAAGAGTTACATCTTGGTGCTAAATATGTGTCATTTGTTCGTTTTTTCCACTGATAGTGAGTCGAAGCCCACACTGGGTTTCCCAGTACTTCCTTTTGTGGACATAAAGCCTCTGTGTTTATTTGTTAATTTTTTTTTTGGAGTATGTGGTGTGTTCCTGTGAGCCATGGTTATTAATTGACAGATGAGTTACACTATGATGGCACTTAAAATGCACAACGTGTATTTCTGAAAGCAGTCGTTGCTATAGCAACTTTCTAGTAGGTCACTGGCAGTGTTGTGTGTGTGTGTATGATTTTGCTGTTAATGCAGACAAATACTGATAGAAAAATGAGAAATGGGAGAGTCAGAAAGAAGGTAGCCCTTCCCCCCTCCCTGTCCTCTCCCCTCAAAACAGTGTCAGAGAATTTTGTGGCAAAAATACTTACTTAGGATATTGCATATATTGGCAAGGAACTGGCTATCATCTGCTATAATTAGATGCTTTCTTTCTATTTATGCAAAGATTATTAAAAAACCTCCAAATGGCCTAAATCTGACTCTGCTTTTTCTTTGACATCTTTAGAGTTTGGTTAGGAAAGGAATCCATACTCAGTGGATCCAAAATTAATGTGTTGTATTTACTGAGCATTAACACCTATTTTTGAAGTACATCTGCAGTATACAATGGAATTTTGAGAAACTGGGGGGTTTTCCCTGTTTTTGTAAGATCTTTCAGCAAAGTACAGTGCATTTCTGTAGCAATTTAGGCCAATGCAGATCCCCTGGTCCTGTTCTCCCCTGGTTGTTCCCCGCTCTTCCCTAGCCCTGGTCTTGTGCTCGTGCAAACAAAGGATGAGCCAATTCAGGGAACTGATCCAAATACAAACGACTGGGAAACAGTTTTTACAATTGCTAGACAATTTCCTGCATTGTACAAATGGGCAGAAAACCACGTGCCAGTATGGCCATAGGAGGGAGGAGCCATGGTGCCTGATGTTCAGGGCAGTGGACGTGGATGGTAGTGACTGGCATTCCCAGACATTCATTCAGGTGTTATTTCCCACTGACTCTGCTTTTGGTTTTGCTCTGAAACTTAGCTAAAAGTGCTGTGCAGAGGACTCTATCCCAAATTCTTTGCATTTGTATTTTTCTCTGAAATAGTTCTCTAATAGTGTCTCCTGGGTTTTCCTTCGTTTTTAAATTTTTACTGCCCTGATTAGAGAGCATTCATATATCTCTTTTAAAGTGATCAACCTATAGCTAGGCCATTATTTTGAGTCTTGAATTAACACTGCTTTAAGATAATAGAAAATGAATGACTTAAGGGAGCATGTTCTAGATGGTGATAAATGAAAATAATGTAACGTGTAGGAAGTGTTCTGTGATACTGTAATCTAATATATTTTTCTCAAGTTACACTGTGGAGTGTTTAATGTGGACTTTGTGTTGCCTCTTTTGTTCTGCAAAAGCCATGAAGAAGCTGTGCTGCATTTTCAATTGAATCAATATGGTAGAATTGCTGTACTGCCTGGATGGGAACAGGGAGGGATTGTGGCAGGGAGGGCAGGAGGACTGATCTGCTTGCTCCCTTCTTTTCCAGTGCCCCCTGTGTCTCCATTCACTGGTTTGCTGGGAGTATCCAGGCTGCTGTAAGAATAGGAGTAGGAACATGTGGTCAGGAGCAAGAGGAAAGAGCAGGGACTGCATTTTAAATGACACAACTTATCAGATTGGTTCAACCATTGTATGGAACTTCATCCCAAAACCCTGTTGAAAAAAGAAAATGTCTATTCCATGTTGGTTTGTTGTTGGTTTTTTAAATTATTATTCTCTGATATGTAGTCATGTTCTCTGTGTTTCAAGAACTTGATTTGTAGAAGTGCTAAGTGTTGGTATAACCCCTGGAAAAAAACTTCCTTGATACTTTTAAAGTATTCAAATGATTGCTGAATGCTTTATTAAATATACTTGTGTATACTGTGTGCTCTGGAAAAGCTTGCTCCAACTTTGCCTCAAGGGTGAAGGCAATGCTTATAGATTAATGTTTACATTTATTTGAATAATTTGGAGGGAAATGGAGGTAGGACCAGGTACCAGAAAAATGAAAACCTGTGTCTTCCTTGTATTTTCTGTAAGGATTGTTCCTAGAGGAAATGTTCTCTTGGTTAACTCCAGGGGCTACAATTTTTAGCTAGAATTTGCTCTTGAGAATCTCATGGGAGTTGAGAATCTGTTTAAGGAAATGCTTCAAAATATTCTCACTCTTGCTCTTACAGCCTGACAGTTTCAAATATCAGTTACTGGATGTGTTTTCATTTTATTTAGCTGTGTAAGATACTGAAAATCCTCTGCCTGTCTTTCTGAAGGGCAGAAGAAAGTATTTGCAAATTCTTCAGCATTTAAATCTGTGTGATCTGTTCTCTTCTCTGCAAAAACAAAAGCCAAGGAGTATTACAGGGGGAAGTATCCTCTTGTGTGGATCAGCTGCTGGAATTTCCCCCCTCACTGGGGAGCCTCAGCTTCTCTTTTCCAGAGCTTCTGTTAAGTTCCGTTCAGTCTTACCAGCAGTGCTGAGAGAACTGTGCTTTTTCTATTTCCAGTGTCTTATATTTGATGGTAGAAGACAATTCTCTTCTCTTCTAGGCACGAGATTTTCTTTTCTCACTTGTTAATTTTTTTTTTCTCAGTCTGTCATTCCCAGGGAAGAGAGTGGTAAGGCTGCATGTGTGTAAGCAGAAGATTGGTACTGTTGGGGACCACCACTGTAGCTTAGCAGAGAATTCTGTGAGTAGTAGTTCTTAAGTTCCAGGTGTTGAAGACTGTGCCCTGAACACTGACCTTAATTTCACCACCCTGTCCTGAATGGAGCTTTGACCTTGCACAGACACAAACCAGGCAGATGCCCCCAAACCCCCAGCACGTTTCTAAACAAGTTTTGGTTGTATCAGGATAGCCTCAAGATCCCACATTTTTCCTGTTCTTGGGTCCCTCAGAGATGTTGGTTTGTGGCTCTTGATTTCATCTGTTAGCCTGCTACCTATGAGGCAGTTCACGGCAGCTACTCTGCATTTCTTCTGGTGATTAATCCTTGGATTCTTTTCCTCAGTTCACAGTCAAGGTTAGCTGTCTTTGGGTATCAGGTGGGGAAGAGGTTTGGTACCTTATTTATTTCCCACAGGAGGGTAACAGGTTTAGGTTGCTGGCAAAGCCCATGTTCCAGTTCTCCAGTACCACAGGGTTTCCTCTCTGATTGGGTGTCTTTAGAAAAATAAAGCACTCTGGCAGTTCATGCTGGAACTGTTGATAGCTTCATTATCAACATCATGGAGCAGCCTTCATCTGATGGCAGCCTTTCCAAGGGAGGTGAGATCTTTCTTCTGTCTCTTTTCAAGTGGTCCATTTTGGCTAAGCTTTAGCTAAGCTATTTCATTAGGCTGAAAACTGCTGCATTAGTCCAGTCAATTGTTTTAGTAAATATTACCCAGATCAAAAAATTCTTCCTTGTCTAGGGGGAAGGACTGCTGTCAGTGTTACTGGGAGAAAGTATTTTTGGTTAGGCTTTAAAGTTGGGAGCACAAAAATGAATGTTGCTTGCTCAGACACTGTCACATTAATTCCATTTTTTGTCATCTGCTTGTGAAATAACTCTTCAGAAATAAAAAGAGGTGTTCCTGTATTTCTGTAAGGAATGCAAGATACAGCTATAAAAGAAATCATCAGTGTTTGCAATTTAGAGTACCCAAGTAAATTAGTGACAGCTCTGAAGTTTGAGTTGTCACCATGCCTTCAAAGTAAAGTATTTGTCTTGAGTCAAGAGGGAAAACACTCAAGGAGCAGTGAGGAAGAAGGTGGAAAATCAGTTGCTGTGTGGTCAGTGCAGTTAGCAAAGCCCTGCTAAAAAATCCTGCTTTGTGCTGCACTGCAGTAAATCCACAGTTCACCTGTGTCCTTGTGCTCTACACCTCTATTACAGCATTGCCTCAGCACCATCCCTGGGCTGGGCCAGGCAGGGCACGTGGGCTCTGAGCTGTGTGTCTGATAGCAGGACAAAACTATGGCTGATGAACAGGACAAAAGCAGCTCTGCAGATCCTGGCCCCTGCCTCCACCCACACCAGAGCACTGGGCTCAGCCAGTGCCTCCTTTCAAACATCCCCTTTTGAGGTACCTGTCCTTCTGTCAGGCCTGTTGGTGTTTGGCAGCACAGCCAGAAATTGTCAGGAGATGGAGGGCAAACTGCCTGGTTGGATGTGAAGTCCTTCAGAAAGGAAACTGAATTAGCTTCTTGTCCACATCAGGCACGGGTTTCTGTGTTCTTGCCTCTCCTTGTGTTTCGGATAATGCTTGTTTGATTTGTCAGTTTGTCCAGTTTGGAACTGGCCTCTCAACCAGCTCCACACAGTGTGATCATCATCTTCCATCTGTACACTCACCATTCCTGTACCTGGAACAATGAAAAAGCAATGGAAGAGATATTGAGGGTTTTTTCAAACATTTTTCCCCAAGAAAAAGAAATTTTTAATAAAAAAAAGCAAGCAGTTTTGCCCCCCCCCCCATCCCGCTAGTCTTCCTAGGGTTTTTAACTAAGGAGAAAGAATTTCTGAATGATAAAAACTTTCTTTCAGGATTATTTGCTGAGCTAAAATAAATCTTTTTCCCAGGTGCTAATTTGTCTTTTCCCTACTGATACTTGCTTCCTGGCCTATTGTAGAACTGTTGCCAGTTGTACATAGTACTTGTTAATAAATTAGTTACTATTTCTTATTATTTCATTGATTTCTTTTGATTTCAGTGTTAGGTAGGTCATTAGCAAACGTTGGTGGGTAGCCATCCCTATTTTAGCTTATATTTTGTTTCTTGAGTCCTTGGATTCTTTTTTTCCCCCTCATATCCCAGTCTCAATCAGGAAAGGCTCTTAAGTACAGGTAATATATTTTTTAGGTCGGTTGACATTGCTGTGAAAAAGCAGGCAAGCTCCTGGATCACACTGGTTTAGACTGAAGTAAAACCACAGTCCTTAAGCTCAGTACAGGTAGAAGGCAGTTCATTGCTATGAGCTTTGCTGAGGTGTGGGGAGGTATTGCCTGTGGGGCAGAGAGATGAGTTACAGGGATGGAGGAAATGAATGTGGGATAAAGCCACTTTCCCTTATGAGTCAATTATTTGAAATGAATGTGAATCTTTGTTTTCCAGCTGTGTGCCTTCCTAAGTGTTTCAGATCAGGAGTAAGAACTTAGGAGTCAGATGGTTTTGTTCTGGAAAGTGTTCTTCTGGCAAATCATCGTTTCCTTGTTTGCTGCTCGTCCTGTTGCTGTTCACCTGTGTAGTGTTGGGAAAGTCATTGGGCTTTGAGGAATTGTGTTAGCCTGTGGATTTAGGTTTGAATTTTGGTTGCAGTATGAGGGCATCTGGGAAACATGCTTGCAAGGCTTTTTGTTTCTAGCTCCAGCATGGTTGTGTGTGTCCATTGAAAAAATGTGCTTTTCCCCACGACTTTGTTGTGGTGGTTGTGTTGTTTTAAGACTGATGTATGCTTTTGCAGTGAAGGATTTGTCTGTACTGCTGCTACAGGTCAAAAGCTGTGCCATGTGTACTAATGGAGGAGGATGTACCATTGATGAGGTTTGGTCAGCAATATGGGTGGGTTTTTGTGTGAGGGAGTCTTTGGGAAGGTTCTCTTGGCTCAGAGCAGGTGCAGTGCTGAGCATTCACAGCACACTGCCCAAGTTCTTTGGACATTGCCTCCACTTTATGGCTTGTTTGAGTTTCACATTGTTGGCTTCATGACAGGAGGTGTTGGCCTGGAGGACGGGAAACCAAGTCTCAGTGTTGGCTTTGGAACGGTCTGATAGAGGTGTTTGTTTGGTGTCACACTTTGGATGGCTTTGGCATTGTATGAGTTTTCAGAGGAAAAATACACATGATCTGTATGTTTCAGAAGAAGAGTAGGCTTGGTTGTACCATTATAATCTTTGTTGAAGTAAGCCCATGATGATTTCAACCTGTTTATGGGCCTTGTCGACTGCTTTTAGACTGGGACAGTGTCAGGTTAAAATGGATTGGAGCTATTTAGCAGCATGTGGACTCTAGAGTTATTGTTCTTATAAGTTCTTAAAGCAAAATGTGGTCAACGGGTAACTGGTGATCTGACTTAGTGAGTTTGTGGTAGCATTGATTGTTTGATGGAGGGATGATTTAAATGGTGTAGTTTATAGATACAGTGTAGTTTGTCTTGTAACCAGACAAGTAACAGGTGGTGAAGAGGGGAATACTCTAATGTGTTCTGATGGGGTTTTTTTTTTCTATCTGGTCTCCTTGGATTAAAGACCTGCTCAGCCTCTCGGTCTTGGGAAACACATAAGAAAGTTCCTGGTAGAGGAGAATAGTGTTGATTCATTTACTGGGAGGAGAACTTGAAGCAAATTTTAGTGGAGAAGAACCAAGTCAAAATTGCCTGCTTGTTTTGCTATTGTCAGGGTTTGGGATTGCTCACAGCTTTTTCTTTGGTGTTGGGGATATGATGGGATTTAGGGCTTGGGTGGTTTTTTCCTTGAAAGGCTGCAAGTTGTGGATTGGTTCAGAAGAGGGATTGTTGTGCTACAGGATGTAGGTGGAGGGTGTCTGGTTTGATATCAGGTTGAATTTTGTCAAGAAGTTGTTGGGGTTGGGAAGTAGAGTTTGATTCTGTAATTTTTATATCTATGTATATATAATGATCTTTTTTGATAACCTAATCTTTTATGGTCTACCTCTGCTCCTTTTTTTTTGCTCTTGTTCAGTTTTCACAAACTCTTTTTTAGGAGGAGCTTTTCAGGTGTTTATAATTTAGGTTTTCTGGCTAGCGGAAATGGGAAGAATATGGAAATTACTCCCTCTCTGTGGTACATCTGTATATTCTGTCAGTAGTCCCACAGAATGTCAAGAATCAAGAGTCAAAAAATCTGTGCTACTGTGACCTCTCTTGAGAAGTCTCTTTTTATGCTAAAGCAAATGGGATTTAAAAAAAAATAATTTACAGAGTTACGTGGGCCAAAAGTAATTAACAATGGAAGAAAAAATAGATTTCTTATATTTCTTGTTGAAATTTGTTTCTGCTTAAATGAAAAGCATCAGTGGAACCCCTGTCCACTTAATGCTAGTAAAATGGTTTCTAAAAGCAATGGTATTTAGACTGGCTCTGTGCACAGAGATAACAGTATGCTCCTTATAAAATGCTTATTGGATATTTGCTAATCCCTTTTTTAAATGCAATGTCACTTCTGAGCAGCTTGAAACATGAAGTATTTAATAAATTAAAAATATCCACGTACCCTCATGTACACAGAAAGATGATATTTGAGTGAATAAGGAGCTGTAGTGGAACAGATGCCAATTAGCTACATCAGGTTGAGGGTTATGCTGAGCCTCCAACCTGTTGTTAGACAGGCAGTAGTACATGAATCCATGGGGTTTTGTCACTGGAGCATTGCTGAATTCCCTGGACTCGGAAAAACTGGTACACCAGGATCTTCCAGTTCCTGAGCTGATAACACTGAAAGACTCTTAGCCTAAAACTTTGTAAGGCTTATCTGTGGAGTAGATGTGAATACTGAGGAGAGGCTTTCAGTGCCTCAGTCACTCTAAGATAATGCCCAGAAATCTTTGCTTTTTGAGGGTGTTTGATTGGGACATCGTTGCAAGGCTGTGGATCTTGACAGGTCTGGCAATGAAGGAATTGATGGAGCTGCTCCTCCAAGCTCAGAGTCTGAGATATGGCTTCCTGAAGGATCAGTTTTCAGTGGTGGGAATGCTTTAACGAAGTCCTCAACACCACCTCCTTCCTTTGAAGAATGATTATGAGTTTGTGTTTTTTTGAGGAGAGTATTAAAAGATGCCTATCAGGAAATTGGTGGAATATTGTATGTTAGAGTGGTCCTACATTTACTTCTACTTGATACATGCAAGCCTCTGTATTAACCATTGAAAATCCTTTCTCTTAGCAGCTAAATTAGTATTTTAGTGACCTTATTTTCATCTTGCCTTTGTGCACTTCCCTCACAAGTTCACAGGAGTACCAGAATCAGTCATTTCCCAGAGTTCTTACAATCTGGAAAAAAAGTTCTGCAGTTCCTTTTGGCTTTTGTCCTCAGAGTCCCCCATATGAGGAGAAAAGTCAAAATGAACAAAAACTTGAACCTTTCTGAGAGTTTTTTCCTTTATTCCAGCATTCTGCACATCAGGCTTTGCTTCCTTTTTGTGAAAATTGGTTTTATTGTTGGCAATTTTCCAGATGCAATGAATAATAGAACACCAGATGTCCACTGCTGAGAAAAATTACAGATGAGTAAACACTTTCCTGAGGTAGCATAAAAATCTATTAACAGTGCTTCTGGTGTGCCTGCAGACAGTGTGAGCTCCTGGCTTGCTGTGCTTTGTGCTGCACATAGATGAATATCTAAAGCCTCTGTGGCCCTTTGCACATCTAACTCTATTAGGGCTTCCTGCCTTCCTCTAGGTGTGGATTATTTTCTAGGAATGAGCACTCACTGCAGTGCTTGAGCGTGAATTTAATCACTGGATTTAGTTTTAATTATTGTCACACATGGGTTTGATTGAAGGTGAAAGTCCCAGAAACATTAGAAGAGATGGGGATAAGAAAGGGAATGGAGAGTTGGCCTAGTCCCCAGCTTTTCCCTCCAGCAGGCACAATTCTGGTTGTGCCATGTTTTCAGACCCAAAGCAGGCTATGTCCCAAAAGCCTTGTCTGTTTTTTCCCAGTTGTTTCAGGCTCCTCAGAATAAGCTTTCACCACAGACTTTGCCTGTTGCACCTGACAAAACATGACCCATCTACTTGGGAAAAGCAAAAATATTCAGTGTTGATATTCAATCAGATTCAATTGAGCAAACTATTGAAGAGCTTCACTAGTGCTTACCTGGCTTGTAAGTGTCTTACCTGAATTTTCCTTGCTGCAGTAAAACCCGTTGCTTGTGTGTTCCCGCTGAGAAAAACTCTTTATTCCCCCTCTCCATTGCCTTTGCAGAAGTTTTTATACGTGGGAAAACAAGTCATCCTCCTTCAGTCTGGTCTGTGTCCAGCTGTACTCCCCTGTTGCTCTCCTGTGCACAGGTCTGTTGGAGCCTCGTGGAACACTGGCTTGGCCCACTAAAATCAACTGTGCAAAACCTTGAAAAGCTTTAGGCCATTTTAGTGAACTGAGTGAGCATCAGCTGAGCAGGATGGTCCTTTTTGGGGGAAGCATTTAATTACCTATAATTGTCTTGATAGCTCACACTTACGCTGTCCCTTTTATTATTCAGTCTTACGCAAGTTTTTATTGATTGCTCAGTCTTTTCTGTAGAGGATGACTCAACTTGGTAGTTTCTACAGTAAGCAAAATCTCTCTCAACTTAAAATTTGTTCCATGGGGTTTTTTTATGATACTCAATGCTCTTGCATCATTTTGAAAAGACAATTGAGTTTATCTTCTCAAGAATCCTAAGTTTTGGAAATACAAGTGCAGAGAAACAGAAGGCTTCAAGGGTCCATCTATTCATTCTCACAGCTTGAGGATAATAGAAGTAACTTTGTAGAGCCCTTTCCATTTTCTCTGTTTTATGTTCGGAGCAGGTAGGCCTGAGGCTGGTAGATAGCTGATGTTATCCTAACGGACAGATAGGAAGGAGCAAGTTGTTAATTTAGACCTTAATCATCCAGATATTGAACTAATATTCGAACTCAGTGTCTTAACTCTTAGTGTTGTGCAATCAGCCCATAATTATTTGCCTTATGAGTGACGGAGTGCCTGTAGCCCCTGGTGATCTCAGTCACAGTTATGAATGCTCAGTGCTGCAGAAAATCAGGTCAAGTGTCTCATGGAGTGTCCACAGAGGAAGGAGCAGTTATGCCTGAAGAGTCTGTTAGAATAACAAAGGGAAAGCAAAGTTTCCTTATGCTCAGTCCAGCAAATTTACATTTATTAAAAAAAAAACTATAATTACAAATTGAAATTTTAATATTTCTGTTCTTGAGCAAGCCAGATCTGCTGGTGTTAAAGCAGCATACAGGGAATTGTTTTCATGAAGCACTGATTAGTATTTTTAGTATTAGCCATCCTAGGCATTAGAAGAAAGCAGTGTATGATAATATATTTAAAAGCTATTTGGACTAAACACTGGAGAACAAACAATTGTCTGAGTGATGTGTGACATTAAATTAACTAAGCCATTATAGCCATGGTTAAAAGATCGTATCAGCTTTCCTGTGTGATCTTGGTGTTGGTGCCTTGGCCCAGACCTGCACAGTACAGGAATTAGCTGCTACCTTTTGGAAATGGTAGCAGAAGATACAGAAAAACTGATTGGTTTTGGCAGTTCACACATTTTTAGAGACAGAAAACTAAGTATAGAAATGTGGTAGTATGACTTGTAGGTTTTAGTCATGGAAGGATTTTATTTGCAGCTCTGGAAGAAGTGCTTTGTGCAGCCTTTCAGTGCGAGGTCTTGCGTTTGGAATGCCCAAGAGAATAATACTGCATGCTATGATGTGACACTTCAGATGATTTTTCTGGCTGACTGGGCGGGACCTGTCTAGGCTAAAAGCATTTAGTGAGAGGAAGCAGCAACAGCTGTTTTGCCTGTGGAGTCAGTTCTGCATGTTGGTGCAACTGAGAAGACCACTGCAGTTGAAGGCAATTTAAAGTGACAGCTCGGGGTTGCCACAAAATAGTTCTTGATCCCACAGGTATGGGTAAAATGTCTGGTGATACCTGTAAAGAATGGAAGAAAATAAACTTTAGTCAATGATAATAAACATCTGCTGAATACTGCAGTTTTGTGTACAAGTCTCACTGTGTGGTTCTTGGCTGTACATTTTATTGAACTTCACATGATTCCTGTGTGTCCGGTGCTCCAGTCTGCCCAGGTCCCTCTAAATGGCAGCACAAACATCTGGTGTGTCAAACACCTCTCCCACGGTTTTGGGTTTGACATTGACATGCCTCTGCAGGCTGGGAGCTGCAGGTTATACTGGAGTGGCTAACAAGAATAGCAGAGGCACAGTGGAGAGGGATGTGGGGTACTACTAACAATATATCCAGGATGATTTTGATGGGTGTAGGAAGGGAAGCATCACCATGCTGTGCTAGCCTAGTTGATGCTGATATTTCCTCCTTCTGTCATGGTTTGACTGGATTAGGAATGCTGCAGACCACATAGAGAACTTGCTATGCACCATAAGTGGTGAGGAATTCACTAGTGCTCAGTGAAAATTTTTCTATCACTCCAGCTTTCGATTTTTGTTTAAGTACTTACTAGAATGTGATAAAGTGAAATATATATTATGCACAGAACTTCAATGAAATTATTTTAAAGATGGGCTGAATGAGCATTATGCCTTGTTTGGCCTTAAATGATGCTATGTGCTTTCAAAATCAGAGCTGAGACTAGTGATCTAATTTGGCTTTTGATCAACCTGTACCAGAAATAAAGCTTATGCTTATAGAAATACTTAATCAGAGCAAACAAAAATTCCTAAGTGATAGAATATATCACGGCGTTTGGTAAATTTGGTACAAGATTAGTTCCTGATGATTATTTTTCTATTTTTGCAGGATTTAGAATTCACATTTGCAATTTCTAGATACTATTTTTACTTTGCAGATCAGTAGCTGGGCAGGAAGGGTTTCCGTGGTGTGCCCAAGACCTTGGATAAAGCAGTGAAGGCTAGAATTGATCTGCCTGCATCTGATCCTCCCTTCTCTCTCACCTAGTTGATGGAAGCTCTGCCTGGGTGTACAGTGCAGGATTGTTGTTTGTGCTGATGCCTTTTCCTAGCTGTCAGATTGGGTTTCAGGCAACAGTATTGAGGGGACAGATCTTGACTCTAAACTGTGAAAAACTAGAGTTTTCCATGCCTTGTTTTCTGGTGCTGTGCAGGGGCATGCCACACCATCATGTACTCCAGCACCGAGGGAGAGAGCAGAGTCATTAGAAATGGGAAATGAAGGAAGGGGGTAAAGGCATTACAAGTTAATTGTAGAAGACATTGTTTTATTTGTGTGAGCCATTGTTTGAATATATTTTGCCCTTGGAAGGGATAAGGTGACTTGGTCAACAAGAAAAGGATTTTGTATTAGAAGTCAGCCTAATGCCTGTTACCTTTTGTTTTGGGTATCTTCTAGGCAATGGAATCAAAAATATAGTAACTGCTAGATTTAGTAGTTGATTTTCTTTGTTATTTAAGTTTTGGGTTCAACTTCATGAGATGTAAGTACCTAGTCCATAATAGAGTTAATTGAACTTTATTTGGTTTTGTTGCTATCAGAGAGTTGCTTAGAAGGACTGTCAGGGTGTTGACAATCTTTTAATTTGTTTGATTTTTGGCTAAAATGGTTGGATTACTTCAGTACTGGAGAGGCAAACAACCTAAGGACTGCAAAAAATGTGGGTAGCTTTGTGTGTTAGTAAAAACTACAGGAAATATTGGTGGAATGCATATATTGGATTAATTGTTGTAAAATCATAGAGTCTTTTTTTAAAACTGAGTTCATTATGAGATACTTATCGAAGAAACACTATAATAATCCAAACAATCTACTAGAAAATACTCTTTTTACAGAAGCATTTTTTATCATGGTCATTATGTCTGCCCTGATTATTGTGTGTACTTGAAAAACAGGCAAAAAAGGGCAACATAAACTTGTTTCGCGATGTATGTTTGAACTAAATGGTGTCTTCTACTGCCTACTTTATATTCCTCTATAGGTAATTTTAACTAGACCAGCATAAATATATGTGATCTTAAAATACAGAGGTGCAGGTTCAAAAAACTGCTAAGGTACAAAGGTCATTATAATTGGGATTGAGTGAAAACATCAGACTTTTTTTTCTGAACTAAAATAGAAGCAGTTGATTGCATGTTAAAGGACTGTATTGTGTTAATTATAGTTTAAATAGCCCCAAATGCCAAAGTATGAAGTATTCCTCCCCCTGTTCTGTTCTCCAGGACAGATGACAAAATGGTTATGTGTCTCAGGCTTTCAGGATTTTTTTTATCAATGACACTATTTTCAGGTGGAAGGAGAGAAAGAGGGAGAGTGTGATTTTCCTGGTCATGAGAACATCGTCTTTCAGAAAAAAACCCAGAAAAACACTGTCGCTCTGTCGGACACGAGTCAAATAGGCAACTCAGGAGGTCAGCCGGACCAAGGCCAGGCAGAGAGCAAGAGACCCAGCCTCTCTTTATTCTTATATTTATACCTTTTTACAGACAGTTATGGATTGGACAAAGAGGTTGCCACCTCTCAAATTCCATAGGTGAGAAACACAGTCCATCACATTCTCCACCCCAGAAAGAAGAATGAAAAACAACCTCTAAAGTACAAAACAGTCCTTGGCCGGTTATAGAAACATGGATTGTTTACACAAAATCCATGAGAACCTTTGCTACCAACTATAAACACAGCACTCTAAAAAATCACGGCGAAAAACACAAAGGTTCATATTTGTGTAGTCTGTAAGGATCAATGAATTTTCCACAATTGTCTGATAGTCCTTGTATTTTGTCACACACTGGCTTTATTAATACAAGACTGTAGAGGCAACTTTGTCATCTTCTGATGATCCAGTCTGAACTTTACCACAGAGGGGTGGTTTCTTCCAGCCTTGTTTTGCAGTTTCCTGTTTAGCAGAAGGACAAGGAGAAAACAGCACAGGCCCTTGCAGTTCCCTGGTGTCAGCTTGTCTGCCCTTAGCACCATGGGTCTGGTTGCCTTGGTCCTCTCTTCTGCTTCACTCCATACTTCTAAGTCAGGATTTTGCTTTGCAAATAATCTCTGAGCAAGTATCCTTTTCCTTGTGTGTGAGATGCTGATTGTTACATCTGAGCATACACAGCCAACAGCTGGGAAGGGTGATTAGGTTAAAAAGGAAAATTAAAAAAAGAAATCCCACATAGCAGTTGTGCAGGATGCCTTAAGTGTTTGTGGAAGATACCTCACATGGAGCACACATAAATTTTCTTGAACTATTTTAGAAAGCTTTTCTGAAAAGTAAGATTGCCATGAATCCTGCTAGAATTAGATAATCTGAAGATCTAAGATAGATAGGTTTCATTTGAGGTCTAGCTAGCATAAGTGTGTGCGTGTGTTTGCGTGAGTACAAAAAAATACTTTTTTCTTCTGTCTTGTTCCAGCTGTAGTGAGCTTCTCCATTTCAGAGATCTGAACATTGCCTTTATTTTTTCATATAGGAAGTCAGCTCACAACGTAATTCAATCTGATGCTGTGTTTGTTTATGATAAATTCTTACCAGTGTCTGAAGAGGTTGCTTTATGTTGTCAAATGGACGTGTCATTGCCCTATTAGGAGCAATCATATTTTTTGAAACACAGTAATGAACAGTGTCTCTAATGAAGAAATGCTTATGGAAATAGAACAAGTAGCATATATGAAATTCTGTTCAAGGAGAACTCAGACTAACTTCTCTCTCATAGTGAAACCGGAGAGCTTTTACACCAGCCTGGTATTGGCCCCTTTAAATCATTAATGCTAGAGTGGTACTTTAAGCTCCAAACAAACTTTTTGTTTGTTAACATGTGTTTTGCAACAAAGTGGCTTGCTAATTATATGGTGTAAAAAAATGTAAATTTCATGATGAGGCACTGTAAGTAAAATAGTTGGTAGCACAAAGTAGTAAGTACTGGAAGAACTAGTTATATGCAACTGTGAGTCTAATTGGAACTGTAATATGAGGAGGCAAAAAAGTCTGTTCATTCTGTACAGTTTGGCAAATAAACACTGATGTGTGTGTAGTAGGATGGAAATTATACTTTATATGCCGTACTGTTTTATTTAGAAGGGTGCGCTTTCATTTAGATCCTCCATTTGGTGCAGGTTACGTTACCTCTTCCGGGCTGGATTTTCCTCCTGCCTTGTGCAAAGGTACTAGAGCACAGGAAAAAAAATGCCCATTGAGAGGAAATTAAGTATTTAACAAAAAGAGTTTGAACATATCCCATGTTTTAAAAACACACAGTTAAGTCCTTGGTATTCATTGCCATTGCTGAACTGCAGTGCTCCATGCAGCTCTTCATATTACCCCAGGACCTGTAAAAGGGGAGACTGGAACAAATCTATTTAGTTTCCCCAGAACTTGCATTTTCTGGAAGACTAGGATGGCAGTTTTGTGTTTTATTACAGTGAAGATTATTGAATCTGTCACATTGTGCCATTATTTAATGGTAAAGTCAGATCTGCTGCCATTAGTCAACTCCTTGGTTAGTTTTTTGGGTAGAGAAATGTTACTAGTGGGTGTAATGACACCACAGATGCAGTCTACTTTATTATTTTAACTTAAAACTTCAGTTTCATCAAGTTAAAATACCTTCTGCTGCAGCTAGACCCTTGCACAGCTTCTGACTATTCTGTGAAATTCAGTCACGCAAAGCTGTGAGCCAGGGAGTCTGATTGATTAGGTGTAGTGCCATTTGAGCACACATATATGTGGTAAACAAATATGGGAGGTAATGCAGAACATTTATTTTTAAATTTTTATTTAATTGCACAAAATTATCTAAACAGAAATGTAAAAACTGAATGCAAGAATATATTTAAACTGTTTTGGGGTCATCCACTCTAAATTTCTTGTGGTTTGATAGTGATGCTACTTCAAAATTGACATTTTTTGTTAACAGCATGTTTTATTCAATGTATTACTATTTTGGAGTCACATCTAACAATTTTTTTCTCTCTCTTACAGACTGGACTTTGATATTCTTTTCATGAAAGAGGTTTCCAAGTAGTTGTCTTATAATAACTTTGAGAAGAAGTTCTATGTAGCTCTTACTTTCAAGAGTGCTGCAAAAATGATTACTTCAGATTTGCCAGTACTACAGTGAGTATACGCTTCTCTCTGCATTTGAAATCTTGGCTTTTAAAAAGGTTGGAGTAAATAGAGAGGTGATTATGAGGTAAAGCACAGGCTTGAGAGAAGTGCATGTTAGTGTTCATGTTAGTGTGACTGTTCCAGGCCTCCTGTGTTTTGATGTGCTGAACAACTTGTAAAAAAACTGCAAAACACTTAATCTAAAAAATATTTCTTTCTATATATGAAGATTAAGTTAAATATCTTTGCAATGCAAAGCAAAACAAGGTCTTTGCTACTTTTATGCTTCTGAATGTTGTGAGATTTCAGCACCATGTATTGGTTTTGGTCATAATTGACCGTACTGTGTATTCCAGTTGTGTACTTTCCTACAATGAGCTGAATTTATTGTACAAAAAACCTTTGCCTGCTGCAGTTGAAGACAGCAAGTGGCATGAACACGTTTTGGTCCTGCTGGGAAAGAGGAGTGGCTAATGCACATAGGAAAATGGCTGTCCTTGGATAAAGTGAGCTACTGGGAAGAACAGAGTGAAAGTTTATAACAGGAGGAGCTGGAGAGTAAATCAAGTAGAGTTAAGAAGGAATTTTAGAGATAGGAACCTATCCCCTCTTCGTAGGCAGGGAGAGAACACAAAGCAGACAAGCTCATGGGATAAGGTAATGACAGGGAAATAACAACAGAACAAATAGGCTTGCCTTGAATAAAATGAATTTATTGCTAATAAAAAAAAGATTTGGATGATGGTGAGAAACAAAGACAAAACCCACCAGGTGTTCCTTCTACCCCTACCCTTACCTCAATTCACTTTCAACCTTTCATCCCACCCCATCCCCTGATGCCCCAGTGTGGATGCCCAGCCCACTCCAGCATGGGCTCCCCTCACAGAGTCCCATCCCCTCACAGAGCCCTTCATCCCCTCACAGAGCCCTTCATCCCCTCACAGGGCCCTTCATCCCCTCACAGGGCCCCCATCCCCTCACAGAGCCCTTCATCCCCTCACAGAGCCCTTCATCCCCTCACAGAGCCCCCATCCCCTCACAGAGCCCTTCATGCCCTCACAGAGCCCTTCATGCCCTCACAGAGCCCTTCATCCCCTCACAGAGCCCTTCATCCCCTCACAGAGCCCCCATCCCCTCACAGGGCCCTTCATGCCCTCACAGAGCCCCCTCTGTGACCACCCTGCTGCCTGTGCCAGGCACCTGCACCAGGTACATTTGGTAACTATCTAATGTTAATTTATTTTTGCTTGGAATGTTTTCTAATTTTTTTTTAATCTCAGGATATGAAGGAACCTCAGTTCATCAAGGTTGAGTGGTGTTCCAAGCTAAGATTTCAAGTCCTGTTATTTAAGGAATGGAATGGTTGGACAACTGAAATTTGTTTGACCTTAATTATAACATGCTTTGCATTACAGTTTTCTCTTGTATTTTTAAAACCTCTTTAAAAACATTTAATTATGGGTGAGTACACGCTAAAGCTGAGGATGACCTTGATGGGCAGCACTGAGGGGGAGTGTGAGCCTGAGGGGGTTCTTGTTAGCTTAGGGATTAACTGTGGGACAACATTGTCTTGGTTCATATTTCCTGGATTTGCCACATTCAAGAAGTGAGGGAATGTTTGTGAAATATGCCAAGAACAAAAAGCTAGGAGAATGTGTGATGGTAGTGGTAGTAAAGGGATATTCGCATTCCCACTTCAAGAACCCAGATGGACTTAAAAAGTGAATGGAATATCACAGAATTCAAGGTTAAAAAGTGGATAATAATGATTTGGTAACTCTACACATCAGCTGAAAAACCTGAAGGATGTTAAATATACCAGCATATTCTTTAATCAGAGCCACCATTATTAAGCAAATCAAAGAGCAAAAGAAAACATGAATGTTGTTTTTTCTTATAAAGTTGGGAATTATTTAATGCTACTCTGTGAAGTGTTGGTGAGATGTCATCCTCAACAGTACTTGTAGTTTTGATTGCTTATGAACAAGAGGAGGTCTTTCATTTTACAAAGAACTCAGCAGGATTTGCACATAAAGGTTTTGGGACTGTCCTGAGAGCTCAGAACATTGGCTAGTGTGGATGAAGTATCAAAGAAAGTGATAAGTTATAGTTCAGAAGGTCCCAGCCAGGCTTGCATCAGGAAGAGCACTGGCTAAGGGTGAGGAAACCTGAAGCAAATTTTGGGTTAGGGGGTATTAGCTTAACATATTTACAGATTTGAGAATACACAGTCCGGTTCCACACAAAAAGCCAAGGTTTCCTTTCTAGCACTTAAATGAATTATTTGAAGGATTATAATCATGCCCCATTCCTGTGCTGAATTTCTACTTTTTTTTAATGTTTTGTAATCTTTTTGGCTACCCTCTTTAAACCAACAATCCTAAAGCCAATTTGATATGTTAATATACGTTTCTTAGGACCGTATCGTATATTCCCTCCCAGATTCTTCTTTGTTGGGGGAACATGAAAGGAGAATCTTTAACCTTTCTAGATTCATAGAAGTGGCCTCAGAACACAGCAAAGACAGGATTTCACCTAGTGGTGTTTCAGATGTTTGGAGAAAACGCCTGGTGTATTTGATCAGTGTGATGGGCAGCTGTAAGTCTTCTCTCAATCACGTTACTCATGTTTGCTCTTTAGATTTTTGAAGATCAGCCATGAGAACTGATTCATCCATGATTCATGAGCCTGTGCATTTAGCCATTTTTCTTCATGAATGCTTTTTTTCACAAGGCTGAATCTGGTGATAGCAATTACTGAATTTATCTCTGCCAGAATGTCAAGCCCCTCAGCAACAGTGATAAAAGCTTCTAGAAGTGTTTTGGTTTCTTTTTTTACAAAACCTGATACATAAACCCAGATTTTTGCTATGGTATGTTTTCAAAGGGGCATGGTATATAAACTATATAGCTAGGGCTTTGTAGAATAGCAGAAGAAAGGTGAATTCATTTTAGTTTGTTTAACAGAGATTTGAAATTTACAGAGATGTGTTAATGGAAGCATGTTTTTCAGAAGCATGGTGTGGTAGAGGGCTGCCCAGTAATCTGTTAGTTCTTCATTAACATGGATAGTTTCAAGGATTAGTAATTATAACTCTGGAATAATATCTGGAGTTTTTAGAAGGGACCCTGGAGTTGCTGCCACTTTTCTAGGATACTTTAGTCACCACAGAAACCAGAAAGCAAAGCAGAGTATACCTGAGCCCTGAAAAGGTGTTATCACTTGTCTCCTTTGCTCTGCTAATTCCAGTCTTGTAGGTCCCCCCGCACCACCTCAATCAAATTCTCTCATGTCCCTGTCATTTCAAAGGTGTCTTAAGAGAGGAAAGGTTTAGCTTTAGGCACCTCGACCTCTCCTTAGATGAGGCAGGTTTCCTTAGGCCGAGATTATCTTCCCTCACAACAGCTTCAGGAAGGATAAATTATGACTAAGCCAAGGTTTCCCCCTCAGGTGCCCAGTTGCACACACATGGAATGAGGATAGGATAATTCTGGTCTATTAAGATGTGGATCACTGCTACCAGATAAATTACTTCTTAGCAGTTCTACGAGATGTGTAGGGAATGAGGGAGGTGGATGCTGGCCAGCTGCTTCTCTCAGTGAGTGCTACAAACTGACATAACTGCAGGCAGTTAGGAGATGCTGTACTGCTGCTCTGAGTTCAGAAATAAGAGGAAAAGGGACATGTGTGTGTACCCAGAACAGCTGCAAGGCTGGGACAGAAGCAAGAGGCGCTGCCTCACAAACTGAAAGGGGTCACAGCCACATTGGAAGGGCCTTTTTGTGCAGGAGTTGGATGATTCAAACAGAATTCCTTGCTACTTGAAATGATGTTTATTTTTAATATGAAACCAGCTAAAGACTGGAGGTTGTCCTTGATCCTGTCTCCCTACTCCAAATAATGTGAGGATTGAAGGGAGCCTAGTTTTTGATGTTTTCCCCTTGCTCCTTATATATATTCTTTGTTGGAAAGAAGTTTTCCTTTCTTCTTCACATGTTGTTAGGGTGAGATATGCGTCTTGTTTAATTTGAAACATTTATATTTGATCTGCTTGTCTTGATCATCTTACCATCAGTGAAGAGAAAAGAAAATTTGTAAGACTAAAACTGTCTGACGAGTTTTGGACACTGATCTTAGTGTGAGGTATCTTGTACATTAAGATTTTCTGCATTGCATATGTCTCAAAGTTAGATTAGATGAATCTCACCCTTAGTACTAATTTACTGAGCTTTTCCCAAAAGGGGAAATGGCCAAAGAGGCTTCCCACAAATCAGAGAAGTTTTACCAGAAGAATATAAAGAGAATCGGGTTTAAGGCAATAGTCTGTTTAAGGCAAAGAATAGAAGGTGGTTAATAACTCAACTGTTCCTTCCATATGCAGTATTTGGAAACATTTGAAGTTTCCAGAACTAAATAGACAAGTTTATCTGGAGGTTTTGCTGGACCTTACTGAGGCTGTATAGGAAAGTCAGATTCTCTGTGGAGTAGGTGCATGTGAAGTAGTAGTAGCGTTTAATTTATTTGTTTTGCTCTGGTGTTTCAAGGGAAGGGTTTGAGCTGTTTGCCTAGGAGCATTGCTGAATCTGTTTCTAATAGAGAGAAATTTTTATCCTGATGGTCCTAGGGGTGCAAGTTTATAAGCTAGCAAAGCACAGCCTTTCCCCAGGAATGGGGGTATTGTTTAGACAGACACACCATGCCTGAAACTTTTCCAATAAGGATCTGAACAGACCAGAGAGAAAAGCTTTGGAATTTTTTTACAGAGAGCAATAGAGAATGGTTTTAATTTCTCTCCAGCAACAGAACGGAGCAGATATTTTTATGGGGTTCCTTCTTTCTGTATTCCAAATCTATTAAAATTGCCATTGTGAACCAATGTGCATTTTTGTCAAATTGACTTGCAGTGTGCTGAGGTATTTGAGTTAAGGCTGGATACATCCATCTGCATAAACATGTTTTCAGCTGTATTTACTGCATTAATTTTCTCTGGTGTGGCCCTATTTTTGTGGCCAAACAATTTTGAACTCTGTGTGGGGCATCTTTTATTTGATTTTAGGCTCTTTACATTTTTGGGTGTTTTTCCAAATATGTAGCTTGATACTAAGTTTTTAAAATTTCATATTTTATGAAGTGAAAAAGCAGCTTTTTAATTGTATCACAACAAAGCCACATTTTCAGTATTTTGCAAAGGTTCTGCATTGCAAGCATGTAATTTGTGAACTCAAATGCACTTGAATAGTGGTTTATCATCTAGGGCACCTGATCTTCTGGGGTGTGTAGAGTATTCAGAGATAATCCACTGAAGTTACTTTCAATAAAAGAGATTCGTATATGTTCTTCTGCATTCTGGTTTTTGTAAAGGATTCTGTGGACTCCTTGGTGGTTTTGTGCTTGCAAATAGGAAAAAGTTGGAAAGCAATGTCTTAATATTAGAAATTCATCATAGTTCTGCAGAATTATTTGAGTGAGAGCAGACCTAGACAATACAGCAATTTCAGTAAAGAGGAGTGTGAGAACATTTCCATTTCTGATACAATGATATCTTTCTGCATTATCAAATAGCTTTCTTGGTGATACAACAAATTTGTGAAGTATTCCTGATCTACAGAGGAAAATACAAAATAACCCCCAGACAATGTGGAAGATCTGTGTAGATTCTGGCTTGCTGGAGCTTCTCGGTGTCTCCAGAGCAGATCACTAATGTTGCCTTTTATGTTTGAGGCTCTATAAAATATGGAGTAGGTCTGGTTTTCACCTTCCCTTTGCAGAAGTCATACAGCAACTGAACTCCTTTCACTTCAAGGAAATTATTTTTGATTTAAAGAAGTCTATGATTACAACTATACTTGACCTCTCCTTGAGTAATTTAGGACATTATTCATTGTAAATGAAAATTTATAGAGATCTGGTGCACTGGTGGTCTTGCACGGTAAAAATAAAGCACATCAATAACAGATATGGTTTTGCATGTGAGCTGCTCGTGGGCAAAATTTAATGCCTCAAAAGATCAATTACAGTCTGAGTTTCTTCAAGCAGCCATGTCTGTTTGGAAGGCAGAGAAGTACCCGTGCCTCTGGATGGGAGGGATGGTGAAAATTGGGGGAATTTTTTTTTTCTTATCGTGGTGTTAAATCTGAAACGGCAGATGAGAAACTATTGATTGGGCTTCTCTGCTAGGAGCTGAGTAGTGGCAAGGCTTTTTCCATTGTACAAGTGAAAATATTTTTCTAACTGCAAAAATTATAAATGTCTTCAGATCAAAGGAAGTTTTTAGGTTTGGGCCTCACACTCAGCATGAATCCTCTTTATTAATAGCTGCCCAAGCCCCTTGTCTTGGGCTGTGGCTGAGATCATGGTGTAAGCTGTGTGGAACCTTCGTAACTGTACTAATGATGAGACAGCTGGATTGGACTCCACATTGCTCTTGGGGCCTTGAGAGCAGCTCAGAAGCAGCTACTAGAGTAAAAGGAAGTTCTTGGTAGTGAATACATTGTAGGATTAATGAATTGAGCATGTGTTGGTTAATATAGCCAGTTTTGAAGTGTAACGTGTTTTCAAATGAAAATTAATTTAAAGAATTCCAGTCAATAAAATGACATTGAGCTGATGAAAAGGTAAGGCCTTTTGCCAGGGCTAACAATGCTTGGTTCCTTGGTTTGCAGAATAAATGGGGAAAGCCTTTTAATGCTGACCTTTTTTGTTGCTTTTTTTTTTTTTCTGGCTCAGGACTAAGTATTTAATCGGTCAGCTACAGATCACTTGTTGATTTCAAATCATTTGAATTTATCTAGTGTTTTTTCCTTCTAGGGATTCTACAAACGAAACTACTGCACATTCAGATGCTGGCAGTGAGCTTGAAGAAGCAGAAGTCAAAGGAAAAAGAAAAAGGGGCCGTCCCGGGAGGCCTCCAGTATGTGTAATTTATTTTTGTATTGTTATGCATCTATTTATAATTGACTGCAGACTCTCTTTCATCTGATTGTCTTGTGGTCACATAAACAGGCTATTAATGAGTCCTATGTCAGACTTTATGAAGACTTGTAGTATGAAATATTTATCAGATTAATGTGCAAACAATGTTTGGAGTGTTTAAAAAAGGACATAAAAATGATCTCATAATAGCCATTATTTTTTCTTTTGCTAGCTGCTTTCATGAACAATACAGTTTTGTTATTATTGTCATTACAATATTCTTCCAGATACGAGAACAGCCTCAATAAGTACAACCACTTTCTTCTTGAACATTGTAATGGACTTTAGGTGACAAATGACATTTGAGCCATCCTTTTATTACTGATAATCTCTTAATGTGAATGGAAGAATTACAGCATGATATTTACTAGCTGCCTGAGAAAATCTGTAAACACATTTAAAAGTCATATGATTGACATATGCTGCATCCACCTATAGACTGGGAGCTTCAGCGTATCCTCTGACGTAGTGCAGTGGGTGATACAGTTGTCTTTGTCTCTGCTGGCCTATCAATAGGAATGTACAGAAACAGTTCTCTATTACATGGTGTATTAGGGAGGTTTTCTCTTTTATTTTCATTTATTTTATAAAATAGCCAGTTTATTGGAAAATAAAGGGAAAGTTCTGTTTGTCATGTTTGTCCTTCGTCTTTGTTCTTGAAGGTGATCAGTTTAGTTCTCTTGGATGTATCACTTGAAGTACACATTGTGGAGTAAGACTTGATGGGAACTTCTGTGTGTTTGTTATTAATGGGTTTGATTCACCTCTTAGTGTTGCTCTATGAATAAACTCATAATATGAGTTTGCCATAAATCTATATATCTATATATACGTATATATATATTGCTCTAGTAGATGGAGATGATCTTTTTTTAACTCTGAGGGCTTTGATCCTAAGGCTTATCCCCCTAACCACGGACTGGTGAGGCTGTAAGAATGGACAGAACTGTGTGTTCCTCTCAGGCATGCTGGCCAAGCTGGAACAAATTCCCCTTTATTGGTAGGTTTTCAATTTGTGTCACAGTCTCTGGACTTACTCAGGGTGCCAACATTTTAAATCCTGATCTTTTTCTGGGCACGTTGTCTTCCTTTTTGAAAGCTTTCGAACACTTTCCTGTGATGCATATATTCTTAATCAGATAAATGGATTTGCTCATGAACATGGAGCCTCTTCAGAGCAAGCCTTAAAGAAGTGTTTAAAGAGAACAGCTTATATGTTTACATAGCTTGTAAGCAAAGGATAAAATCAAAAATTATCTTACAAGTATTTCATAGGTAAATCTATGGGGTTTTGTAGCTTTAATAAAAAAAAGCAGGCTGGTGCAACCTGATTGCTAACCCAGAATGTTGTCACGATATAGGAATTCAAGTTGTAGCAATACTAGGGGTGTTTTGTACCAAGCATACACTCACTGAAAGGGAAAGGTGAATGTTACAAAAAGCATTTCTCATCCCTCTGCTTCAGTTTATTAGTAGCTCCTCTGGGAACATTTGCTGAAGCACTCTGCTGGTCCTGCTATCAGGTTTCTACAGGAGGAATTGCTCATTTTGCTTAGAACAACTCCAGGCTCATTAGGTGTCTGTAATTGTCAAGTGATGAACCTGCAGAGGAAGCAGCCATTGCTTCATTCACAAAGTGATGGGTTTTGAGCTGACTGCTGCTGCTAAGGAACAAGACTTTAGGGTTATCAGGGGTGATTCTGTGGAAGCTTTGTCTTAATGCTTAAGAGGAGTCAAAAAACCTCAAATCCAGTCTTAAAACTTAGAAAAAGAAAATAGAGAATGAAACAAATACAGTGTCCTTTATAAAACTGTAGTTTGTCAAAATTTGGAAGAATTTGCTCAGTTCTACTTTCTCCTTCCCTTTTAACCTCCATCCCAAAATCTCAGGGAAGCGTATATTAGGACTGGAAGAGTTTCAGAGAGTAAAAACGATCTGGTTGTTTATGTAATGGGGCTCAGGAGGTCTCATTGCAACCTCCTAGTCAGAGTGGGGTCAACTTTGGGATCAGACCACATTGCTCATGGCTTTTCCAGTTTAATTTTGAAAACCACCAAGGCTGGATACTGCACAGCCTCTCTTAGGTGCCTGTTCCATTTTAATTCATGATAAATTTCTCCCTTGGTTCTTCTACAAAAAAAAAAAAAAAAAAAACCCAAAAGCAAAAAGCCACTCAATGTCTAATATCCTAGAGGACAAATGCAAAAACCTTGGAGAGGCTAATCTAGGCAATTGAATTTACAGCATTATTTGATGTTAAAAGCCAGGGACTTGGTAATTGTTTTGCTTTAGCAAACCATGTTGCTAACCCAGCCACTTCCCTCAGGCGAATTGCCTGGTTCTTACAGGAGGTGCAGCTCTGACATTTTCGCCCCCCAACTCTTCACTACTGTTTTTGTTTTAGGTTTTTGTTTCCACCTACCTTTACTGTCAGATGTGAAATAGATTAAAAGATTTATTTAAGTTCAGAGATGTTTTTCTCAACTGAGATTTAGCTTGGATGATTTTCATTTCTATTATAGACCTGAAGAATGGTAGCCTAAAGGCTCTTCTGCTTTCTGGGGCTGAGATTTTTTTCTAACTAAAATACTGTGGTCTAATAAGATTTAATCTCTTCCTGCAAATGCTGATTTGCTGGTGTCCTTTGGCCATCATGGCTATGGTGGCACATCTGCCATAAACATACTGACCTCTTTTGGAAGGGGACTTCACTTTGTGCTGCATGGTCCTGTTCCAGAGCTGCAGAGAATATACTCCATTAAATATATGTATGTATTTTAAGCAGGTTTCTGCTGAGCATCACAGAATGGACTTGAACTTTTATCAGAAAGATGCACTACTACAAGATGATTTTCCAGGTTGTTTTCCAAAGAAACACATTCTCTGCAGATTTGAGACCTTTGTAAGATGGTGCTCATTTGAAAAACTAGCTTTTGTGGCAAATATCTCTTCAGTTCATAGAGAACCGTAATGCTTTGGGGGTACCTTTAATTTATAAAAAACTTGGAGCTAGTTACCTTTAAGATTTCCTTTCAATCCAAATAATTCCATTCTAAACCACTGCTTTGCAAGTAGCCCCTTCTGTACACTGTCCTAATGAGTACTTGACTGAGTAGGCTAGACAGTCAATTTGCAAAAAGATTAAGTACACTGGTCTTGCAGAATAGCTCTCAGAATCTAACCGGACTGTCCTGAATTCCCCAGCCCTTGCTGTGAGTTTAGCAGGGGCTGCGCCATGTCCTGCTCTAGTGGCTGGGGCTGGCTATTGGCCATGCACCCTTCTAAACACTGAGTCTTGTGGAGCAGATGTCCATGGAATGACTGGCTAAGAGCTGAGTCTGTCCAGCCAGTGGGATATTGTGGTGCACATGGTTGTGATACTGTATGTGAGGATGCCATCTGGGTATGTATTTAATGATTTTTGGGGGGGTCTGTTTAAGGAGTGACTTCTAACAGTCCTCTCCTTGAAGTTCCTGAGTAATATTGTCCAAAACACCCTCTCTGTCTGCTGCATTATTGAAATACATGGGTATGGCTGTGCTCTCCTGTTCTACATAGGGGGTTTGAAAGCCCAAGGGCTTGTGATGCAGTGTAGCACTCACATCAGTGAGCTCAGGCTCAGATCAGTTATTTATCCATCCTTTTTTGTCTCCTCTTTTGGTTCAACACTGTTCAGCATTGTTGGCATGCTTTATTTTAAATTACCTGACCTCATCTTCCCAGGAGCTCAGAATAGCTTGGCTTAAACCTCAGCTGCTGGAGGTTGAGGCAGTGAGAGAGATCCCTGGCTGTATTTCAGATTCGAAGTAGGAGTAGACAGATTTAATCTCTAATTCCAGAGGTCGCAGTTCGGAGAGCTCTGCTGGTTTCTCTCTCATCCCATACTCAGAGCCACAGCGTATCTTTCTCCACTTAAAGCAAGATGAAACAAGGCACCTCTGATGCTTTTGTCCCCAGCAAAGCCTATACAATTTTGCTTTCAGGTCCTTTTGTAGTTTTTGCTATGGAGGAGACAGACCACGATGCCTTATCTTTGCATTCATATAGGAAATTTTAACTTTGCAGCAGATTCCTGGCCTTATTTAATCTTGCAGTATAGATGTTAGATACAGCAGGGGATTGAGTTTGGCTGCTAGTTCTAAGTCTTACGTGTCCTGATTAATAACAGGGAGTAATCCTCTTAGAAGAATTTCTTTTCGTGGCAGTGGAGGTTTGTGGTTGGTGTGATTTACATCAGTGTCCTGTTTCAGCTTGCCTGCCTGATGGTTTAGGTCTGTCCCTTACACCTGAAAGAAATCTGTAGTTCAGTAGAAATGCAGTGCATTTATAGCATCTTTGTGAAGACTTTTCTATTCTGTCACCTGTAGCATTAGAAGTTTTCCTTTGAAGCTTTTGATGGGGTGGTTCTTGTATTTTTGGCAACTTAACCTATTCTTCATTCTTCTGTACAAATAGTATTTTTTTTGCAGTAATTGCCTCAGCTAGAAGAATTGAAATTATTCAAGCATCTATAGCACACTCTCTTGATTGTTTAACATGGCTTTTAGAGCTCTTGTTAGATTTCTAAATAAGGGTGAAAAATAGCACCACCACTCCCCAGCATCACCTCTACTTTTTTTGTCCTAAACTGCAAGCTGCAGTTGAAGCAGCTTTGGATGCACTGGGTGTTAGGGGACCTGCACCTATTTTTATTTGTAGGATGAGACTTTTCACAGGGAGCACCTTGTTTGTTCCTGTGACCAAAGCAGTCCACAGGACTGTTGGAATCCAAGAACCTTCTCCCTAGATAATTATGATGATGGTATGAAATGTGTCATAGCCTTTTTTTAATCAGGATTAATTCATAAAGACCTCAGGCATTACCATTCTTCCACTTAACATGAGCTTATAACACAGGGCCTCTTGAGGGGCTGGTGCCTTGGAGAGGCAAGTTCTTCAGTCTTACTCAAGTGGAGGTTAAAAAGCTTCTTCCACCTTCCCTGGGAAATGGGATATTTATTCCTCTAAATGACTCACAGTGTGAATGTACATACAGGTCATTGTTTTCAGGTGGTGTGTTAGGTGGAGTTACTGACTCTAGGACTTCTTCTGCCTTTATTTCTTCATGAAGCGCTTCACATCAACTTGGGAAATGTCAAGCCATTTTCACCTTTTGTTTTGATAGTGTGTGAATTAATTTTCACTATATTACTTGATTTTCCAAATGTGGGTCACTTTATTTTCTGCACAATAATTTTAAAGACCGTAAAGGAAAAATATTGTGTAGCTAATTTGTTACAAAATCCTGAACTGCATCATTTTAGTTTAATTGCAGTCAAGGTGACTATTTTGTTTCCTGTTTGCATTTGTTTAAGCCTTAAAGCAACAGGTAAGATATGTGACCATCAATATGGCCATTTTTGGTTGTTGTTTCTGTGGCATATTCTAGACCTTCTGAATTTCCTAATGCTGGTGTATCTAAACCCTCAGCTTTTGTTGTCACAGATTTGAAAAATCATCAGTAATTTCTGTTTTCATTTGGCACGTCAGTCCATTTTGACACTGCACCAGCCTAGCTGTCCTGGGTTTTGGAGTGAAATCACAAATGCAACTGCTGCAGCCTGTCAGCTCCATACAGCACCTTTCTGGGTGTGTGATTAAAAAGCCTCAAACATTCTTACCTTGTCACACTGCTTCATCCCTCCCTTTGGCAGTCCCAATTCACCAAGTCAGGGGGGAACCTTCTGGCTGAAAGCTGTAAAATGGTGTGCAATACTTTTTGCTCCTGTTAGGACTCAGAGGTTTTGTTTTTCCTGTGTCTTGATGAGCATTTGATGGATGCATGGGAGCAGACCTGCTACAAATTCACTCTGATCTTACGAAACATCTCATTTTACAGCTGTCAGTGATAGTCTGAAAGGTTTACTGGAGCTACACTTAACCTTGAACAGAACTGTTTCTGTGTGGAAGCTCTTCATGTCGTTAGAGAATGGGGCTTTCTTTTTTTTGCAGAAGGATCACCCTTTCCTGTGAGTGCCTGGGATGCACAGTTACCTGTGCCTGGCATCCTCAATGCCAAACATAATTTTTAGATTTGTAGCTCTTGAAACTTCACTTCCAAGAGCACCCTGCCTTTGGAGATATGCCACAGATGCTTTGTGTCATGAATGAGTCTTCTCTGTGTTTCTGTGGATGTACTAATCCTTCCTTCACTTGCTCCGGTGGTGGTGGAGGATGTCTCCATCCTGGGATAGAATCATAGAATACTAAGTTGGAAGGGACCTCACAGATCCTTTGGTTCAACCTTGTCTGGCAAAAGCACAATCTAGAAAAGGTGCCCTAGCAGCCTGTCCATGTGAATCTGAAGTGTCCAATGTTGAGGAACCCCCAAATTCCCTGGGGAGATTATTCCGCTGGCTGATTGGTCTCATTGGTCTCTTTGAAGTAGGATTTCCTACTGAACTTTGTGCTCAGAGTTAGGAACCTGTATGAAGCTCAAACCTGTCAACATGGCCTGCAGCGTTTCTTGCTGTAAATTTGGAGATACTATGTGCAAATAATGTTTGACAACTGCATTGTAATGTTGTGTGTTAATGACTAAGGGAGTGCCATGTGCTTTGTGCTTGCAAAACTGTAGAGCACCAAACAGTTGCTGGAGGACCTATATATGACTTGCTTTCATATTCACGCTCTGGAGTGAGATTGAGCTTGGGTTCCTGCCAGATGCCTGCTGGGTGGAAGTGCTGTGGGGTGGATGCCCTTTCACTAGTCGTTTTCCACCTGAAGACAATGTTAATCCTTGCCTAGCTCAGAAAGTTCACATTTTGGGTTTTCTTCAGTTTTGAGTGGAGCATCTTGTCTACTTGTTTTGTCTCTAGAGGCAGGATTCAATACAGGTCTGGATTTTGCTACCCCAGCTTGGATATAGTATGGCTTTTGTTAGATGCAATGTTTATTTTCTCCATTCTGAGAGATGTTCTCATTGTCAAAAGAAAATCTACACCAGAGAGAAATGATATTTGAGTAGACTCAGTAATATATCTGGTGTTAATTCAGGGCCAGGATATTGAGGTATTGGGCTTGAAGAATCTGGCTTTATCCAGTAATTTGTCAGAAGTACATTCGCCAGTTATTTCTGTACCTCTTCTGAGGGCTCAGTGGTGATCTTGCCCTTCCAATTCAAACCAGGAGCCTTGGTCAAAGCACCCCCCTTTTCCCAGGATACCTGACAAAGGGAATTTAAACTGGCCATTTGTGTGCCTAGTGGTTATACATTTTGAGCCTGTGTCCCTAGTATTCATGCTCAGGTACTCAAACAGGTGACTTTTCTCATTGCTTTCATTAACAAGGTAGCTTTGGATATGTGCATTTCACATCCATCTCCTACTTCCTTTCCCTTCATCCTTGCAGCATTTAATGCTTCCCTTTCAATTGCATGTTGAGAAAAAATGAGTGTACAGGGGGCCTGCATTAGTTTCTGTGGAGGGCATCAGTTTGCATTCAGTTTGCTTTAATTTAGCAGTCCTTGTAGCTAGGTGAAGTGCTTACTGTCTCCCAGACTGATTAAGTGCATGGATCATATGTCTCAAAGGAGTCAATTTACTTCTAATTCTTTCCTATTTTAATAAACAGTGGTCACATGTCTCTTTCGAGCTCAGTAGAACTTAAACATTTCATATGTTGATAATACTCTTGCTGTTACAGGCAGCTGTGCACATATTTAAAAATTCTTTGAGGGAGATACTCCTTTGATCCTAAGTGCAAATGTTGTCCAAAAAACTTCACAGAGATTGTACCATTATTTTAAGCTTTCCAGCTTGGCTTTTTATGTAAGTCCTTAATTGAGTATTTGTAAGAGGCAGTTGCACTCTACCTTGCCCTTTGCTTCAGCCCTCTGGCCCCACCCCTTTTAAGGCACTGATCTGTTTCAAAGCATGGGGAAAGCTGGACCTGCAGGGCTGTCTTCTACCACCTCTCTGCCAGAAATTAGATCTCTTTCCTCTGCAGTAAAATTCTCAATGGGTCTGCACTGGAATATGCAACCGAAAATGTTGACTCTGTGTTCTTTACTAAAAGCATTACCAAAAACTCAGCTGACAATATACTTGAGTAAATGGTACCATGAGGATATTGTCCTAAATGTAATCTTTGAGTTGCTTGTGTGTTGTTTTTTTAACATAATTACTCAAAATAGCTTCATTGTTCTGTGAAAAACAGCAGATTTTGCTTTTGTCTGCCTCACAGTAGGGAAAAAGAGTAGAATATGGAAGTAAGAAACCTGATGTTATTTTCCCCAGAATTTTTTTGTTTCTATTTTATAAGTGACTTAAATTCAGAGCAAACTGTTCAGTAGGTGTCTTTACAGGTGATATCTATACCACCTGATTAAAACCTTGAAGAATGTAGAGAAAATTTACATTAAATAATTTAGACTCAAAGGGAAAATGTTTTAACTCAAAATTTTGAAGCAAGAGGCTGTCACAGTGATCTACTAAATCTGACTCTACAAATTTGGTGATTTGTGTTGAAGAGCTGACTATGTGCACAGTTTCTTATAAAAGTTGTATGAAAATAAAAAAGAGAAAATGAGTGTTAATGTGCCAAATGTATTTTTAATAACTTACTGTCTTAGAAAGATCAGTAGTTAAGATGACCAGTTTTTCTCAATGTCCGTGTTGTGTAAGACTCACACAGGGACTGACATGAACTCTAGCATTGGGAATTCACCACTAATTACCTTGGCATGGCAGTGGTTTTTAAATAGTCCCTCAACAACTACTGCTAAATCAAATTATATGTACCTGACTGAATAAAGTCCTGAGCAACCTGGTTGATTTTCCTAGCTGTCCCTGCTTTGAGCAGGAGGTCAGGCTGGACACCTCTGGAGATGGCTTCCAGCCTGGCTCATTCCATTATCCTTGTGTGTATAAATGTGCGACGGTATAACCATGTAATGTTTGTGGATCATTTATAAAGAAATGCTGGGTGATTTCAGATATAGCTATAATAAACTTTCACTCTGCTGGTTTTCTTTGCCCAGTCTGCCACTAAGAAACCCCGGAAGTCTCCAGCGGACAAGGGGCGTTCCGACGCTGGAGCTCGAGGAGCAAGTCGTGGCAGAGCCAATGGCCACCCGCAGCAGAATGGAGAAGGGGACCCTGTCACTTTGTTTGAGGTTGTTAAGCTGGGAAAGAGTGCTATGCAGGTAAAATGTCTACTTGTGTTCCTCCTTTCAATTCAGTGTATTCTGACTGGAGTCCAGTCTAAGCTGTGCTTTTGTAAACAGTGGTGTTTTCTCATGACTGCATTGATGCAATAGACTGTGTATGATAAAATACAGGACTGAGTGGGTTCTGAGTGAGGGCTGTCATGTATCCTGCTGAAGAACAAGAGACCTGGCAGAAAGTTAGGTGTTTCGAATTCTCCATTATTTTGTTCATTACTCCTAAGTTAAAAATGTATGTTGATAATAAGCAGTTCATTAAAGAATATCCTGTAGCAAGTTTTATATGGGGAAAAAGTGTATGAAAATAATGATGAGTCCAAGCCTTTTTTGTTCACTTGTTTTTTCAAGAATACAACTGCTCACACAAGCAGTTTGGAGGCCTTTGCAGTGGAACTTGCATTCCTGCTGTCCCCATAAGGGCAGCAGGCGAAGGCTAAACTGTTTGCCTAGACTTCACTGAATCTGAGGGAAAACGTTGACACATCCTGAAGGCAAATTTTTCATTATAAAATAAATAAGATAGTTCTAGTTGCTTCTAGAAATGTTTCTTCCCCTTTTATGTTTTGACCAGGTCAGAGGTCTTTACAGGATGTGTGGGGCCAGGTGAGTGGCACCTTAAGACCCTGCACAGACGATTGGTTTTGACAGTGTTGTGTGGTTTCAGTAAGCTGCTGTGCTTCAGTTCTTTGTTTTGCTCAAAAGAGAAACAATGGGTCCAAAACACTCTTCAGCCCATGCAGTGCAAAGCCAGCAGTCATTCCTGCTCTGAAGGATTGTTTAAGCAAACCTCCTTTACTTTGCATTTCAACAGCACAGGACTTAGGCAGTATCAGTTAGTTTGGTTTTGTGCTGACTAACATGAGAAAAGTACAAATTAGGAAAATTAGGTGCCAAGTTCCATTCTCATTACTTTTAGTGTGGCTAAAAGCTAAGTCTCTTTTAAGTCCCAGAGGAATCAAGTATTGCAAATGAGTTAAAGTTGTTGAAAATTTTCTATCTCAAATCTGTGGAAAGTCTGAGATGTAATTTTGAATAAGTAATACATGGGAAGGAAATGAGAATTTTTGTTCTTTGTAGTTTCTGTGTTTACGCTTATTCAGGATTGACCCTTCTTATCTAGTAGGTGAAGACAGAACAAATTTGCTCCTAACAAAGCTACGGATTCCTTGTGCCTTTTTTCCCTGCAACAGAGCTTCCAACTTTGTTTGGTTTTCAGCACTTTTTCAAATTCTGTTTTTGGCAGGAATTGAGGAAACATCTGGAGTCTGTTTTCTGGTTTTACTGTGGTGCAGAACATACAAATACTTCATGTAGTATAGTTGACTTAGAGTTACTGATATTTGCGGAAGCCAAATGGAAAGGAATGGGTGACTGCTTTGATATTTGACGACTATGTGTGTGTGGAACTGACTTTGGTACATTTTATCTATTTCAAAAGAGGCACGACACAGACAAAATAAATTGCCAGCATCTTTGTATTAAGAAACCTTTGGAATTCAGATACAAAGGAGTTGTTTTGAGAAGTGCAGAATTTGTTTATGCATGTGTAGGTGGGTGTGTGTCTGTATATTCACATATACATGCCTGTATCCACAAATCACAAATGCACAGACACACACATGCTTAACATGTGCCCAGCCTGCAGGTAAGAGAAAAAGTACACAGCACCGTCTAATTAGGGGAGAGATTTTTGGCAAATAGTAAGGGAATAGGCAAAAGTATTTGAAGGCCTGGGGTGCAAACAGACATAAACAACTTGAGCCATAATTTCAAGAGTATGCATCGCTTGGGCACCTTTGAAAAATTTACTGTTGGTAAAAATTATCTAAAAAATTAAAGAAACCATGTAGTAGGAAAGAGAATTCAATTAGAATGTGTTTTAATTATTTTTTACTTTTACTTTTGGACAATAGTCTCGTGTGAAACCAAGGTCCTGTAAACCAAACTTATTAGTGTTTTTATACTTGTATTTTTCCATACTAGCTTAGGGATTTTGATGTAACAATTCAAATGCTTGGCATTTCTGTTTTTCATCATTTTTATGCAGGTTTTTTTGTTCAATTTTAGCAATTTTATCAGTGTTGCTGTTTTCAAACGAGTGCCATATATTTGTATTTGGCCGAACATATTATTTCTCAATATTTAATTCTTTCCCTGAAATATGAATGTGCTTTTTTTTTCCTAGTGCTCCTAAGTTTGCTTCCAGCAATGAAAACCCAGGAAAACTCAATTAATATATTCTGAAATTGCATGGAAATCATGTGCTTTCATTTCTGATCTATCTACTCCTGCTGTTTGCTCTCAGAATTTTTTTAGTTGTTAGATTTTTCTGGCTTTGTGATGCCAATTCTTAGAAGTCTGTAGCTGAATTCAATTTTCACTTCTTTTAAGCTTCTCTATTTTGGTTCTCACAGCAGGATTCATTTACTACTTCTCTTCAGGCTCATTGCTGGTTGCTTCTTCCAGGGAAATAAAATCAGATTAATTTTTTGTATTTCAAGTATTCATAACTCCAGGGCTGCTCTTTGCATAAAATCCTTGCCTCTGTCATGAGGGTCTGCTTGTGTCTTGCTTGAACTCTGTAAATCTGTTTGCCCATGTTAAGTTGATATCAGATGGTTGTCAGTGTTTTTCATTTGCTCTGTAACCTTTTGTACAGTTAGTGCTTCAGAAGTTGTTCTGTCAGCAGTTCTCTGTGTATGAGGTGTGACGTGACCTTCTGCTCATGCTTTCTGCAGGTACATTTTCAAGTGTTACTCCATTAAGACTGTTCATAGAACTTCTTTAGACTCTGTGGTTTTTATTTTCATAGTCACACATGATACTCTTCTCCTCTTTGTCATTTGTGTCTTCCATATATTTATTTTTTAGTTACATAATTTTATGGTGACAGCTATATCCTCTACATTTCCTGACTCTGAACTTCCATAGGCAGAATGGTCTCTATCAGCATTTCCTGTGCTCAGCTGCCCACTGGTAGGAAGGAAGGCTGGGGTGATCCTCTGCTCTTCCAGTTGAACCACCCAGGCAGAGACTGACTGGTAGCTAAAATCTTCAGACATCTCTGCATTGGTCTCTGACCCTGCTGTTAAGATGACAGGGAGCTAAAGAGCTTGTGATGAGATCAGATTTTGTTTAGGACTCAGACTGCAAATTGCTCATGCCTTAGTTATGATCAATTATCTATAATGAAGTTTTTACTACTGTTGGTCAAACAAAGTATAGAAGTGTTCTGCTTTCTTGTCTGCAAAGGAGTTTTGTTCCCCCAGAACATCAGAGAGAATGGATTGTCAGTAATTCTAGGATGTGTTCAGTAGCAAAACATTAACAGATCTATGCCTTGATGACTCCACAATATTCCATACATTACCAGTCACCCTTAATTGGTGTTACTAGTTCACTTAAGAGTACAGGCTGATTTTGAGGAAAAAAAAATTAAAAATTGCCACCTCTGCTTATGCTCAGCTAATAAAAAGTAATCTTGGTGTTGATTAGACATAGTTCAGAGCAAATATGGCTCCATTATATGCCGGAAAGCATTTTAAGATAAGTATCTAGTGTGTTGAAATAGAATTTTTCATTGTGCCACCAGTTCTTCCTTGTCTTTCCAGAAATCAAGGATGCATGGGATTCCTCACTGTTCTTACCTGCACATCATGGCACATGGGGATTTGTGTCCTTTGAGGTTCCCTCCCTGTCCGAGTAAAGCTGTATTTGTTACCCTGCCTTGAGAAGTCCATCTTTAGCAGCAGCTCAGACTTATTCCTGATTAGAGTGACCGTATAACCATATCTACCTTATGCAGGAGGAATTACATTTTTTTACTAGATCCTTGAGATTAAGAATATCAGAGCAGCTGTAACTGGACTGCACAAAAAATCCAACAGCCTGTCTCTGACAGTGGCAATTAAGAAAGAGAATAAGGTGGCAAAAACGAATTTTGGGGATTCTCCCTACCTCTGACTGTTTCCAGCTCCGGGCCAATGTGGTGTCTGTGTTCTCAGTGGCCTTAATGGCTCTCTCTTCTCTGAGTTTCTTTTCTCCCTCTAGAAGTGTTTTTTGCTGGATCACATCTCTGTGTCTCCCTCAGCTATTTCTGAAAGCGAAGGTCTTTGAAGATTATTAATATACAGACATACATTAAGTATTACCCGTGCTTTTTGTGTTAGAGGTATGTTTAATTGTCCTTTATTGTATTTTAACTGCTGTATCCTTCGGCTTGAAGGATGGATAATAACTTAGGGTTTCCCCAGATTGTCTCAGAAACTCCTTAGGAGTTTGAGTATGCAGTCTCTGAAGTTTACTGGGCAAAATGACTGCATCTATTAACATTTAAACTCATATTTTCATTTTGCTAGGCAGATTTCTTCTGTAGCTTAATCTTGCTTTGCTTTTGATTGTATGCTACTGAATTAAAAGAAAAAAATCAAAACTAGGTACATGTTTTTATAGTTGTTACACTGGGAACAATGTAGCCACCAAATGAAGCATTAATTAATTAGAGGAGTATCCCTTAATACCAAATGAATTTTTCTGCAGTCATCACACAAAGCTTCTTATCCCTTGTGATTTAATAATATATGAGATGATTTTGCTGTTAATGTGAACACAAGTGCCAGTAGTGCAGTGTGTGAAAGCATTTGTACATGAAAATAATCATTATACTTGAAGGCAGAGAAGTCTTTTACTCTCTAGAATGTTGATGTTTTTTGAAGTGTCTGGGGTGATCTGTGAACCCTTTACAAACTGTGAAAGCAAAGGAATACGAATCGTGTTTTAAGAAATTGATGGGTCTCTTATTGGAATAACTCCATTTTGTTTCAGCACTCCTCTAAGTATCTTTTCATTCCATTGTTCAATGTTTATGAGCAATTTTTAGGCTTTGTAGCATCATTCATGCCTGTGATTGGCTCAGCTTAAGCAGATACAGTAACATGTCAACTGTGAGAGATGAGCACCTGCAAAAGCTCTGTACCACCTTAGAAAATCTTCTTGGTGAGAGCTTTGTATGGTGCACCCATGTTTTCTGAGCACTCAGGTGAGGAACTGCTGCTCTGAGTAGTGTGGATCTGCTGGGCAAGAGTGCCCAGCCTCACGAGTTCCTGTGATTTTAGTCCATTTGAAAGCAGAATTTTCCCAGTACTTTTTATGCACTCAGTGTAATGCCAGTTAACCTTTTCCATTCTAAGATTCTCCTAAGAGAATAAATATTTTTTTTTCTTTCAGTAGCATTTTTTCACCTCAATGGCTCAATGTAATATGTTACATTAATTTCCTCGTGTAATGATATTTAATACCCAGTCTGCTGCCTAGAAATATGTATTTACACAAAATGCCAAACAGAGAGTCCATATGGGGAGTATAAATTGCTTAGTTTTATTGGGAAGAAATACTTCTAGGATTATATTCCTTTCCTCTCTGTGCTTCAGAAAATAAAAAGTTACGTCGGTAGACACTGCATAAAACAAATTTTCCCATCTTTGCTTGCTGAAGGGAGATTTTTAGGTTTTTTTAAAAGGAAATAATTTTGGCTTATCAGGAAGTGCATGATATGTGTTAGCAAAGTATGAACTCTTTTGTAATTGAAACTTATTATCCTTAGAGAAAAAGAATAAAATGCATGTCCTCAAGCTGCAGTTCATTTTTATTATGCTTCTATTAGGTTTTCACTGGGTGTATATTAGACTTGCTGCCTTCAGTTTGGAATGCAGCCAGGCACTCACCCTGGAGTGTACTGCTCGATCTAAATTGAACATACCTTCACACATTAGGAACTACCTTCTCCTCAATATCCATCTGTGTAATTTCTCGAGTTTTCACAAAATTTATCCTTAAAAGGCTTTTATTCTTTTTTTAAAAAAACCCAACCTGAACAGATTCACTTCAAAGTTTTATGCAGGGTGTTGTAAGTCTCTCACTACTTGCCTTTGTTTCCCTGTGTCCTTATTTTTAGTGTATTTAAAGAACTCAGATACAGTACAGATACTCACTATCTGTTAAAGTATATTTTCTACTTTTATCTTCTATTTGAGTTGCTCTTTATACAAGTTATTGAAATATTTAATTTTACTGTGCGTTCCTTTTTTAATCAGTTTCAAATTTCATTTGAGTGACTTTGGGTTTTTGGCAGAAGTTGTTAGTGTGAGCTTTGATTTTTGCATTTTTTCCTACCTTGATGTAAACATGTTGCACACCTGTTCTAGAGGAACTTTTTCTTTCGTATTCACTGTAAATGAAGCATGTCCATGATCAGTTGTATGAAATGGCAAATTATTTCAAGTTCTTTGTACTCTATTTGCCGTGGTTTACAGTTGACTCAGACCTTCCATTTTAACATGCACTTTACATATGGTGTCATTTGTTTTCCCTTTTGTTTGTAGCACTGTTGCCAGATTGTAACTTAATTGAAATTGCGAAATAGGTTTTTTTGAAATCAACTTTCATAAATATTTATTGGGACTGTGCTAATTTACACGAGCTGGCAAGGTGTCCTCTGCAGGCAGTCCCTCTGGTTCCTCCAGCACTTAATGATCCTAAATTCTCTCACACTGAAAGACTATGAAAAGAATTCATAGCTGCAAAGCCTAGAGGAGATAATAATATCACTAGCTTCATTATTTCATTCATTGCATCAGACTTGCTTTTAGTGGCAACCCCAAGCTGCTGTTCCTCTTCAGTACCATAAAATGCTTTGGTTTATCTTTTAGCAGACTGTGAGATGTGAAGGTCAATATCTCTGCAAGCTGATTGATTTGTAGTTGTTTACTCATACTGTGGATCTGTTCTGCTACTTGCTTGACTTTATTTAGACTTCTTATTTCTGTAGGGTTACTTACCTGCCATATTCCTGAATTATGCTCCATTGTAATTCTTAAAACAGACTCATTAGAGAGTTCATTTCTGTGAGATTATCTTGGAAACTGTTGCATGCTTTGGAAAATCTTTGTACTGACTCTGTATTTATACCATACATCATCTGCCATTTGCAGGAAACCATGATTTTTTAGTCAGTTCTCAGAAGCAATTTTATAATAAAAAAATGGTTGATTATTATTTTTGTAATGTATCTGTATGGACTCGTTGACTGACCCAGAGATGTGGTGCATGTATGTGTCTGTGTATATGTATGTGAGTGTATTTGCATATGTGTCCAGATGTGTTCTGACAGCAGGGAGTAGAGGAGGGTTGTTGGTGTTACTGGAGTCTTCTGGAGGTTTCATCTTGTAACTGAGTTTGTTGCCAAGGGAACCTTTTCCTTGTGCATGTGCCTTGAAGTTGATGAATCCCAAAACCATGGGTGTGCTGCCCCTGGGCAGGCTGCAGGACATGGCCTGTAGATCCTGTGCATCCCCAGAATGCTGAATTTATCATGTATTTCATGCAAAGCATGTAAGTGCACATCTCCATACAGTAAATCCATGCTCCCCACTGCACCTGAAGGTAAGAACATCTGGAAGCAGATAGGTACAACTGGAGCAGCTCATGCAATCTACTGCTCCCTTCTTTTCTAAGCGTTTTGTGGAAGTAGGCAGGAGGCTAGTGAGGATGAATTCTGGGGGATGGAACCTGCTTATAGCTACCTCCTTTCTGAAAGGGCCACCTGGTCCTTCCCTCATGATACCATATGTTCCTTCAAGGTGTTAATGATCTGTGCTTGGGACAGGTGACAGGGAGGGGCAAGAATAGGAGGTCTCTGGGCAAGGTGACCAAATATGGGTCATTTCCCTCAGTTTGCTCTTGGATTATGTATGGGAAGCTCTTGAAAATGTGGAAACTGGATGGAGGTGGCCAGTAAGATAAAGTCATCTTGGAGGGTTTGCTGTAACCTGAGGCTTGCTGGTTAGAAGTCCTTGTTTTTAATAGGAGTCCTTCTCTCTATGCATATTTATGCAAAATAGTTCAATTTCTGGCAAGGACTGCATGTTGCACCATTTGCTACTTCTGCCCGAGGTGTTTGATTTCTTTTTTGCTTGCATTCAACCTTTTTTTCTGGTATTTGGATTGTAGCTGCTTTGTCTTGGTTCAGTTGATACTTGTCTCTCTTTTTGGTCTGATTTATGTAATTTTTATTTTTTCATGCAGTGTTTTCAGTTTTTATAGCTCTTTTCTGTTACATCAAAAGTCAACAGTTTCATTAAGTTCCAACTGTTCTAGCATATGTAGTCTGGCTTCATTATCTCCTGTTGCCTTGAATTGTAATCTCTAACAAAATTAGGCAGCCAGCATGCCAAGTGTGCATGAGGGGTTGAGTGTGTGGGTCTGTGGGTGTTATTTTGGGGCACTGACTTTTACGGCTTAGTGAATGCAGTTTGTGTGGCTCTATGCTGATGCTGGCAGGTCAGGTGCCTGTGTGTCACTTGTCACCCACAGCCCCTCAGACAGTGGGACTCTCTTGGGGTAAACACAAGCGTTGTGCAGCAGAGACCTCTCAGCTCTCCACACAAAGCTGTTCAGAGGGAGGAGTTACACTGACAGCTCACTCTGCAGCTCACTGTGCGTGTGTGTCACATACAGCAGTGAGCGCGAAGGCACCAAGGAGCTTGTGTGTGTCAGATAAAATGAACCCTTCCCACAAGTTCAGATTTTGCTTAACAGCTTTGTCAGTTCTCTGTGAGGTCCAGTCTTTGCTTGCTATCCCTCTGAGAATCTTCACTCTGACTTTTTTGCTTTTCTTATCTACTGCTGCCACTGAAGACTCTGCATTGCCTCAAGTTTGGTCCCAAGTCTGGAGATGAGCCACTTGTCTTTATTTTTCTGTAAATTGCACAGTGGTTCTGAGTTGAAAATGCAAGTGCCATGCTGGTAGGACAGAGTGGGCCAGTGCCCAAGGACACAGCATGTCACATACAATTCTTTTTGTATGAGAGACAAAAAATAGAAGTGAAAGGAGCTGCACTGATGCTGCAGTTTGAGATAGTGCTGCAAAAAATAATTTTTTAAAAGAAGTCGAAGCAAAATTTAAAGGTATTCTTTTACATTTCTTCCCTTGGCTCCCCCTTCTTTTAAGTCCAGATGGGTTCATTGGCAGTATTTATAGCACAGTCCAGGAAAAGTTGCAGTGGTATGGCTGAAGAGGCAGTGTGTTGTAGCAACAAACAGGAGTAAGACTGAACATGGGAGGGAATTTCTTGGGCCAGCCTTACTTCCACGGGGAGTGTTTTCTGTGAAGCTTGGCTGTGGATAATGAACAGATACTTGGAGACTAGTTATTAACACTCAGGAAAAGCAGCTGAGATTTTCCAGGCTCAAAGAAGAATGTAGTAGACTTCAGAAACTGTCAAGAGATGTGTGACAAGAGTGGGCAAGGATAAAGATATGGAATTATTTCTGGGCAAGCCACATGGCACAGAGTAGGATTATTCTGCCTGGAAAGAGGTGAGCAGATGGAAGTGCGGAAAATGCAAACACGGAAAATGCTTGAGATTTGTTTTTTCTTGTTTCATAAGAATTGGGTCACATCAAATGGATCTAACAATTGGCAAGTTTAAAACGCAATTATTCTTTTATTTTGCAGTGAATAATTTACAGTTGCACATTGGTGCAAGATGATGTAGATATAAAGTTGGTTTAGACATATATGAGAGAAGAAATATGCTGGGATCTTAAGAGTCTGGGACAGTAACTCAGAAGTATCAGTGTATTCTTGCCCTTTTCTTACGCTTTTCCCTACATGTATAAGTCCTGTTGGGCAGGTGAACCTGTCATCTGACCCAGCAGAGCTGCTATTTTCTTTAGTGTAAAAAATAGCTGCTGAAAATTTCATGTTGTTCCGATATCTACAGTAATAGAGCTGTTCAAACAAATCTTGTAAATTGGTAGTACACCAACAGCCTTGTCATTAAGCTCTGTCAATATTTGGTGTAGTAAATACTTTTTACATTCGGCTACAATTGGTTTATGAGCCTTGGAGAATTTTGCTGATTGATTGAAATGATTGATACTTCCAGGAACAGGTCTGAATTCATGATGAAATAACAGTGAGATTAACATTCTAGATAACTGGTTTTGTGCTGCTGCTTCGTGTTTCCTCAGCTTGTGTGAAGCTTAGTTAGAGGCCAAGACTTGCTTTCTAATTTCTTCTAAGTAGCAGATGGACCCCTTTGTAAGATTGCATCTCCTACTGCACGTGTGTGTGTTGGGAGGCAAAACTTGTGAAAATTGAGTTTCCTGGCAAATTGGATGTTTAGAGTTTCATGCTGGTTGTTGGAAAACAAGATAGTACTGCTAGTCTGCTCCTGGCTCAAGGATGAGTGTAGTGATGTGTGTTAAACATGGAGTGCTTTGGCTCAGTTCAGAGTTCTGTGTGTCTCTGGTGCATACACAACTGGTTTGCTGCTTCCTTTTCCTCATACACCTGCCAAGGGCCCACTGGTAGTCTTGGGAGTTCGCACTTGGATAAACTGGAAGCTGCAGAGGGATTTTTCAAGATCACTCCTTACAGCTACTATTTAAGAAAAAGGCAGATTTTTCTAAGAGGTCAAATTGTTTGGATTTTTTGTCTTTCCTATTGATTCCTTTTCAGCATGGTGGAAGCCAGTTGTGTGGGCATGGTGGGGTGTTTGTATGTATGTGTGGCTTTTTAAGTTTAATTTTATAGAAATTCATTGTAGACCTGAACTGTCCAGAAGAAACTAACCTATTTGCAAGGTGTGCTCTGAAAACATAATCAAGCTTTTCCTAATGAGTGCTGTTGCATGTGCAGAACAGAAAATTTTGGTTTTGCCCTCATAACATAAGTAAAGCATAATATTTGATTACATTAAATACACACTATTCCTTACCTACAGTGTTTATGTAGCTGAGGAGCTTGGAATATCAGAGATGATAACAATATCTCCTGGATACCTGTAGTTCTGAGGGCAGTTAAAAACTGACTGAGTTTCCTATCCTGTGATCCAGGTGGCTTGCAAACACCCTAAGTCCAACTTCTGTATATTATTTTATTTACTGTGTATTCCTCATTATATTTTGTTTTCCTGAACTATTTACAGTGTTCCTGAGTGACTGATGTACTACTTCAGCCTTTATAAATACTGAAATATTCACTATGCAATATAAAATCAGTATTGATCCCAAAGTATTTCTACTCATCAGTTTTCTGGGAATATATGTTGGTCATTCTGAATGGAATAACAGTGTTTGTTTTTTTCAACACAATTATAAAACTGAAAAAATACTCTAAGTACTGTTGAGGAATTTCAGTAATTTCAATTTGAACTTATGTTTATACAATATAATACCAGAAAATGATACATATAGTTCTGCTCTCTAACAATATTTGTTCTGTCTCCACCTTGAGAGAAGGTACATAGATTTCTGAATTTGTACACATGTATAATTATGCAAAATAAATGCTCAATTATAAAATTATATTCTGAAAAGAATAAGTCATTTGCCTTTAATAAAACACTTTTTAAGAGTCTCTGATAAGTATTCTTTTTTTCTTGACAGTCTGTGGTGGACGACTGGATTGAATCATATAAACAAGACAGGGACATAGCACTTCTGGATTTAATCAACTTCTTTATCCAGTGTTCAGGATGTCGAGGTACAAAACATGAGAAACAAGTTGTATAGAATAAATCTGACCTACAAACGTGTTAATGCAAATGCTGATACAGATGGGGGGAGACACTTGGATTGGTACTCCTCATGTGCATGGTTTGTATAGAAATATTGTCTGCATTCCAGAATAACTTGATTTAAAGCTTGTTTGTCAAGGGCTACCCTTTCTCTTTCTCACTTTCCTGTCATCATGCTAAAGTGTACAAATCCTCACAGAGGCACTCTACTCGTCAGCAGCAGGAGACAAAAGATCTGGTACTCCAGGTAGGCCTATCTTTATTTCCCCTTTCTGTTTCTTCCCAATATTTTAATTATAAAAGTTACTAGGTAACTATACCTTAACTTTGATATTTTTTCTTTCTTTTTAGGAAAAGGATTATTTTTTTTCTTAAACTGAAGAGAAAGGAGTCAGGCTTCAGTTCACTTCAATTGGCAAGAAAGATTTCCTGTGGAAGCACCAGTGTTATTTGTTCTCTGTGATACTTTATCACATCAGCAAGCGAGTGCCCTGCCCTTTATACCCTACTTAAGCAGTCTCCATTACCAGGCGTGCAGCAGTCAGCCTTTCTAGCATTCTGTTGCCACACTGTGCCTTCTAATGAATTTTTCATGTGTTGTCTTTTTTCAGTTAACTCAGCCTTGAAAAGAGACAGAGCTCCACTCTCTCTGTAGTGCCAAGAACCAAACTGTTTACTGTTTTCTGATGCTTCCCAGAGTTTACTTTGAATAGAGTTGAAAACAACCCACAATTCAGAAATTATTTTTCTTAATTTTGTATCTGATGTGGGAATACACCTTTAGGCATCAAATGGTCTGGATAGAAGTCCCTTTCTTCCTTCTTAAGTATAAGATGAAGTCTTGAGAAGTTAAAAGCATCAGAGAAAAGAAATAGGAACCATCAGCAGCTTCAGCAATCCTTATACTTATCCCTATAACTTATTTTGTGGCTAACAGGAAAGACTGAAGCTCTGGGAGCATTCTGTGAAAGGGCTGAAGGTTATGGCTTAGGTTGCCAGCCTGTGTCAATGTCTGCACTGTTCACACAGAACCCCTGAAACATTTTTCAGTTGTGTTTGGCAGCTTATGTGAAAGTAGTTGTACTCTGTGTGCTTTTTCTTTTTTTTTTAACTCTCTCCTGAAGGCTTATATGAAAAAAAGCAACCCCACAAGCTTATTTGTAAGAATTTCAGCAGCATTAAACCAAAGGCATCCTTGGCCATATGTTTATATTCTTGTTGATACAGGCTTTTGGTGAAGGCATGTCATAAATATCTTCATTCCCCTGCTGCTCTGTAATTCATTCTCCCTTTCTTTCTCCTCATTAGAGAAAGCAGCACTCTGATAAGATTCCTGGTTTTTTATACCCCTTGTCGGTGAGTGATGCAGGCTGAATGCCCACTGTCAGCCATATGCTGCTGGAGCAAGTGCTTCCCAGAAAAGCTTTCTGTTCCTGGCTGGGAATGCCTGATGTCATTGACTTACTTGGCTTTCCTTTGAATGGTGACTTTCCATTTTCAGTGCTCTGCTCTGTATCCCCAGGGGTATCTCTCTGCTGAGCTTCTTTCAGTGCCTTCTGGTCCCAAACAGCAATGGTAGGAGAAAGGAAGCAAAAATTACTTATCCCCCAGCTCCTCTATAGTGTGTCTGGTAGATTTATTTCTGTGTTGGAATTTTTGCATTGGCTACAGTAACAGCTGTAGAACAGGGTTAAAATCCTGGCCAACTGTGCAGTTCTTTACAGTTTCCAGTAATGTGCTTATTTTCTAGAATAATTAAGAGCTTATCAGAAGAGAGTGGATTTTATTGGTAGTCCACTTAGGGTAAAGTGCATACAAAGCTGTTCTTGATGGAAATGAGAAATAGAGGGTTGTTCTGTATTTTGTGAGGAAGACCAAGATTCTTTTTGATGGGAAGATCATATATTATGACACCTTTATTTCCCTTTAGAGGCTTCATTGACATTCTTGCTTATTTCTGTTTCTGATAAATAACAACCCCTTGTGAATCTCAACGACTGCTTTATCTTCCTTAATTTTCTTCTTTTCAGTTTGCTCCACTAACATTGTCTTGGATTCTCCAACCCTCTTTCCCAAAGTTGTATCTAAATGCTGACTAATAATATATCTAAGTTTGTGATCATTAACTGAAGGGAGGAGGACAACTAACTTGGGACAAAGTTTCTCAGGAAAGTGTAATGCTAGGTTTATAAATCTACCATTTCAATAGTGCTTAGAATCACTTGATATCTAAATATATGTAAATTACATTTAGCTTGATGTGTCTTTCAAATTTTTTGAGGAGGTGAAGAGTGTGTATCCGCTTTCTGGCTTTAATTAGAAATCGAGGCACCAAACTGTTTTATTTAGCAACACTACTGACCCTGAAAAAATACCTTTCTGGTTAGAGAAACATTGATTTTATGTATTTATCCCATTCTCTTGGGCAGCACAGATGCTTGAATGAACCTCTTGGCATTTTTCAGCTTTGCTTGGAGCTGTTGCTGAAATGAGAACTGATCTCTTGTAAATATGAGTAAGCAGGCATATTATGTAAATCGTTAATACTACCAATTGTTAAATTAGTGACTTTTGCAGGTGAATGTAAAAGATCTGTGCAATTTAAAATTCAATAAACATGCACCAAATATTCAAGCATGTCTGTCCTTTGTCAGCTCTTCTGAGTATCTATTTAATGTGTGTCCATTAAAAACTTAGGTTATTAGGTTCTGGTGTGACTCCAGTAATCTTTCTGTGCTTTTAGAGTGCTGTTTGGTGTAAATGACAAGTTTCTTGTATTGCACTGTCAAAACATCTCAGTTCAATAAGCAGATTTGTATGGGAGTTGGTCACTTGTCATGTCATCTTTCCTCTAGTTTGCCTGCTCAATCTGTACATATGTTGCCTTTGCTAATTTTGATTACAAAGAAGTGAAATGGTTATGTAAAGAATTTATCTTGCTTGGTTTTTTCCTTCGAGAATACAAAGAAGTCCCTGCCTTTCTAAGCTTGTCTGTGTAGTCTTTTCTGTCATGTTACGTTGAATTTCTGTGGCAGAAACATAGTTAACAAGGGCTGATATATTCACTTATTCACTTTTTGTTTCTGACACTTGTGTTGCTGCTTTTAGAGGGAGGATCTTGTATGAGATAGTACCTTAGAAAGGTAAAAAAGTAAGTGTTAAAATACTATTTCTTTGTAGCAAAAATACTGTTTGCGGTCCTTGAAAATAAAACAAGTATGTCTGTTGGTAGTAGGTGTTTATTTTCCATGGGATTCACAATCTGTAAAGCTGGTGGTGTTATATTTACTTTCTTATTTCTAAGTCAGGAGCAAAATGTCAGAGTTTTCATAATTAGGTAACAGGGAACTTTTTGACATTAGCTTGTTGTTATGATAAAACCCTTTTTTCAATTATGTGTCACTGGACTGGGGGTGGAGGTGTAGCCACACTACTGAAATTTCTGTCTCCAGTGTTGTGCTTTGATCTGCAGCATTGTGGATTCAGGCACACTCCTCCCTTGCAGAAGAGTTGCAGATCAGTGTTCAGAGTTTTCTGGGGGTTTTTGTGAGCTCTTTCCCATTGCTTTCTTCTTTGTAGGAACATATTTTTGTTTTTCCCCCTTTTTTCTCTTCTTCTTTTGAATTTTTATGTAAAGCACAGTGTTGAGTGCCGAGCTCTCTGAGCTGGTTGCAAGCAAACTGAAATGTCTAATCAGCAATATGTGTGTGAGGTCCCAGAAGGATTATAACTGTGTCAGTGTGATGCTGCATCAGGGCTAATTAGCTCTGTCTCTCAGACTGAGTAATTAGCTCAGGTATCCTGCTCTGCTGCTATGACAACCAGGCTGTTTCCATTTCTGGAGCTCCCTGGATTTAGAACTGACTTGGGTATCTACATGGCTGTCAGCTCATGCCTTCTGTTATTGATAGAAAACAAACAGAAAGCTCCTCGAGCACTCTGACCTTTCTGCATTTTAAAGGCAGAGAGCTATGCTTGTGGAATAAATATTTTTTTTACTAACCAGAAGCAATTAGTGGTTGGAACAGCCTCCTGAGCTCTGAAGAAAAACCAGCCACTGAGTCCATGGGAGAAAAGAAGCTTTATTTCGTAGGGGAAAAGGGTCTCACATAGTTGAAGAGGAAACTATTTGACTGCTTTCAAGTGTACAGTGAAATTACTCCCCTTCCTTCTCTCCCATCCATCTCCTTCCCTCTCATTTATTTTCTGCTCAGCAAGCCAGAAACCTGTAAATTTTTAAGCAGGTTTTCAGAAGTGGTTTGAGCACTGCTGCCACTTGCTCATCTGCCTCTGTCAGACAGCTCTGAAACACCAGTTGCTGATGGAACCAAACTGGTGGAACTCTCTTCCTGTTTAATTCCTGGCAGTGTTGTAGCCTCCTCTGGACTGTAAGGGGCTCTCCATTTCCTAACTGCGGCTTTTTGAATTGGCACACTGAAGTTGTCCTTAGTAGTTGGTGAAGGAAGTAATTTATTTTCTTTATATGATCTTTCTTATTTATTTTTTGCACAGAATCTTCTCTTTAGGTTCCTGGAATCGGTCATTGAGTAACAAATATTCGAGCTGTTACCTGTTGGCCTGGATTGCTGATGCTGCTTAAGGCTGGGTTTTACTCAGTTGTGAATAAGCAGAGATCTGTCTATGACTTTTTCCCCAGGGCTTAAAGCCAGACTCCTTTGTGGAACTTTTCCTGTGAATCAAACGCCTGGGGTTCCACACTCTCTTCCCACTTCATCCTTGAGTGGCTGGTTGTTCCTCACCTGTTCTAGATCCTCTGTCAAATTCTGATTGAATGACACAAACTGAGCCAGTAAGTGCAGGAGTTCTGAGTTAACTTGCTCATTTTGGTTTTTATTAATGTTCTGTGAGCTTAATTAAGGGCAAACTAATAGATTTCTGCTTTGCCAAAGGAAATTGAAGGCTAAAACTAGGAAAAAGCAGCATAGAGTGGCCATTATATGGTCTGACAAAAGCAGTGAACAAGCAACTGCTTGCTTGGAAAGAATTCCAGAAAGCAAATTAGCTAGGAAATAGTGTTATTTACTCTGATTAATATTATTTTAATAGGAGGTGTTACATGGTAATTAGAGAAATGGTCTAAAAAAATTAGTTGTCCATGATCTTGTTTTGTGATCAATGGAATCGTTTTGTCCAGGTGGATTTTATGGAGCACAGAGAAGACTGATGAATCTAATTTCCTGCATATTGGCCTTTTGCAAGGAGCTGCAGAGAGTGAGAAATGTTGCTGACTTTGGCATGTGTTAAAAAGCTTTACCTCTTCAGTCATGAGTTATTATTAAGTTATTATTAAGAAGTTAGTATCATAAATATTTTGTATTGTGACCAAATTAGAAAATGCTACTATTCATTGCATTGGAGCTTGTATTTTTATTAAGGGTATTAAGCCTGCTTTCTCCCAGTTTCTTCAACAAAATCCCTTTTTAGTGTGTGAATATAGGGGGAGAATGTTGCAAAGTAAGAAATAATGTACATTTTGAAAAATTATTACTTATTTAGGACTTAAGTCATAGCAATGTCAAGGATTTCTAAAATATTTTGTATGTGTAGTACAAAGAAATAAATGCACGCCAATTACTATAAAGCAGTTAAAAACATGCCATTAACCACGTTGAAAAATGGGAAGGTTAGACTGTAGGATGGAAATGGCTTAATCTTAATTTCATGTGTGGTGTAGATAAATAAGAGCTGAACTTTGTACTTCTTGTTTCTGAGCCTTGAAGTAATTTTTCCAGTGTGGTTATCTTGAAGTGAAAGCTTACAAAATTCAAACTGAAAATAAGACACAAATGGCTTGGGTGGAAGGTAAATCAGATTACCAGGCATACATTAAATGTTTCATCAGTTCTTTAAATGAAGATAGGTAGGGTTAAAAAGTTCATATCTGACACTTGACAAGTAATATGGTTACTTCAAAATCAATTTTTTTGAAGAAGTACAAATAATTAATACCTGTTGACATTGTGGAAATTAAAGCTTTGGGTTTGTTGTGTGTATAGTTTTAAATCAAAGAGGTTTTCACTCTATCTCCTTGTTTGCTGTTGAATGTATTTGTACTTGTCATCTCATGTACTCTTTCTTCCTTACTATTTTCTTTTTCTTCTTCTTTAGCTCTTCAAAGATTCTTTGGCTATAAGGAAAGTAATTACAATTTTTAAAAATAATTCTTTTAAACTCTGCATGTTACTGTCTTCTGGGGATGAGAAGGGCTTGAAAAATTAAAAAAAAAATCCCATCTGAAAGTGTAAAAATGTGTTGAAGTAGTGCAACACATTTTATAGCCACTTGTGAACTAATGGCATCTCTTTCCCAAAAAATGTATCCTGCTCCTTTCAGAAATGAGTGGGAAAAAGCCATAGGAATTTACTTTCAGTGCAGGAGACATGAAGGAAGGGCACACTGGTTTGGTTTGTGGTTTGAAAATCTGAATGAAATACCCTCTGTACTGAGTTCTGAATGCAGTCCAAGGTTTCCCTCTATGAACTGGTAACAGAAGCAACAGTAATTTAAACCAAACGTATTTTTCTTTATTACTTGCTACCTGAATATATCGAACTATTCACATTGCATGTACAACAGCAGACCAAAAAGGAGGTGGCTTAAAATCAGCTATTAGCTAATTTATGGGTATGAATTAATACAAACTTTCAAGTAATTTAAAATAAATTTATTGAATTAATTGACAGAACTCGTGATACTAGAATATTTTAGAGCAAATCTGTAATGGAAGGAAAGACAAATTAGCTTTGAAATGAATTCTGCACTGCTAGTTCTATATAATAAGTTCAGATCTCTGCTGAAAATGAAAGCACTCCTTGCAAGCTTGGAACAAAGTCTGTGTTCTGCCCCTGTGCACTACTAAGTAAACTCAGAGCTTGTAAAATTATTTTTGGCACTGCTCATTGGAGATAAATTGTGCAAGGAGTTTAAATACTACTGCTTGTTTTCCACTATATTAATTTAATTACATCCATATTGATCTGGAAAATAGTGCTACTCACATGACTGCAGAGGTAAAACCTGAGGAGTCTCTCAGTTAGACTCAGGTGCTTTTAATGCTACAGCTTTTCAAGAGAAGAACAGTAAATATCTCTTGGTGTTAATGATTCCAAATCATTGCTGCCTTACTAGTAAGATCTGTGCCATTTCCTCTTTATTTATATTTTTTTTCTGTATTATACAGATTTATTACAGGAGGAACACCCTCTGTACTAAGCAGAGGAGTAAAAGCCTTTTAAAAAGTCTGATTTATTTTTGACAGTATTATTCTAAGACTTGTGAACAAATTATGTCAGTATATGAGTTTGCTAGCTGTAGATACATTGCTGCATTTATTGTTGATGACGGGTGCTTCCTGAGAAGACAAGAACTAATTATAAAAAGCAACCAAATACCACTAGATCTTACATCTTTTCTCACTGGATTACAGATTGGAAAAGTGCTCATGTATCTGGCCTTTCAAAAGATGAAAATTCTGCTGAAGGTTTAGTCAGACTTTTTGCAGACCAAGGGTAGGAATTAAATTGCAAAAATGATATTTGTCTCAGCGAATACTGTAATTACATTTCTCTCTCCTTTGCGTTAATGAAGCCGTTGACTTACTTGATTAAGTGCAAGGGCTGATACACTGCAGCAATTATTTCTGAAGAGAAGGAGATGGGGATGATAAAAAAGGGTCTGTATCCTAATGAAAAGGTGGTATTCTCTGGCACAAAGAAAATGGTTAAACCAAATACAATATTCTCTTAATCTGCAGGCATTCCGTAGTAGCTGGATATAGAAAAAAAAAAAAGCTTGGATTTCAAAGAAGAGACTTCTTAAATTGGAAGAAGTTGACTCTGAAGCAGATCCAGTCCTGCTCACGTTCCACCACTGCCTACTTCTTTCCTTATTTAGATCAGTCTGATCATATTGCCTCAGTTGTCTTTAACCTGAATGATGACTAACTGAGTCTTACAATTGTTCATGTCCCTTTAACTGGAAGTTAGAGCATTTTCTGGCACTGACAGAGTCAAAGTCATTACAGGGCAGAATGGTGTAAACAGCCTTTACCTTGTCTTTTCCTTACTTGCTTGGGACAGGAAGTGTGGTGGAATGTTTTTGGGTATTTGGAAGGGTAGGAAGGGATGTTGTACCAAAGTGCTTCTGGAGCCTGCGGGAGCAGCCAGGAGTTCCTTGGTTATCAGCAGGAGCAGTCACTGGCCTTTAACAGGCACCATGTCTTGTGGGAATTGGCTTCTACAAAGTCATTACATCATTTTTTGGAAAACTTTTAATGTCGTTTGTCAGATTTACCACAATCTCTACTCTTTATTTTGTTTATTTCATCATTATTGAAATAAATGTTCTGGATAACTTAAAAGTTCTTGTGATTTAGAAAAAGGGCCTAGAAATACTTTCAGCAACTTATGAGAGTGAAAACAAACTCTGTCAAAACTTATCTGTATCACACAGATATAGATGTAGTGGAATTTCAATTTGTAGTGACATAAATAATGGCAATTTTCTGTACTGTTGGTTCAAACCTTCTTTGCCCCCCACTTTGATTTTCATCTTATGTTCTTCAAGTCACTTTAATTAGCCATTCAAAGTGACTTTTTTTCATTGATAAAGAGGAGACAGATGTATTTCAAGAAAACAACATCTTTTAAGGTTAACAAATTATTGCTATTATTCCTGTGTTCTCACAGCCTGCCTTGTAAGCTGCTAGTTTTTTCCTTATTGTGGAGAAGACTGAAAAATGCAAAATTTAAGACATCAGGTGAGTCTGTTTCCACAGATCTCCGTAAAACCAGAAGTACTTTCTCACAATTAGAGCTGGACTTGTCAAGAGTCCCTGTTTTTCTTTCCAAAGTTTTGAACCAACAGAAATAGAGAATCTCACCAACTAGAGCATGTGTTTCCCTTAGAAGTCCTGCAGTAGACAGTGGCTGTGTGTACCACAGTGTATTTTTCGGGAGCTCCTTTGGTTCCAAGGATATTGCTCACATGACATGTTTGAAGGGAGCTCAACCAGAGTCCTCAAAGTATTCCTTTCAGATTTGTTTGACAACCAAAAAAGGCATGGAATCCCATGCCATGGTGACTGGAACTGTAAACTGGCCTCTGATCTTGGGACCTGTGTCACTTCTGCTGTGTCACTTCTGGAGTTTGAAACTGTTGGTGAGTGGAAATGGCAATGGTTATTAGGACAGTCAAGTTGCTCAGTGACCTTTCTACTCTTAACTCCGTGTCTTGTAAAAGAATTTTGTATTTTATGTCTTAGTTTTACTTACTGTTTAGAACCAGCTGTAGAATTTTTTTTCACTTTTTTTTCCCCCCTTTCCCCTGAAGATGCCAGGCTTATGGGGCTGGAATCAAAATAGTGAAGGTTTGTTGATGCAGAGATGCAGAAATTTGCCTTACAAGTGTCATATACTTATTCTGAAAGAATAAGAAGAATTCTTATTTATTAAGAATAAAGAAACAGCTTATTGTGATGTTTCACTCTTGAATGTATTTGTTGTCAACTTCTAACTAAACCCAGGGATTAGAGTTTAATTTTTGATATTTGCGTTTGGAGTTGCTTACCCTTTTATTAAACAGATAGTTCTTTTTTTCCCCTTTTTGTGGTGAGTACACTTGACTTGAGCTGGAAAGATTTTTGAGTATTTTCTCTGTCCTGTGTTCAGCTCCACTTGACAGGAGAAAGTGGCAAACAGGAAAGGTTCCAGCCCAGATCCATTAATAGAAGCATTTGCAAACCATTTTGTTTAATATCAGTGATGGATATCCTCACTCTCAAATTTTAATATTCAGCTCTTTTTCCCCTCTGGTTTCCATGGTAGCCTGTAACAGCAGGATTATTCTTCAATTATGTGCTGTGTGTAAAAATCACTTTATAGAGCTCTGAGCTGGCTACTTCCTTGGGAAGAGCAGGCTGCTCTCGGGGAAGGCAAGCAGTCCTCAGCCCAGGAAGTGCTCCCTTCTGCCTGTGCTGAGCAAAGCTTGCAGTTCCTTCTGACTGGAAACACGGAGAAACATCATACTGTGATGAAAAATGCATTTAACCCATCAGGAGTTGGGGACTTTGATCTCATGCAAACAGATTAAGGTGGCAGGGATTGTGAAAATGGGCAGTCCTCCCTGCATTCCTTCCTTGCCCTTGTCAGCCTGTAGTAACAGCAACCAAGTACTAAATGTCACAGAATCCCAGGAGGGTTTGGGTTGGAAGGGACCTTAAAGCTCATCTCATTCCCCCCCCTGCCATGGCCAGGGACACCTTCCACTAAACCAGGTTGCTCTAAGCCCTGTCCAGCCTGGCCTTGGACACTTCCAGGGATGGGGCAGCCACAACTTCTGTGGGCAGCCTGTGCCAGGGCCTCACCACCCTCACAGGGTGGAATTCCTTCCCAATTTCTCATCTAACCTTGCCCTCCGGCAGTGGGAAGCTATTCCTCACTGTCCTGTCACTCCAGGCCTTTGTCCAGTCCCTCTCCAGCTCTCTTAGAGCCCTTTTAGGCACTGGAAGGTGCTACAAGGTCTCCCTTAGAGACCTATATAAATTACATGTATGCAGTCTCATTTGTAGGCAAAATGCAAGGAGGAGAAGGGGAAACTGAAACATTTGTGACAGTGGAATGAAGGATGGAAAGGTAAACTTGTGCCTTTAAATGCAGCAAAGTATCGGGGGAAAGGAAGAAATTATAGATTCTAAAAACTGCAAGAAAGGAATGTGTTCTTTTGAGGACACATCTCCACAGAGGAGCTTAGGAAGCAAGAGAAAAGAGAGGCATGTGGGCAGGCGTGCATCCCAGTGGTTTTGCTTTGCTTTAACAGCCAAAATAGCAGTTTTCTCTTTTCACCTGATGAACACACTGGAGGACTGCTTTACGCTACTGCAGAATGATGGAGCCAGAATATACCACTGAACAGGGCCAGAAATTACAATATAACTCCATTTTTGAATATTCTCATCAAGCAGTTGATCCATATTGTAACACCCCTTGGTGTTTATGTTGTGAGCTTCAAGGAGAATTTCATAGGGCAAGGACAAGAAAGAATTAATAGGTAAGAGTCTGTGTTGACAGGAATAAGAATGTAGGTATGCCCAAAAAAATGGGTACTGTACATCAAACTCAGCTTTCTGGTTAAACTTAAAAATTTGAGTATGTTACAGGAAAGGCACCCTGGTATTAAGGCTTCCAGACCTTTTAAACTTACAGTGGGGGAGAGGGAGCACTGAGAAGTCCTAAAAGGAAAATTTGCTGAAAGTGCTGAAAGCTGGAGGAAGAAATACTGTTTGTTAGAAAATACTGAGAAAACTAAAAGCCTTTTACAAAATAAAACACTCACTGAACATTCTGTTAAAATATTTTGTTTAACAGCATGACTCTGTATTTTCCCACTTTAAAGATTTTTTCCACCAAGCTGTAAGACACAACCAGAGGAGTTACGGGGTTGGTTAACCTGGTCTGGTGGAAGGTGTTCCTGTCTGTGGCAGGGGACAGGAGCAAGATGAGCTTTACGGTCCATGCAACCCAAATCATTCTGTGAGTCAGCTAGCTGCTTTATTCTGTGTCTTGCATTTGTATATCTACCAGGCATTGTATGATAATACATGGTGTGCTTACACAGCCATTTTTAATTTGCACAAAATACACCATTTGAACTAATTCAGGTAGTTAAATTTATAAGGTAGAGGATCCAAGGCAATGTAAAAGGAATTACAACTAAGGATTTAAGGCATTTTTCTGATTAAACATGCCTTACTTGCAGTGTTCCTCTGTGTTTTTCTTCTTTCCTTTTTCCTTAGCAGCACTTGATTAATTTTCCCCCTTGAGTCCACTATCTTTATGTTAATTAATATACTCCAACTTTTCATTCTCTCTTGTAATTCATCTACCATGTATTACTGTTTGTCTTTCAGCACCCTTTACAAGGCCTGCTGCTTTATTACTTATATAAAGTTTTGGGTTTCTAGTATTACTAAGTTTATACAGGTGAATCTTTTTTATATTTTTCTCTCAAATACTCCTTAGTGAGTCTCAGACACAGAGTGTTGAGAAACACTTTGTATGTTAAGCTTTCCTAGTTTTCTGCTCCTGTTGTCACATTCCCGTTTATATTTGTCCTGTCAACACTTGCTGTGATCTCTGTGTGTTCCAGCAGTTTATCTTTTCTCAATTCTGAGGTGACAGTTCCCTCTTGCATTGTATTTTTAGAAGCATATCCAGACTTCTGTGGATTTTGGCTCTAATATATGCTCTCTCATTCTCTTACCCATGCCAAAACACGTTGAGCAACTATTCACTGTGCTGTTTTAACTTCACTGTTGATATGATGCTTCCTCTTAATTTTCCACAGTAGCTAAGTTTCAATCAAAAATTTAAAAATTAAAGTTTTCCTTAAGGGCGTTTTATGTACAGGGCTTCTTCTAGTTATCTTTGTAAATACCTTTTAAGTAGAGATCCTGTCTGTACTCTAGAAATGGCCAATCCAGGAACAGAGTCATTGATACCAAAAGCTTTTGAGGCAGCAGATAGAGAATCTGTGCCACTCCCAGGGAGGGGGGAGGCTTTCCAGATAACATGTGACATGTTTAAACCATTAGTGTTACTGGTTTCCTACTCCTCCTCAAATTGCTAATAGACTAAGCTCAGAGTACCTAGACTTCTTGAAGTCCATGGAATGGAAACTTGAAGTCCTTGATTTTTTCTGATAGATACATATTTGCAATAAGGAAGAAACAGGACTAGAGCCTAAGCCCTCTTCCTTATGTTCTCTCATAAGGAAGAGCCTTTTCCTGCTTTGCCCTTTGTTTGTGTGTTTAGGGTTTTACATACCCAAAGAATGGTGTCACACTCAGGGTATCTGGAGTTACAATTGTTTATGTGCTGCTCTTTTGTACATTCATTCGTGAGACTGCCTGGGGGGATACCTGGAAAATGGGAAATACGCAGTTAGGGACCATTTGGGAGATAGTTTAAATTGTCCAAACTCTTAGAGGAACCTCAGCAGTCTGCAGCATCCTTATCAACCCTCTTGTAAGAACTCCTTTTCCTGCACTTCTTCCTCGGTTCATTGGCTGCAGTAGAACTGCACAAGTCAGAGAGACAGCAATGTCACCTCCACAGTTCCTGTTCCCTCCCCAGATCATTCTGGTGCTTGTGCTAATGAAGCCACACAGAACAGCAGACAGCCTTGGGAGGTTGGTGACTTACCAAAGCTGACACATAGAGAGAATAAATTGAGGTTAGACATAACATCTGAAGTTGAGCATTTCATCATTTCTGCCTTAATTTCTAAGCACAAATATAAGGGTTTTTTGCATAGGATTTCTCAAATTCTTTGTGTTTCCTTACAGAAGAAAGCTCTATACATGTGTTCAGATAGTCAGAAGGTAAAAAGGGGCTTTGGAGTAGGCTAAGAGCTAAGAGGAAATGGGGTTTTTTTTCCTAGAAAAGCAGGAAGAAATAATTACATGAAAAAGGAGAATTCCTCTCATCTTACATACTTTTAAATGAGGAGAGTGAAAGATAAAGGCATTACTTTGTGCTAGCTCAGCTAATTTTTTCATTGTCTTTTCACCGGTCATTGTCAGTAAATGCTTTGGTCTTTGATATACTCTAAATAGGTGATATACTCTAAATAGGAGAAGCAGAACTAATGAAGAGGGATTTCTGATGTATCTGTGTTCAACTCTCCTGAATTATACAAAAGCAGGTGAATGTGCTCATGAAGTGCAGGGTAAGCTGTATGAGAGACAATATTCTGGATGCTGTGTAACTCCCAAAAATTATTGGGACGCACACTGCTGGGCAGGAGGTGGTTGTGCTGCAGGTGAAGCTGTTCTTGAAGAAGCAGCAGCATTCTCAGTGTGTGTGTCCCTGTCTATCTCCAGCTCAGTGAGAGGCTGAGATTAACAGAGATTGGGGTCATGGTTCACACTGTTCCCCAATGACCTCATTGGCTTCTGTTCAATGACCTGCTTTTGGAAAATTTATTGGGACCAAGACCAGTCAGGTTTGGTTAAACAAAAAGATTAGAATTTATTAAGCAGCACAGTTACAGGCAGAAGTGTACCCAAGTCTCATTTCTTTCTTTCAGGTTAACAAAAATAGCATAGAAATGTTACAGGTAGGTGGTGGCTTTCACTTAATGAGGGCAATCAAATGTTTTAGATACAAGTTGTTTTCATGATATTTCTGGATCTCCAGTCTCATTGTTTGAAAGACACCAGCTTTCTTCAAATTGACAGATAAAGTTCTTCACCTTTCTGCAGCAGCTCTGCAGTGCTTACAAAGCCTCTGTTTTGCTGTTGTTTAATGTGTCAGCTTTTTTCCATCAAGTTAAGGATATGGGAGGATACCAGTCAGCCCTGGCCTTGTGTCTCTCTGGATGGTGCTGTTGAACACTGAAAAGTAAGGATTGGCTCTGAGAAACCTGGAGCTCAGCAGTCTCTTTGGTGTGCCATTGCTAATAAGGTTTGACACTGTATAGATATCAAATGCAGGCAGTCCTGTAGTCCTGATCCTTCCCTTCCATGTGCTGGAGCAGCAAACAGTTACAGGAAAATGTAGAGGCCCTGAACTGAGGGTACTTCTTCAGAGCCTGGGAAGTTCTCATGCAGGTAGCAGCAGCTTCCTTGAGGAAAATTAGGGAAGGGCAGTTCTCGCAAGGGACAAGAGGTAGGTGGGCATGAAGCAGAGTGTGATGCTCTTGTTAGCAATGGCAATGCTGTTTTGCTCTTATTGGTGGCTACAGAAATACACAGCAGGAATGTGCTCATGTTAGGGTTGTCAGGCTCTTGTCCTGTCACCTGACCCCACAGAGAAGTGTCTGGCGCCGCTGTCTTTGCCCCCTCAGATCAAGTGTTTATGCACACAGGTTCCTCTGGGAGGAGGGAAGAACTTATACTCACTGAGGGCACCTCATTTCAGGAGAAAGCTTTGGTGGGGGCCTGTTCACAGGGTAGGTGAGGGGGGCAGAACAGATGTGAAAACAGCCTGTGATAAAGGCACTCAGAAAGAGGAGATAGACCTAAATGGACTTAGTGCAAATATTTACATTGTTGTATTTTACACTTAACTTGGAGCTCAGCCTCCACACTACCGATGTTTATATTGCTGGATTTGAGTCACTTCTGATAGCAGGCAGCCAAAGGCTGCTTCCGCACATGAGTTGATAAGCTGTAGTTACTCAGATTCTGCTCTTGGAGCCTGCTGTCATTGTGAATTATCTGAAAATACAACCTCTGTGCTTGGCAGTGCTCTGAGAGGCAAAGTTAAGAATTAGAAATAAAGTGCAAATTTATGTGTACATATATTAGACACAAAACATCTCTCTCAAACTTACATTGCACCTGCACCTTGAGCATTGAACATAGTTTCTGAGTGAAACCCAAGCAATGTGGAAAAGGATGGCAAATAGAGGAATAGTTTTTCATGCATTGCGTAAAGATTCTGGATTATCAAATAAAATTATCAAACAGCAGTTTCAGAAGTAGAATGAGGTACCTTCTGAAGGAGTGAGGGGCTAAACTGCAGGTTGCATTGATGCACAGTTCTGTGGAGATGGAAAATACAAATGAGTTAAGAGATGATGGATCCGCTATCAGCTGTTAAATCCAATAGTTACAGTGTGCCTTAACACTCTACAGCTCAGGTAAACCCTGAACTACTGCCAAATGTGAGTTTCGTGTGATGCTGACTTGTACTTGCATTCTGCCTAACACCTAGTGCTGATTGCTGAAGAATCCCAAGGTTAATTTGTTTTATCACGTTCACCAGGAATGTTCTTAACAAATGTCGGCTTACAGCACACATGCAGGAAGCACAGCGTGAGCAGTGCTCACAGAAATGAACCTTGAAGCCAGCCCTGGGGGAATATGTGGATAGTTTCAGAGGAGCATTTCTTGGAAGTGTGCTTTTACCTCTCTCCTCAAGCATGAGTGTCCTCTGTGGCCACAGACTCCTCATTCAGCCAGGGTGATCTGAGGCAGTGCAGGGCAGGATGAGGCTGCAGGGCGACTGCAGAGCTGAAGGCTTCCAAGAGCAAAATCTGTAAGAGACATTGCCAGGAGCAAACTGCTGTCTTTGGGGCAGCACAGGCTCCTCAGCTTTTCATTCGTTCATGTCACTGACTGCTGTTCAAAGTTACCAGACAGAAGGATGGGTGCTGTATGAGACTTGCTACTTTAAGTCATCAAAGTCTTCGTGAGAAGATCTATCTCACAAAATAATTCAGTAAAAATACTAGATTGTAAGTTTAGCGTCTTTGGTTAGTAATTATGTGGTTTCACGTAAATCATCCCTGTGAGGATGCAAAGCAGCTTACACTTGGCAAGTGCAAATGCTATAGAGCCATCTCAAACCAGCCTTATCTGCTTTACACCCAGAGCAAGGGAGTTTCCTTTATCAAAATTTTAAGACTTCAGCACATGAAGTGTACTGTGTCTGATGCCCTAAATTATGTAGGCCTTCTTTTTCTGCTACCAGTTTGGGGACTGAGCGTGCTTTCTTGCTGAAAAGCATTTTACCAGTTTTGGCCTATGACATCCTTTGGCAGTGTTGTCTGGCAGCTATCACTCTAGCTGTTCTAAATAATTGTGTCACCAGCAAACTATCTGCTCCATTATTATCCTTTCTTTCAAAGCATTTATGTCTGCTATGGAACACATTTTATCAACATCTTTACATAGAAAGGTCTATTGGTAGGTTCATTCTGTTCTGAAAACTGACTGGTTTTGATATCTTTGTTTTCCTGGTTTTAATCTGAAAACTTTTTTTGCATATGATTATTGAATATCAGCTCCTTTAAGAAAATGAGGGAGATCATTGTAGGATTTTGAATATGTCTCTGTGTTGCATAAATATATGACTTTCTGCTGGTTATTGGTACCTCTTGGAGCTCCAGGAGGATTGTGAAACATGACTTGACAGAAATAACATCAACCCTTGAACAGACACACCAGATCTGTAGTACAACACCTCCCAGTCTGACACAGCAGTCACATTTAATGGTGTGTAGCTCTTTGGGTCACTCCTGAATTCTTTATTTTTTCCATTTTTTTATTCTTCTGACACTCAACATGGTTTAAGCAAGTAACAAATTCTCACACGTAACTGCAGTTTCAGAATTTCATAGGCTCTGTTTCTTTAAAGTAGGGATGAAGTTTCTATCTGTTTATACTATAAGAATATGGACCTTTTTCTTTTCAGCAAGGGGAAATAACTAGATTGTCATTGTTCTCTTCTTCGTAAAAATCTCTGATTATCTTCAATGTATTTCTTCCCATACTTCTAATGAGGGAATCAGTGCCATCACTGTTACCTTCTGGATCAAACAGCATTTTGGATTTTAAAAGAGATTAGCAGTTCAAATCATATGAAATGCTAGTTATATATATAAAGTTATCAACTCCTTAATCTAATTCAGAACTTTGAACTTCTAAGTGTAATACAGAATTGCTCTTAAAATGAAACAATTATCATTGAATTTGAGTATCAGAAAAAGCAAGGATTTGATATTAAATTTCACTGTTTTGTACAGTGACCCCGTGTTAGTAAAAAAAACTTAATAAATCCTCCCAGATTTACTTATAAACTTAAATGATGCTCCTTATAGTTATTGACAGTATTAACATTACTGATTGTTTTAAGCACAGACTCATGGAATTGTTTAGATTGGAAAAGCCCTCTGACACTATTGAGTTCAACCCTTCCTCACCACTGCCAAGGCCATCACTATCTCATGTCCCCAAGTGCCACATCCAAACAGCTTTTAAAAGTCAGTAGGTTAATTATTGACTGACGGGTATGCTGCCAGTGGGAAGAGCAGCAAATGCCAGCATGCCATGAGAGAAAGGGGCATTCCTGCAGCAGAGGGAGTTTGCAATAGTCCCTGTCCACTGTCCTGAGACATTTTGGGAAACTGCTTCATTTAGCCAAAACAAAACTTTCAGGACTAGGGGAAAGATTAAAATATGTCTGCATGTACAGATGATTTCCAGGCTGAGAAAATATATTTTCAGCTGTCATGTGGTGGTATTCTCTTGGGTTCCTGGTTTTTTGTTGATATATTGCATTAGTAATTGTTTGTTAATGATATGGAAATTACCATGCACAAATATAAATTGCCATTGTCAGAACTGAGGTTGTCAGTATTACTCAGTATGAAATAGATAACAAATATTATTTTGTGAAGAAGCAAAGGCAATTCAAGAAATCAGTGTTTCATTTGCTTTATAAAACTGTACCCATACAAACATAGAGAGACTTGGTGTGCTCTAACTGTGCTTGCATGTTTTGAAGTGCATATATTTCTAATGCTCTTTTTTTAAGGAATAAAAGACCAGAATTAAAACATTTGCATAATATTTAGTATGTTTAAGTTTTCTTTATTTATCCTTTGTAGAGGGACTAATACTGTTAGCTGTTAAGCTGCTTCTATTATGGTCTGAAGTTTTGAAGCCATGCAGCGGATCATTAATCCAGTTGAACTTTCTGCAAAAGCTGAGAGACTTACTCTTTGTAGCATTAATGATATTGGAATGGATTTTGTAGCTCTGCAGTTTGCTTAATGTTTCTGAATTTCCTCCATTAACAAAAGAAGACAGTGAAGTGATGAAGAGAAGATCATGCAGCAGCAGCAAAAAAAAAGTATTTTTGTTGCCCTGGGTTATATGGTTAGATATTTGGATAGTGTCTAGTTGCAGAGGCAATAATATGTCAGAATACTTTATTTGTATACTGATTGAATTTTGATCAAGACACAAGAATTTTCATTTATAGCTATTGTGTTGTTCTTTTTTCAATTTTGGTAGCTTTGTTTGATTTACAATGAAAAATTAATACTATCAACTCCATTGTTCAGGTAACAAGGGGGAGTGGAAAATCTACATGAAAGAATAACAGAGATACAGTTGCTGCTTCTCGTGCTGTGCTGGCTCACGTCTTGGCTGAGCCCTTTGGAGCCTTTGGGTTTGGAAAACGTGCCTCAGTCAATAAACAATGCTGGTCCTGAGCTGAGCAGTGTGAAAACTCCCAGTCTGTGCATAGAGAACATGGATATCTGTCATCCAGGGCATTCGGCGTGGAAAGTGCAGAACGACCAGGAGTGACCATGGAACTGAAAGATGGTGCTCATTTGATTTTGCACACAAAATTAAAAGCCTTGGGCAGCTCCAGACATGACACGAGTCCTCCATGGTTATCACTGCTGTATCATACTTGCTTGGCTGCAAAGAGTGAAAGAATGGAAAATGGTACTAATTCCTTGTTTGAAAGCACATTACAGGACACATGAGTTCTCTTTCCCTGCTTCTTCAAGAGCCAGACTTTTTTCAAAGCATTCCTGTTATCGTTGCACTCTATGTACTCTTTTATGTATCACTGAGCTGTTTGTTTAGCGGCAGAAAAACATTGATACTTTGATGTAGCAAAAACGTGTTCATTGCTCTTGTTCTTTCATTATATTACAGGTACGGTAAGAATTGAAATGTTCAGGAACATGCAAAATGCAGAAATTATAAGGAAAATGACAGAAGAATTTGATGAGGTAGAGTATACAAATAGTTCTTCTAAGCATTATGAAATACATTACCCTATACATCTGGTTTAAATTAAAAATGCAGTGAGCCAGTGGATAAGTAATGTCCCAGTATGGGAAACTGCACTGACAAGCAAAGCAACAACTTCAGCTGTTGGATGTGGAGTAACGGGGCAGCAGGGATGAGAGAGGTTCATCAGAGCAGGCAGAAAGGAGAACTGGAGAACTCTCATCCCACTGAGGGGGGTAGTGGCATTCTGGGTGCTGAACTTCAGCTCTTGGGAGTGCCATCGTACAGCAAAGAGCTCCAGCCTCCTGACATGTCAGATTCATGAGGCAGGACTGCAGGCTTTTGCAGCATTCTGCTCTGTTTTCTCTGTGCAAATTAATGTTTTGTGCATTTTAAATGGCAATTTAAACCGAATCGGCACTTGACATGAAAATTACCATTTTGGAACAGTGATACAGAAAGAAATACTTTCAAAAGATCTGAGTATTTTGTTTGGAACAAGTAAATTGCAATTCAGACTGGGTATCTTCTGTCAAAATAAACATGTTCCTAATGGTGAATACTTTCTGGCTTTGAGATTTTTGAACTATGTTTTCTTTGATTATTTGCGTATAAAAAGGTGAATATTCTGAGTGTTCATTTTATTTAGTGAGGAAAACTAAAGCTGGAGCAGGAATTTCTGTAGGACAGCAGTATTTCTGACCAGTTCTAAAGGAAATGCCAAGGCTGTGATTCAGAAAGTTAAGCAGGAAAACAATAAATACAAGAAGTGCTCTTTTTCAGCATGTACTTCTACACAATTTCCTTCTTGTCCACGGCCTTGAACAAGTAAATGTTTCAGTGAATGCCTGACTACAGCCATAGGGGTGCTCCTTTTGCTGGCTGATTGTCCCATAGTTGATGAAGAAAGTCTTTTTCAATTAACATTTTTTAAAACTTTCAAAGTTTTTTCTCACGGGAGGAGAAAACTCTTCTGTATGAATGTACTTAAAAGCAACATCTCTCAAAGAGTTACAGTTACTGGTACATAGTATTTCTTTCTCCATTACCTAACTTCTACAGTTCTAATAAAAGTTTCAGTTGTAGCTTCTGCCTTAACATTTGGATGGATTTGTGAGAGAATTTGTGGGGCTTTGTACAAAAGCATAAAATTGTTAGTCCTAGGCTGCAACCCAATGAATATTTTGCAATCTGGAATAAACTGTCGGCATTTCACCTGTAATAGCTCCCTCAGTACCCCCAAAATCCCAAATTGTCCCATTGTTCCATGAGTGCTGCAGGTATCAGCTGGCTGCTGGCCTGAATTTTGCATTTATGGCAGGGATTAGAGTATTGATTTTTCTCCTTGTGAGTGGAGAAATGCTTGTGCAGGATTTAAACGATGGAAATAACTTTGTTCACAAAGTTCACTTTGGGATAGGGAATTCCATGGACATCCATCAGCTGCACTGTTTGGCTTGGCTTAGGAGTACAGGTGTTTTGTAAGTGAATTTCCTCATAATTCTTGTGCTAGAGTTGGCTGGTGAAAAAAGACTTGGTTTATTTTGAGTTTTCTAAGCACTGGGTCGTCAAGTATTGTGTCAGTGTCACTAATGTATCACATTTTTATTGGTATTCAAGAATAAAAGATCCATGAAGTGACTTTATTGTAAGTTTATTCTTCCCATTTCAGCGAGATGAGGTGTTCATAGTGCAGTCTTCAGAGGCTTTTCAAAAGAGTTGTCTGATATGTACTTGTAGGTTAAAAACGCACCATACAGAGGTGAGAAGTTACACACAGTCTGAGGATCTGTTCCAAAAGACTGCATATACACACACCTCAAGAAAACATACGTTATGTACCAAAGTTCACATGCAGAGATCCATGTGGTTATTTTGGTGTGGTTAAAATGGGTGTGATTTGGTTAAATGTGATGGCTAGGGGGTTTTCTGTAGGGGAATGCTGTTTGTGAAGTTTGGGTTCAAGGTTGTTTGATTTCAGCTCCTCTGTGGTGACATTGCTGCCTTTGCATGTTTCAGTCTGTGTAATAAGTCCTTAGGAGGAAAGTGTTTGTTCCTCACAAAACCACAGAATAAATGTGTATGAATGGATGTAACTTTGGTACTAGTGAGTTTTTACCCCGGCTGAGAAATTTAGGATGGAGCATTACTGCCTTGATGTTTTGAATACTCTGGAATTGGCTTACATATCAAGTAGTCAAGGAGATTTATACTCAGGCTTTTTCTCTGAGGGGGAAAAAGGCATTTTCTGTTTGTGGGGGGACAGTCTCCCTGTAATGTAGTATATATAGTGAATGTAGTAAGAGCAGACCCAGAGAGGTGTTTAATGAACATTCCCAGTCGAATCTGGTAATAATTTTTTGGAGATCAAGTGTATGAAGCTGTAGTAAAATTACTATTACTGCTATCAGAAGGCAAGTTTTACCACTAGAAAAAGGCTACATTTACAAGATAAAACAGGGCAGTGTTTGCTTTCTGATAAGGAAGCTGTAAGCTTGAGTAAACCATACTCAGCTGTAAGCTTGAGCAAAGCACAGTTTGTGGAGAGGGACAGCCAACTGATTAGAATATTAACCTGGAGTTGAAGTGGGGATGGAGAATGATACAAACTGTCAATCATACAAGCCTTTCTTTGTGTTTTGACCTTAAATACTTTGCAATATTCCTGTCTCATCCTTTGCTCCCACTTCCTAACCCGGGATACAAGGAAAAGAATTGAGTCTTGATACTTATTTTGGACTACACAGAGCCGCTAGTGCAAGTTTAAAACAGTTGCAATGATGTCTTTGCAAATGTGATTTCATGCCAATGAGCCTCCCTGTTTATTGAAGCGTAATGTGTTGTTTTTATTTGTTATTCTCCCTTGGTTTGAAGGAACAAGATGGTGTTTGGTTTAGAACCATAGACCATGATGGCTACTCTAACGTTAAAATAAATTGAATGGGGATACCTTTCATATTTCGTCTTCTTCTTCTGTTGTTGTGCAGGACAGTGGTGATTATCCCCTGACCATGCCTGGGCCTCAGTGGAAGAAGTTCCGCTCCAACTTCTGTGAGTTCATCGGGGTGCTGATCCGGCAGTGCCAGTACAGCATCATCTACGACGAGTACATGATGGACACAGTGATCTCGCTGCTCACCGGCCTCTCCGACTCGCAGGTCCGGGCCTTCCGGCACACCAGCACTCTGGCTGGTGAGTGAGCTGCCACACAGCTTGCTACTGCTTATCCACTGCAAGAAGTACTTGTAATTTGGATTGAGGTGGACCCTGACCAACAGTAAAACTGCAGAAAGCTTCATCAAATTCAAGTACCACATATGGTACAACTATACTTAAAATACTCCTTTTTTATTTGGAAAGGAGTGCGCTGAGGCACTTAGGGATCCTGAGAATCAGAAGTGGCGTACTTATGTCTTGTGTTTTGTTATTAATTTTTCACTTGTTGTACAGAATGTTGGAGTAATTTTATATTTTAGACTATAAATTTATTCCAAAGAAATATCAGGACAGTTGTATTATCAAAGAGTTTCCGTCCATCAGAAAAAATAATCTGTGCCTTAACTCTGGAGAAGTATATGGTTTGGGATTACTGGGCCATGTTTGTAGGGCTCCCTGTCTTCTGCCTGCAGCCACACCACCTTTCAGTGCAGCTGTCTCACCTGAAGAAAGCCCTGGGTGTATCATCAGATAGAAATGGGCTTTCCTTATGTATTTCATCACACCTATATGAGATGTTTCCTGTGAAAAGGATGAATTGCTCTCCACAAGGAACTACTTTTCTCAGTACAAAGAACTACTAGGGTGGCTGGCTTGGGTGTAGGTGTCTACAGCTGGTCATGTCAGGTGATAAGAAATCCATCTTATTGCAAGGTTCATAGATCATGCCAGATACTTGAAACTCTTACAGCAGACATTTTTCATAATCTGAATGTTTCTATGGCCAGTATTTATTACTATTTAGCAATTCCACTATCAGCCTCATACACATTTTTTCAGTTTCAAGTGTACCGATACCCAGTGTTCAACAAGTACAATCAGAATTTATTTAAAATTTCATCTCTTGTTATGAATCAAAGTAAGAGGCAGATTTCCAATTATATAGAAAAAACAACTCCAGAGTTGGGTGGATTTTGGTTTTAAAACTAAAACCCGAACCCTTCAACTCACAGTGACTGAACTCCTTTGGAAATACATTCCCTTGTGTTCTTCACCATGCTCAGGAAAGGGATGGTGAAACCTTGAATTATGCAGGCTTAAGCTTCCAGGTTTGGTGTTTCCTCTGCAAATTCAGTATTCCAGGGTGAGCACTGTTTGAGCCTAGATAACCTGCTAGAAATCCATGCCTGTTATTTAAACTATATTCCCTTCCATCTGATGCTGTCTGTGATTCTGGGTGGTTTTGATTTGGTGTTTTCTCGGATTGTGGTTGATTGGTTCATAGGGAAGAGTTTATGAAGTGAGATCTCCACTCTGGTCCGTGATATGGATTGGTCCATCCCTTCATGGGATGGATGTTTGGAAAGTACGAGGGGCTTGATTAAAAGACAGGAAACTGAAGCACTTTATTAGAGTAATTTCCCAAGACCTGTGCTCTGTGGAAGAAAGTTTCCACTGTTTGGAATGGATTCTGTAGCTAGAAACTTGCAGCAAGAATAAGCTGATGCTAAAGCTGAGGTTCATCACAACTGACTGCAGTTATTTCAGCCACTGCTGACTTCTTGTATTAATAACACATTAATCTAACATTGCATTACAGATGGGAGCTGCCAAAGATCTTGGCATTTACCAGTGACAATGCATGCTATTTATTTATTTGTTTGCTTGTTGTAACAAGCTTGAGGCTTTGCTTTGATTCTACAGATTTCCTTCAAGCTGTTTTTAGCACATTTATCTGTGGTGCAGTCCTAAAGAGCAGAAGTCAACATGATACCATGGAGCTCAGTCTTGATAAAGGTTTTGAAAATCTACGTGTAGACTGGCATTTCTTCTAGAAGGAATGTTTTTAGGTCCTTGTTTTCAGTTTTCCTCTATGCTAGTCAATTGGAATGAGAGATGATTCACTGTAGGAAGGAGGACCTGTAGATTACCAGCTTTGAGCTTTGGCAGTGTAAATCAATCCAAGTAGCCTCACTTCTCCATTTCTGTGGTTGCTTTTCTATCTTGAAGCAATGCTGCATATTTAGAGGAGCATGCAGAGAGGATGTGATAGTTTGTTGCATTATTTTGCTGGTTTTTCAATATTGTGTTGTTCTGTGTAACCGTACAGAACTTGGGAAAGACCCTTATTAATGTTATTTGTAAAAATAAATTTTAGTACCGAAAAGCAGGCATGAACAATATCATATCCAGCATGTGTGAAAATAAAAATTGCATTTTTATATGGCTGTACAGCTGACTTCAGAGCAGTGTCAGACCTGGATTTCAGAGAAGCTGTGCTGTGGTCCCTTGTGAACTGAGCCATCCTCAGCAGCCATTGATTTAGATCACCCTTAGTATGGAGCCATCTCTGCTGGCACTCTTCATTGCAGAAAAGGCTGTAACTCCCCAGGAACTGCCTTCATGGTGCCCAGATGCTGCAGGCTCACGTGCTGGCTCCCTGGTGCACTCAGAGCTTGTCTGGAGAAGACAGCAAGGAGCACTGCCTGCAGCTCAGTGTAGGGTATAGCCTCTGCTTTCTGACCATGGGCCAATGACCTGGGTATTGCCTGGGTGGAAGTGCCTTTCCAGATGGCTCTGCCAGGGTTGAGAGGCTTTTTGCTGCGAGTACGGATCTGTAGGGTTACGCTATGAGTGTTATAGAAAAGCAGGCCTGGAAGGCCTAGAATAGGCCTCTTCCCTAGGCCCAGAGGTAACTATGGAAGCACATCAGGGTCACCTGAGATGGGCTGGGAAAGAGAATTATGGGTTTGTGGCCTTCTGGACCAACAGTGTGTGAAGATTGTGGTTTGTGACCTTATAGGGTATTGATTACCTTTTACCATAATAGGTAACATCTGGACAATACTCCAGGTGATTGGGGGACGCTATGGGGAGCATCTTTCCTGTTTATATGAGGTTATATCCTATTTGTGGGCTAGGATTTAGGGAATTGTCACTGCGCAATAAAGGTCTTTGCACTTCTCCATCTTGTGTGCAAAGTCCACGCCCTTGCGTGAATACTGCACGGATCTGCTGAGAAAATATTTTCTGAGCTCTGACTACAGGTAAAGAGTCATAATCTGTCTTGTGCCTTTGCAGCTATGAAGCTTATGACTGCTCTTGTGAATGTTGCCTTAAACCTGAGCATTCATCAGGACAATACACAGAGGCAGTATGAAGCTGAGAGAAACAAAATGATTGGCAAAAGAGCTAATGAAAGATTGGAGCTGCTGCTTCAGAAAAGAAAAGAGGCAAGTGAAAAAACATTTTTTTTTCCTGGTTCAGGTGCATTCCCTCCAACAGAAAGCCCAGGATGGTTTGTGACTTGAGTTACCACAGTGAGAAAGAGCTTAGTTCTGCAGTGGTGTTTGTATGCTCTCAAGCACACTACTTAAATCTTGTATTGCCACATCCAGTTGAGTTTGTGGTGCTGTTCTGCATACACAGGAGAATTCTGTTCTCAGGCTTCTATGTATGACTGGGCAGGAAGAGTCTCAAACTGTAAGTTTCTGATGATGCAGAAAGATTTTGACAAGATCACATGTTCCCTCCCTGCACTGCCCATTTTTCCTCTTGCTCACTGCAGTTATTCCACAGTGTCTCATTAGTACTTCTTTCTTAGCTGCTTTCAGGAAACACTGGAGTTGGGGCTATAGCACCTGTTCTCAGGGAGAAGGAGCTAGGGAGACATAAAAGTCACCTTTAGTAAGTACCAGTCTGGCAATAGGTGAGAAAAAACATTAGAAGGTTGCTCTAATCATCCCTAAATAAACTATTATATCAGAGGAAATTTCAGTTTTAGAGGTCTACTTAAATTTAATGATAGCAAGTAGAAAATTAATACACATACACCCAAGCAAACATAATGTGTAAAGATGCCAAGTAAAACTCATAAGAGAGATTGAAAAATCAAAGCTTATATGGCTTAGATTTAAATTTGTGATTTTTAATATATTAGTTTTTAATTTTATTCACCACTGTTTTATTCTGTGGCAATTAAGGATGTCTGGGTGCTTTGCCTGTGTGCACCTTGGATTCCTTTAGGTGTAACTTTATTGCTTGACTGGGAATTGCATTGGCTGGGAATAATCAGGGAGGAGTGCTGATGATCAAGTATGTCTGTGGGGTTAAGTACACCAGGGGCACCTGGGCAGAAGAGGTCTATTAGGATTAGATGGCTTAATGGCTCTGTGTAAGAATTCTTGACATAAGACTATATTCCCAGTGTTTAAATACACTGAATTGACAGTGGCATTCTGTGCTGGCACTTCCTCAGTTGATTCTGATGACATGCTATCCTAACAACCCCTCCTGAGCACATACATGTGCATGTGTTGGTCTTCATGAGCTGATAGAGGGACAGTTCACCAGCTGTGTGGCAAGTTAGTCTGAAGCAGAGGAGATGGAGCACTTCCTCAGGTGTTTCATTCTCCTGCCATCATCTGCAAGCCTGGTGGGAGAGCCATGCATGAGGCTCTGTCTTATCAGTGAGATTTTCAGCTCAAGTGGATGATTTATCTTGCAATATACCACAAAGCAGAGAAAGTTGTCTTTTTAGTATCTGCCACTAGTAATGCAGATTTTGTACTTGTCATGCATGTCTTTTTGAGCTTCTGAACCTGCTTGCAGAATCAACAAGACAGTGTTTCCCTTGTTTTTTACCTCTGTGTAAGAGGGGGAGTGTCAAATCATTTTTGCGTTGCTAAGAGCAGGAGTCCCAAGACATAGATGTTCTATCAAAATTCTTGAAGTTAAGCACTCAGATTCAATTGCATAGTTTAGAAAACTTGAAAGTGTAGAAAGCAAGTAGAGTTTCAGAGAAAATTTCATTAATCTAAAATACATTTGAGAATTGTATCCTTTAAATGTTAGTACACAGAGGTAAAAGGAATCATGGACCTACTGAATCTCTGATTCTGCTTCCACACCAGCTGTGCCCCAGCACCTGGATACCTGTACCAGGTGATAATTTACCATGTGTATAGTGAACTGTAAATTCTGTGCAGAAGAGGGAGGGAGCCATCCATGCTGTCCCTTTGTCTGTGCTGCTTGGGTCTCTACCCTGCTGCTTCACTTTGCACTCAGAGAGATGTCAAAGTACACTTTTTGCAGTATCTCAACTTTCTCATGGCTCAGTAAGTCCATCCTCTCCTACCTCTCTTCTGTGGTATGTTTTTTTTAACCAGGAAATCATTCCCTGAGTTCTCTGTGAGCTTCCGCTTCCAGGGCCCTGGTAGTTTTTCAAAAAGCCTCCTGAGGCTTCTTGGTTCCTTCCCATCCTCCTTTAACTGCACAGCCTGTGCTAGGCTGTCTCTACCCCCATGCTGCTGTGGATGTTTCCCTGCTTGTATCATCCAGCTGAGGAGAGATTTGGAACTCACAGTCCCCTTTGGGTTATGAATTCTCAAACAAGCATTTAGTCTGTGCATATTTGGGTTGAGCTGATGCTGCAAGTAGTGCTTTTCCCAGAGGCCATGTCTAAATATGCTTGGTTCATGTATGCAGAGCTGGTGTGCACCCAGCTCCTCCCTTTGTACATAATCCCTTTTGCTGTGAAATCAGTTTCTTTGGAAGGCTTCTGACAATTTAGTCAAGAGCCCTCAAAGCCTTGGTTTCCCCACATGCAAAATGGAGACGGTACTTCCTTGCACTTTAGTGAACTAGGAGGCTTCGCCCCCTGAGTTCTGAAGTTACTTCAGCTCGTACCTGGAAGATACAGTAGAAACATTTGCCTGAAAAACAGAAGCCCTTAGGTGAAAGTGTTTCAGAGCTCATGCCATGCAGCAGGTCAAACCAGCTGATCACAATTTTGCCTCTGGCTTTAAAGCCTTTTATCTGTTAAATATATACATCCATAATTATGCAGGTTTCATTATATTATGCATATATACACTCTACTAGCAAGGCTCTGTTGTGGTTTTCCTACTGAGAATGTGGGCAAATTTACATTTCCACATTGTGGTGCTGTGTGTGGATTGTAATGAACACCTTGATGGAAGAACGATGGCTGATCCCAAAGCTGACTGGATAAAATTGGTTTCATCTTATTAACAAAGCTGCATTTAGATGTAATTAAGTTATGCTTACTTAGTTTAGTACAAGATCTGACAGTATGAGAATACTGTAATTAATTCCAAGTTGTGTTAACATATTAATTGACTCAAGGTAAGCTTCCCATAGTAGTTGCAAAATGTGCTCATATTAACCAGGAAGTGAAAAGATTTTTAAGAAAAAGCTCTTATTTATAAAAGCATACTCATAATACCTTTTCATTTGGAATTGAATTTGGTTTCTTTCAGTCTAAGGCCTGGATGTCAGGTGTGCTCCAATCCTGGAAATCTTCCTGCTTCTGAAACCCAACTATTGTAGATGCTGAAGTTCAAGCAACTGACTTTTATTTAAGAATGAGAACATCTTCAACTTCTTTTCTTAAATAGGACATTACTTTTTTCTAAACTAATCTGTAACCAGCTTTGTTTCTGCAGCTGTCATTCACTCAGCTCTGTGTTTCCCTGTGAACACAGCACTGCTGAAATTACTGCACACATTGTCTCTATTTGTCTCATTTTCAGTAGAAAAAGTTGATGATCACTTCAAAAAACTAATTTGAGAGACTAAGTTGATGTTTGTAGTGAATGTTAATTTTTTTCCATTAAGACATTGCATATCTAAATGTAAATATTTATGCACACAATATAGGCATGTTCTGGAAAAGCAGAAATGGTGAATTTACTCAAGTGCTCTTCCAAGGTCTTCTAAGGTTTCCCAATAAGGAATTGTAGAATACCAAAGTATAATAGCAATGATCTTTTATTTATTTTGTGTTTTGTTTTTCACAGCTACAAGAAAACCAAGATGAAATCGAAAATATGATGAACTCTATTTTTAAGGGTATATTTGTTCATAGATACCGGTAAGAAAATGCATGTTCCAGTAGGCTCTGCTAACAAAGTCTGCTCACAAAGAAAGTCAAGGGCAATTTCTGGGTTGATTTTCTTCAATGCAATATTCTAGGTGCTGCAAGATCACTGTCAAAAACACTTGAAGTTATGGAAGAACATACAAATTGTAACCTCTATTAATTACACAAGACAGCCATCCATACAACTTTATTTTAATTCAGCAGACAGCTTTAAAGGGTTATGGGAGACATGGACTTTGAATCCTTGCATTTTGAAAAGAAAAGTTGTCCATACTGGGAGCACAAAAATGACATATTGTAAGAATAATCAAACAATTACTGTGCATCATAGGATAGCAGTTGTCCTCCAGCCTGCATTTCCTTTTGTATGTCTTAGGTGTAAACAGCGAATTTGGAATATAATTTACCAGAGAGCAGTGGTCTTTTAAAATAGATTTAGAGTTGTTGTGCGTCACAAGATGCCTCAGGGCATCTGCATCACCTTGGTGCAATCAGCTCTTTAAATGTTAATTGACTTGCTGAAATCAAAAGATAAAATCCAAGGGTAGTAAACTATGCAATTAACCTTTCAGATTTCAGTTCTCCTTTAAAGGTTTATAATTCATGGAATCTTTTAGTAAATTGACAGGAAAAAAGGGTGTATGAGAAGAGGGTTAGAAGGTGAGAGAAACCCATAGTTCAGTTGGACAGAGGGATGATTGTAGTTTGGAGAAAAGCACACAGGAAACCAGGAAGGTGCTCCTGCTTACAAATGTGTGAGTGTGAGCAGCACAGTGGGGTTGGAGAGTGTCACATCAGTACCTGAGCGTGGAAAGGAAGTTCAGGGTTTCTGGTCAGGAAGCCTTGAGCTGCTTGGCAGCAGGAGGATGGGTATGCAGAGCCAGCAGGTAAATGAATGTGCTAGATCAGTGTAGCACTCACACCATTTTGTTAGGAGAGCAACTTACATGGTGTAGGTAAAAAAGCTGAAGAAATTAAATTGTAAGAGTGTTTCCATTTTTATCCCTTCAGAACTTAGTGTATTATATCAAACAAAATGTTGTTTTAAAATATCCTCTTATGTGGGAGTTTTAAAATATGCTCCTGTGTGGGGTTGGAAAAAGACTCAGCCTTTTGGTGGTCTGCATTCTGGTGCTTTTGCTTTTTCTTTTGAAATCTTCATTTTGTAAAAAAGGTTTTTTTCATGCCTCCTTCCATAATTAGTAAAGACCTGATTTTGCTGATGTTGCTGTAACAAAGGAGAGGCCAAATAAATAAACTCCATCCATGTCCTGGAAAAAGGTGCCCACCGTGGCCCTGTTAGACCAGTGGGGAATTGACTGAAATCAGATAGGTGGTCGTACCACTTGTGCCACTGTTCAGAGGGAGCAGGTGGGAGCTGTTCCCACCATGCCCCCAGAGCCACCTGTGTGAGCACTAGCTGTCCCTGACCTTTTGGGGAGCCCCAAAGAGTCTCTTACAACATACACCAAACTATGAGTAATGGTACACAGCAGAGAGCAAAGAGTGAGACTCCTGCACTCGCAGCTGGACAAGAAAATAGAGGGGAAAAATGTCTGTGTGAAACCCAGCTAACTGAAGACAAAGGCATGGGGAAAAAAAATGTAAGGGATTTCAAACTATTATCTGCTTTCATAACTTCTTAATTTCTTGAACATTCCTTCTCTCAAATAGTTCAAATTATTTCTAAACATTGCATGATTTTACAGGCCTTAAACCATGCACAAGTGGTGATGATTTCGAAAGAATGTTATTTTAATTATTCCCAGAGACTAAGTCGCATCCTTCAATATGATTCAGACTCAGCCACAGTAATTCATGCTTAGTGACCTTTGTAGCTTAAATAACAAGTCCTTGACCTAAACAAAACCCCCAAAACTTTTTCATCCAGAATGTGTCTTCCGACAAGTATTGCAGTGAGGTTACGTCTTCTTTCTGTAGATTGGCTTCCAATTTACTGGAAGATTTTAGTGCTCACTTCTCTCATCAAGAAAAAAAAAAGATTTTCAGAAATAGCTAAATAGCTTTCTAGGTATAATTCTCGTCTAGTGTGACCAGATTTTGTCAAAAACAGAGATACTCTTGATAAGCATGCAGGAAATGTACCCACCTCGCTGCATGTTGCCTTTTCTCCTTCCTCAGCCATTTGTTCTCACTAAGTTTCTGTGGCTTTATGATATATTTGGTTGTCCAATGTTTTCTTAATCTTTTTTTTTTAAACTTTTAAAAGGGATTTTAAACTTTTTTTTTTGACAGCAGTCAAAAGCTGAGGATTGCTTGCAAGGTATATGTATACAAAAAAAGGAGGGGAGGTCTATTTCTTCATTTCAGTTGTATCTGCATATCAGAGATGACTGAATCTGAGATTATTGCCACATCGCTGCTCAGATGTAATGAGTATTTATAAATGTTCACTCTTCTCAACTTTTATGTGAGGTGTCAGAGTTTTGGGTTTGGCTCTTTCCCTGCCTAGGACTTAGCACTGTGTGTCCAGACACATTCCCCTTTCAGAGGGTAAGATTGAGAGATCTTGGATTTCAGTCCTACTTCATAGTATCTTTTTCATTTTGAGTGCTTAAAGATGTTTTCCTCCAGGTGTGACTGTCCAGAAAACCAGAACTGTTACAGTTTTAGCCGCTAGCAGACCAGAATGGGGATTCTGACACTGATGGACACAGTGGGTTTGACAATTTATGCAGGGCATAAGCCTGTCCTGAGGGTTATGTTTTGTCAGTACTGGCAAATAAGGCATAGTCTTGCTAAATCTAGCTGGCATTGCCATTTTTATGGAGAAGATGCTTCTGTCTCCTTCCAAGATATTCCTTTGCCTACTACAGAGTAAATAGGATTATGGTGACAAGTTACATGGGAATTCCACTGTGGGAAACAAGATATGGCAAAAAGGGAGAAGGAAGGAAGAGGAGTTATTGGATGGTAGTTTGGTGAGGAAGCACAAACCAGTCAGCACAGGGAAATGGAAACCTAAACCAAACCAGAGAAAAATCCTTCCCCCTGCACCCTAAATGCGTTATCCTGAGGAGGCAAAACATACTTCTTAGGTGACAAGGAAATGCATTATGGTTTTAGGTATGTTTGACAAAACAGACAGAAATTACTGGTGTCACAGTCACAAAAAAAAAGAGAAGGCAAAAAGTTACACCATTTAATTTAAATGAGTTTTACCTTTCAATGAAGTTTAAAAGCACACACTGCTCTCTTCCCTGCAGAACTGTGCCTCAGACTTCATACAAGCAAAGGTGTTGGGACAGGAACTCTTTGAGAAACACTGAGGTCAGAGAGATGTAAAGCTACATCTCAGAATCCACAAACAATGAATTCCTTGGTCTGGCAGGAGCACTGGATAATCAGCCTAGTAACAGGTTATTGGAATAGATATTTAAATAGCCACTCTGGGCAGAAGTATTTAACGAATGGGAGTGCTGTGTGCCAGGCCCTCCCGTGAGTGGGATATGCAGTTAATAAATCTTCTGGAAGTTGGCTCTGAACTCTTATTTTTCTTACCCTTCTTTTTTTATGAGGTCCTAATTCAGCTCCAGAGATGACTGTAATAAAAAAAATAAGTAGAAAAGACGTTTTTGTCCAGTTCTCATTATAGTTGCATAACTGCGAGGCAGCCCAAGAGATGGGCCCAGTTCTGTCCAAGTGGCAGTGGTGTGGTCCTGTGCAGCTGCTCAATTTCCTGTCCCTTGGGTGGGAGAAAGCCTAAGGCACTAAGTCAGCCTTGGTTCTGTCCTTGTTAGAAAGTTTTCCTATAGACTAACTCTCAGCCCAACCCGTTGACTGAAATATTTTTCTGTTCATACTGGTTTGCCTGTTGAGTAATACCATTGTCTTCCGATGGTTATCTGCAGTTCTGGCTGTCTCAGAACAGGGTGTGAGAAGCAGCATCTCCAGTGGTTGGACTGGGCAAGGAGCTGCCATGTGAGTAGTCAGGCTCCTTCAGCAGCTTCCAAGAAGCCCTGAAGCAGTTCCTGCTCTGCTGGTCATCTCTGGATCATGTCTGACTCTGGAGTCATGGTCTGACTCAGCACTGGCAGTGCTGTAGGATGTGAGCATCCAGGGCACTGCACATCAGCCAGGTTTGCTTAGAGGGCTTTCAGTTTAGTCGTGATTAACCTCATGAGTTTGTGATTAAACAGACTGAAAGAACCTGTGAGCTGGAGCTGACAACCACTCCAGCACGCCTGAGCAGCACACTGCTCTGCACCTGACATATCCCAAATATCCATCAGAGACTCTGTGGCTCAGGTCCTGAGTACTTCTGGCCTTAATCACACTTTTCATATGTAATTTGGCATGCAAGGTACTGAAGTGGCACTTGAAGTGGCACTGGTAAAATCTGTTTCCTGACACTGCTGTGGTTTGTCCTAAGGTTTATGGGCCTGCCATGTCAAGCCAGAATTTCAAAAGGAAATGCAGAATTTCTTATCTGACCCTTTTGTCAAATCTTTTTAAAAGTTGGATCATGGAGGATCTCTTTACCCAGAATAGGAACTTGGGCTGTGAATTATGCTGCAAATATTTTCTCCATGTACATATTGCTTTGCAGTTTGTGCTGAAAAGAAGGTTAAATATATTTCATGTCTAAGATCTGTAGATTCCATGTTAGTTTTGATCTCTGTGCTGGACTGGATTCTGTTTCTTTCTAGAAGCATTTGGCAAGTAATACAAGCTTACATCACTAATTTATAAGTAAGATAATTAATAATGTATTCATTATTCCAAAAGCTTTTCCAGTGCAGGTATAATTAGTATTTATATGTTCTTGTGTCATCCAGAAATAATGTGTATTTTCAAAAAGCTAAACAATTCATAGTGACTCTGACCAGAAGCTAAAATGTATTTAACTGTATAAAAATTAGAAGAAAAGAATTACAGTTTAATGCGAAGCAATTAACACATCCATAGCAAAGGTATAAAAATTTTTTTTGGCTGTATTGTGTTTGATGCAGCATTGTATGGGCATGGAGTCCATGTTAGTGATTCCTGCAGGAACATAAGTGATTCTGATTGGTGATAGTTACCTGGAAGGTGATATGGAGTGGAAAGGAGTGTCTCACAAGTTCCCCTGCTTCTCCAGGAGCTTGAGTCTGTTTGCTGGTCTCACATGCCTTATCCATGAATCTGTCTCGTTTTCAATTATACTGGACATGTTAAATTCTTATTACATTAAATCTCTTAATCAGTTGAATAGCTTTCTTCTTTCTTTCCTTTTTTTTTTTTTTTTATGGACAGCTTGTAGTGAGTGTCCATGGTGCTGAGGGATCCCTGAGAAGGCTTTTGAATCAAGAAGCAGTTTTTCACTGTCTGCCTAGGAAAGCTTGAATGTACTCTTAGAGAAAACATGATTTTTCGTACTTTTTGGCTGGCTGTGCTGCATGATTAAATGGTTGTTGACATTTAGGTTCTTTTTGGGATTGCCATTAAATCCTTCCAAAATCCTTTACAGTTAGTAAATTTATAAGGTGGTGAAATAATCTACTTGGATGTGAGGACTCAGGCTGTCATCTCCTAGTAAATATGTCTTCCTGGCTACTTTGTGTTGCTGCAGATGTGGCTCCCCATTTTTTCTTGATTTATATTTACTAGTCTTTTAGGTTTTTCCACAAGTCTTGCATTCTTCCACTTGTATTTTTCTTTTAAAATAGTTTAAAAGTAACTCCGTATGAGAGAATTGCTGATCTAGTTCAGTGTGAAGCAGTGTACAATTAAACACATACACACACACACACATATGTATACAACTATAGTCATAGTTTTAACTAAAACTTGTCTTCATAGTGGCTGTATTTCGCATAAGAAATGCAGTTTTTAACCCTTGAGTGTGATATTTAGCACATTGGTTCTTACACTACTTAAACCTGTTTGAGAAATCCCTGCCCTGCTCCTAATGCAACTTATCTCCATTGTGGATTGCCCCCTACCTTAGTTCTGAGGTTACGGAGGTTTCAGGAAGTTGGACAGACCAGACTTAGTGATGCTGTTGGGAAGTTGTTAAAATTAATGTTTCTCATAGGCAAAGAGAGACAATGGCAGTGGTTTGGTGGCATTCACACAGGTGTCCCCCTCATGTTATTGCATTAAATGCATTACATGCTGTTTATGCTTTTCTGCTGTTACAGCAGTACAGTTTCCTCCCTACAAGTTGAATTCAAAGGCCGAGACTTGCCTGGAGAAGTCCCCCCAGCCATGTGTGATGCTGGGCTTGGTTCATAGTCCCTGTGGGAGCTCCGGGTCTGGAAGGTGAGGGACAGGACAAAGGTACTGGATCAGCTGGGCCAGCCTGCAGGAGAGAAGTACATAGTTCCAGTATGGAGTTACCAGGGGTTTTCTGCACTGGGTTAGGGCTATGAACCTGTGCGGCGTCTTGACCAGAAGAGTGAGTGCATTTTATTTAGGTTTTGTAAAATTGATGACTTTCAGAAAAATGCAGTTTCTCATTTTTGCAATTATTCTCTTGCTTGAAGCTTGGAATTTCTTTATTTCCTTTCCATAAATTAAATTTCATTTTGGCTCTCTGTTGGTCTGGTTTAGAATTAAATTGATGTTTATTGCTTTTCCAAAGAGATTTTTTTGAAATAAAAATACAAAGCAAACGTCTCAATTACAAGCAAGTCCAGTGTTTGCAAAGCACCAGACATTCCCTTCTTCTGTGCAGTGACTCTTTGTGTTCTTCTTGTATTATAGCTGAAATTTGGAACTGTGAGGCAGTGCCAGCTGGAGTGGCACAAGTGATTTCTCATGGTAACAGATGTCCCAGAGATGGAATTACTGAAGGGACAGATGGCCCCCATCCCTTTTCCCGTTGTTTCATTATTAGTAAAGATGCCATGCTCCATGTCAGGCAGCTGGGAAAGCGCCAGTCAGATGGAAAGCGTTTCCATCCTGGTCTCCTTAGGTGATTTCTCCAGTTTCCTGACACCCCTCCTCACTAAGCAGCTAAATCTGCCTGAGATGTGTTTTTGCTTCTTCCATGACTTGCCATGGTCAGAATGTAGGATAAAAGCAAGAAAACAGGAAGAAACCAATGCTGAAGTGCAAAATTCTCATGGGTTTTGTTGCAGGGGTGTTCATGGAGGGTGTGAAATGAGATCTCTTTGTTTTGCAAATTCCATTGTGCTCCCTGGCAGGTGCCTTTGGTTAAACCAAATAACTTCTCCCACCTTGCAATGGTTCTGTACCTTGAGATGGAGACAGGGCTGCAAAGGAAATGTCAGTGATGCTGTTTCAGAAATGATTGCCCAGAGAAGGTTTGTAGCTTGGGTTCATAATTCTCTTTGAAAAGAGAGAGGTTAAAAATGTAGTAATAGACTCAGAAGCAAACTAGAGTGAGAATTCTTTTACGTAGCAGAAATGTAGGAGATTATATAAACATTGAAATTATTAGATAGATCAGTGAATTCAAGGATACAGAGGAACAGAAAATCTGTGAAATGACTGTAAGAACTGTGACAGGCCTCACATAGTGAGGTTCATGACAAGTAAAAGCAAAATATTACAGTTGTGGCAATGGGAATGAGAGTTATATGTGTCCGTAATCTGACTAATCCTTGTTCTTTTCTTTATCTGTATTAGTGATGCTATTGCTGAGATTAGAGCTGTCTGTATTGAAGAAATTGGTGTCTGGATGAAAATGTACAGTGATGCCTTCCTGAATGATAGTTATTTAAAATACGTTGGTTGGACACTACATGACAGGGTGAGTATTGTGTATTCTCACACACAGCAGAGTGCACTGGAGGCAGCTGCTGCTGTGCTGCCCAGCACAGCATCATCCTTGGCTTACAAAGAGATTGTTCTCTTTCCTCACCTGGTATCTTTCAATCAGGTCACTTCTAGGTATTGCCTTAAATTAGGAGGCAGTACTCCCAGTCTGCTTGGTCCATGTGCTTTTCATGTGTTCAGTCTCTGCTGAAGTGTCTTGATAGAAATCCTTCCATGGGGCTTTTCTGTTGATTAGTAGAGAAAGAGAAGTCTCATCAGAGCACCCCTGAGAGCCTCTGTGTCTGAAGCAGAAGAGAAAACGGATTTCTATGTGTCTTCCATTTACATTGCCCAAAGGTTACAGGAAAAAAGGTGTTCTCTGCGTCCTCAACAGACACCACTGTTTCCACAACCAGTGGAGTTCTCAGCAGTTCGCTTTCCCTTCCTTGAAGACTCTTGTCAAGGTTTTCTTTCTTCAGAAAGTTGTGGAAACACCAGATGGAAGCAAAAGAGATGCTTTTCTGGCTCAGCACAGTTCTTAGTACTGATGGTATCCACCCAGTTCCTGCAGCAAGAGGAGCCCATTCCGGGTGCTGACAGAGGACTTTGCACTTCTGCCTGGGGGGTTTTGTATACCAGGCAGCAGTGGGACTGGCTGTACTCCCACTCCCACCAAAACCACTGGAATCACTTGTTTTACTCTAAACTCTCTTGCTAACACTGTCCAAGGAATACAAAGGAGACTTACTGTGCTTTTGAAAGGCTCATCAAATTCCAGCATCCTGATTCAGACTATTCTCCTTTTCTAGGAGCACTGGAAAAAGGAGGGAAAAAAATTGTAAATCTTCAAGTTCGTTCTGATGACTTGCATAACTGATAGTTAATAGGCGATTCTTTAAAAATACTACTTTTTTCAATAACTTCAGACATCATCTTAATATTTAGGCTCTGATTCAGTCACTCTTGTGCTGAATTCTGAACCAGATGAGTTATACAGATGTTGGCTTTCACTAATGATAGAAGTCAGCTGCTCCTGCTGGTTCATTTAACTACTGCTGCCAGGGATCTGCATCTTGCCTTCATTTGGATGAGCAGTTCACCTGTTAAAGAGTATCGTCTAGACATGGGTTTTCCTTCCAAACCTGTAGTTCTCAAACTTCTCCTTTACAAATTTTCCCCAAACTTTTACATGAGATCTCATTGAACAGAACTTGATTGGGAGGAAGATCCTACTTACTGCTCCCAGCAGCCATGACCACTGTCTGCCCCAGAGCCACTGCACTGTGTCTCAGTGAATGCTGGACATAAAACATGGCTGTGGCAGTACCTGAAGGGACAGAGCTGCTGCTCTGTGTCCCATTTTGGTGACATTGCTGTGCCTCACAAGCTGCCAGGCTCCAGGAGAAGACATCATTGTTCAAGTTAGCAAACGAGTGGGGAGGTCAGCTCAGGGAGGAGGGTCAGGATTTAAGGTGTGTGGAGGGCTTTGTTTTACTAGGACTTGTAATTTAAATAAATTATCCCTTGAATAATTGCAGTGGATTTTTGGGAGCACATTCTAAACCTTGCAGAACATTTCCACAAAGTAGCACCTCCAGAATGTAGTGGGGTTGCACTTCACAGCTCTCAGCCCCCTCCTAGTGTCCTTGAAGTCCATCCATTTCTCACATCACTCCCTTTACCCATCTGTGGAATCTCACACTCTCATCTGTCACATCCAACAATTTCTCATGTCATGTGCAATATTTTCTCAGATCCTCTTTCAGTTAGTTTAACCTCAGGCCAGGGTCTGTTCATCTGCCTGCAGCCTTAGCATATATTTATGCCTCAGCTTTTTTAAAATTAACATGTTCTTCCCTATCAGAGAAATTTTGTATTACAGTGTTAGGGTAAAAAACTGGACCATTTGGACCAGACACAGCAGAATTCTATCAGACTGCTCTCCTGCCTCTGCTTTGTAGGATTTTTTGTTGGAGGCCACAGAAGTGCCTTGGGGTTCTAAGTCTTTAAATCACTAATGGATTTAAGTCCACCTGATAAGTGGTGGAGTTTTATTGATGTAGTGGATCTACAGAATGAGACAGACTGTAGGCAGAATGGGGAAGAGTCTGGGGCAGGTGTCTCCCTTTTCATAAGGGAGAGAATGGAGAGAAAGAGACATTTTGGGAGGCACAGAAAGGAGGGTGGAGGTGCAATAGGAAGAATATATTGGAAAAAGATAGAGTAAGAGCCAACTGAAAATGCAAAGCCTCCAGAAGTACAAGATCACTTAACAGCATGGTTTTCATTGGCACTGCCTGAAAAAACTGCCAGCTGGTACCCAGGTTTCTTGATTTTGCTTTGCTTTGATCAGGAGATAATTTTTGCTATAATTGGTATTTTAAAAACGAAGGCTGGGGCAATATCCATAAGCTGTTTCCACTTCAGATGGACAGCAGTCACCCCAAAATTATTTACTTCTCTGGAAGTTTGCTGCTGCAAAAAGGAGACAGCGGTGCAAGAGATTCCTGAGCAGTTTCATATTCTGCTTCAGAAGGCATACAAATTAAACCACAGGGAAGAACAGTTCTTACATTTCTTTGTAGTAGCTCCAGTGTAGTCTTTCAGAGGTAGGATACAGGATTTTAGTTCTCTAACTTGGAAGATCCTTGTATTTTGTATGTAAATCCTGTCTCCCAGATTTCAAACAAATGTCTATACGGATTTTTGTTTTCATTGATTCTGATTTGAATGTAGCTTTGAAGTTTTGCCTTTCTCTGCTTTTAAGCATCTTTTTCATTTGCATGTATCTAGGAACATAAAATAAAAGTGTATAAACTATGATAAAATTGCATTTAAAAACCCTCTTGAAAATAAAAGTGTTTAATTAGACTGTTCAGTCTTAATTTTCACCTACTTCATTGATGCATGGAACTGTTTTGAAACCATAATTGTCTCTAGATACCTGGACAGTCATAGTTCTTAAAACCAGTTCCTAACACATAAGAAAATGCTTTTTCCTTCTTTGCATTCCTCTTACTTTGCTTATTGTCTATTTCTGTGGAAAGGATGAACCCAGGGTCCTCTGGAACAGATGTTCCTCTTGTGCTTGATGTCCTAATTAATTAATTAATTAGTTAAATAAGTTCACCTCTTCATTTACTAAGTCTCTTACTGGCCTTTCTGTCCTTCCCTGTTTGCAGCTTTTACGCTGGCATAAGGTTCTTAAGAATCACCCTAACTTGAGCATTCCCACACAATTACTTCTTTGCTGGAAGGTGTTTGGGGTGCTCAAAGCTCCTGTGAGCTGGATGATTCTCACAGTTGCAAAGAACCATCTTGTGCGTGGTGTGTTGAGGGTCTGTGGCAATGGAGTGCATTCACACACCCCTTCACCCTGCCCTTCTTTGCTTCCTGTCCAGCCCACTGCTCTTTAGGCTTCCCAGGGCGTTCCTGCCACTCGTCTCTGCTGACTTTGCTTCAAAACCTTCTTACCAGGATTACTAAACTGACGTGCAGGAGCTCTTCCCTCTCCAAAGAGGTGAATTCCATCCTTGACCAGCAGTTTAAAAAAACAGACTCAGAGAGAGTCCTCCTTCATCATTCTTCTGCCAGAGGGGCAGTCATTTACAGGATTTGCCTCTGTGTCACACAACTTTTCTCTCTCTCTCTTCCTCACCTGCTCCTGCAGTTCCTTCTCCTCAGATCTGTAACTAAAGCTGCTGCCTCACTGTGCCTTGCAGTGTACATACAGGCCAGAACTAACCTGATCCTGATCCTCTGGAGCTCAGTAAGCTGAGGCCATCAGAGGCTTATGTCCTGTGAGTGGTGATGACTCCAGACATCCTGGGCATTAATGAGCTCCACACAACAGAGGAGACATCATTTCTGGAACTGCCAAACAGATGCTGTTACAAAAGAATGTCAAGCAGCGTTTCTCTGTGCTTTATTTAACAGTTGATCGCATCCATGTAATTTTTCTTACAGAAATTTCTTTTCTGTACCTTGAAAGATCTTACGTTAGATCCCTTTCAACATAGCTTACATCTCATTGACTATCTCTACAGTGGTAGTCAAAAAGATCCCTAGAAGGGAGCACAGTTTCTCAGATTCCTCATGGATATAGAGAGATAATTTCTCAGGAGCCGTTGTTCTTCATGGAAATTCTTCTGAAAATCCAACATCTGTGCTGCTTTTGTATTCTGTTTCAATTTTTGAAATACGTGTGAAGGAGGAAAGAAACTTTAAAACTGGGATTTATATCTTCTGGTTTTATGTCAGTCTGTGAATGTTCTTTCTGTTTTTAGCATAAACACTTTTTAAGTACAGACTGGATTCTGTAATAGACAGTTTCAGAAGTGAAGCCCTCTGGGTATGGAGTTTTATTTATGAAGTTCAATAGTTCATTTTAGTTCTTGAGCAGCTTAAGGCCTTAGACTTGGTAGTATCTTCACTTTCATAAAAGTAAATTGACACTGCAGTGAACTTTACCCATCATATTTGAGTAGATTTGTGTTTATAACCTTTTTGCTATCCACAAATATTTTTCAACAAGAATCCATAGTTTGCCAAGATGATGCAATTGAGTTGTCCACCTGCAGCACAGGGGATTCAGTCCCTCTCTTTGTCAGCAGTGTTCTGTAGGTCACAAACCTTGATCCACAGGCCCTGTCCTGTGTCACTCACACTTCCTGCCTGCAGCCCACCAGACCAAAGCAATTCCCAGTTGGAGAGCAGTTGGGAATGAGCTGCTGCCACCAGCGCAGCTCAGACACAGGGACACAAGTCACCCTTCTTCCCACAGGCTTCTCAGGCTGTGGCTCAGATGTGTTGTTCCTGTGGCAGCAACCTGCACCCCACTGGAGGGTCTCTCGTACATTTTGCATCCTTCAGCCTGTGCTGTCCTATTGTGAGAGATGGAATGTAAAACATTTGGAGATAACAAATGCAGTGTGTGTGCCCTGTGTCCCTGCCCTTGGAGCTAGTTGAGTTGCTGAGCCCATGCCCTGTTGTTTTGAGCTCCTGTGCACTGATTGTGAACATGAGCTGTCAGTCATGAGGTGTCTGTGGGCTCCTTCCTGAAGACAAACAGCCACACTGCCTGCACCAACCACCTGGAGATCTTTATTTTGGATTTACTAACTACATTCTTTATCTTTTTGTGGAGTCACTTGAAAGGGAAGCACTAAAAGACACGTAAGTGATGGCATATTAATTCTTTCCATATGCAAATAGGAAGAAATTTAACATTGTAGGTGACTGCATGTGGGTTTTGTTTTTTAGCTAAATTGCAAATTGGCTTCAGTATTTGCATAAAAATTTAAATGTACATTAAACAAATTACGGTATTATGTTTTTTAATATTCATGTGCATTTGGTTAAAGTATTCTGACAGCTAATCTTGGTGTTTTTTATTTAGCAAGGTGAAGTGAGGTTGAAGTGTTTGAAAGCTCTTCAGAGCCTGTACACCAACAGAGAGTTGTTTCCCAAACTGGAGCTGTTCACTAATAGATTCAAGGTAAGAGGAAATACGGTACTAGGAAGGAGGACAGAAAGTAAAAGTCTCATCATCCTGTTGTGGTCTTTGAGTCACATCTCATAAACTCATTTATTTGTGATAAGGCTTGTGACTGCACTACTAAAACTGTTTTACTGAATGCTGAAATTAAGCCAAATCCATTTCACAGGGTTTATCTTGGAAGATTTGTCAGACTTAACCAGATGATTATTTGTCTGTATGTATTCTTGATAGCTTTTGTATTGTCCGTGTACAGTCTTCCTGTACGTATTTAATTTTAGATTTATTGAATTTAAAGGATGTATACTTACACAGTCTAAAATATAGCTGAAAGTAACAGCCTACAGCAAAAGATTGTTACACAGCTTTTTTTAGCTCAATATGTGTTTGTGTTTGGAGGGGGAATCACTTGGATGCGCATCACAGTGCTCTACAGAGTGAACTGGCCTTGCTGCAGAACTGGAGTTCACACTGTGCTTCCAAACCCCCTGAGCCAGATTGGCCCTTCAGGAGAAAAGTGCTGGGGAGATATTTCATGGGGTTTTTATTAGCACAAACTCTTTGCTTAATATCTGGACATGTGGCTGTTAATTCACTTTGTGGTCTGACTGCTTTATGGTACAAATGAACTGTCTGGAGAGATGGGTGTGGAAACACTGTCCCTGCTCTTGTTTGGATGCCTGGTGAGGAGAGTGTTCAGGCACTGGCAGCATGTCAGCTGCTACTTGTCCCCATGGCTTTTGTGTTCTGCAGAACACCCTACTGTGGGAAAGGCTACCCTCAAGGAAAAACTCATTTATCTCATTTAAATCTTTATTAGAATGCTTATAAAAATTTGTTTAGAAAAGAAACAGTGCTGATTGTTTTACTTTAACTTAAATCATTATTATAATGCTGATAAAAAATTCTGTTTAGAAAGGTGGAGATTTAAATATTTATAAATACTTTGCACAAGACTTAAACTTCTCCCTATAGATTTTGGTTTTGTCTGCCATTTCACAGTTAACTCTTCCAGTCTGATCTAGAAAACAAAAAAAGAAAATGTGTCGTATCTTCCCTGTATGTAAACAGTTTATAAAAACATGATAATCAGCCTTTTACCACATTCACTTGAGAAGCAGTAAAAAGATGTTTAACTTGCAGTAAAGCCTAGATATTATGGAAAGCTTTTTTCCAAAATGATAATTATATCATAGAGCAGACTCTTTATTAATAATCTCCTTCATTTAAGATAACAGTCTTAAGTGGCAGATTAAATAAATTTCTGCCAGAAATGAACTAAGTATAGTTGACTAATGTAGGAGATAAAACTGGATCATTTTATGAGGCCACTTAAGGGCCTGCATTCTTCTAATTTTATAAAGCCAGTTTCTGGGACTGTTGCAGTAAAGACAAAATTTCCTCTCATAGGAGAGAGCCTGGCAAACAGGTTCAGGCCTCAAACTTCTTCTCTAATGCCTCCATAAGTCTGGTTTGCTTTATCCTCATAGGACATCCAGAAAAATGGATCCTCCAACACTGCTGCTTTTCTGTTCCCTCTGTGCAGACTTAGATTTGTTTATATTTGCTGCTTCTGTAATTCCATTTATTTTTAAGTAGACCACTAAAGCTCCCGTGGGCTTTTATCTACTCCTCTTTACTAGAAAATGTGCTGGATGCTTCTTTGTCAGGATCCCATAATTTGTAAGGGAAAAGACTGCTTTGAGGCTGAACCTGTCCCATGCACCCGCAAACATTTCAGGACAACTGGAGACACTTCAGGCAATAGTTACTCAGTGATGTACTCCAGAAAACTACAGGGACATGAAACCTCTACATAGATCCTGCTTTTCACAGCACAGACAATTCTGTTAAAGGAAGCTAGGTTAGCCTGTGCATTGCTGCTTGGCTTGGGGTGGCACAAGGAATTTTCATTTCTGTCAAGTTCAGAGGGAAGGGAGTTGTGTTAGGAATTCATCTTTCTTCTGTCCCATTAAAGCTGATTTTACTACAGAAATTATGAAATAAATAATAGGAAAAGGTGTGCTCAAAGTCTCTGTGAGCCTAGAGAACAGATTTGTTTAACATAAGGATTAATCACTCTCAGTTTCTGCCACATCAAGAGAACAAAAAGCTGTCATGGCCCAAATGCCTGCACTTGGATTTACAGCTGTGCTGTCAGGGATGTGGCCTTTGGCACTAGGATGGAGCAAAGTTCCAAATTAATGCTTTTTGAATCTCTGATACATTAGCTCAATGTCTTGCCACCACAGACTCTACCACCACCTCTTTGAAAAATAATTGACCTAACTGCCATTTTCAGTTCCATGACTGCTTATTTATATTTCTTCATCAGAATTTAATTGACCTGCACAGTTCAGCTGGTGTTCAGCTCATTCCATTCAAACTGAGAGAAATCCCTCTAGAGGTCTAGCTGTTTAAAGAATAAATTAATTTGATCCAGAGTGCCTTGTGCTGGGGTGTTAAGATTTCACCGTCTTCCAGAGAGCTGTGACAAGGATGTGATCCTGTCCCTTTTTCAAAGGAAAAATGCCTGTTCTTTGCAGCATTTGTATTTCTAAGAGTCATATGCTGGAAAATAAGCATAATCCATCAAAACAAAAATTTGTCCATCAAAAAGAAGACACTTGTTTTCCTTCAAGAAGTCCTGTCTGATACAGACTTTAACTGACCCTATATGGAAAAGCTGTGAATTAACTCCTCTGCAGTCAGTGCCAGAGTCCCTCATCTGTGACTGTGCTGTCTCCACAGCCTGGAAGCAGAAGGAGAGATTGGCTCTTCAGTCTTCCTTGTTCACAGCCTAATACAGAATGGAAAACTGATCTTCAGAGACATTGAGAATCAGTATTTCAGCTTAAAAATACAGGCCTGTTCCCTGTTCTGCTGCTGTGCAACGGTACAGGGAATCTCTGTAAAGGTAGATTGAGCAGAGGGGGATTGGAACTTCCTCAGCCACAGAAGTCACACCTTCAGAGGCACTGGGTGTGTGGGTCTTGCTGGGAAGGCTCTTGGGGCCTGGCTGGCAGATGCCACCACACAGAGGTGCTGGTCCCAGGGCTGAAAATGACACATCTGTGCTGTTTATTTTAAGCCTGATATTTTTGGGGAAAATTGAGAGAATAGTCTTTTAGGATCAGGAAGCCTTCTCAAATCAATTGGTTTCAAAGTCCCAAAGGACTCCAGATTCAGAGGGTACATCCTGCTCTGTGGACAGGAGAAAGGATTCCCTCCCTTCCAGGCTTTTTTCAGAGATGCAGAAGGAGTTTTGCACCTGTGTGTTCAGTCATGTGCAGCTAGTTCCCTCCCTGAGGTATCCTGAGGTACCTGGAGTGTAAGATAAACTTTGAGGGAATACATGAAATTCCACTGATTTTAAGATCAATATCTCTGACTGTTCTTTCTGTTGGTGCTGTTGTTGGCTGTTCCTTGGCCATGACCTTAGGAAAAGTTGACAGCAGTTTTTTTGTCTTGTTCATAACAGTGTCCTGTCTGGAAAGTTGTTTCATTGGATCTCTTCATGGACTTCTGACAGTCTTTAAAACTGTTTAGATATACTTGAAATGTATCAAATTCCCCAGGAACTTAATAGTTATTGATAGAGGCTTCTTGGGTCACAGTGTCAAAAAGTGTCTCTGCAGACCTGGTTTTTTGGGAAGTAACACCTGAGACAGCCATGATGCATTTTTTTTAGTACTGATCTGAAATTTCTGTATCAAAATAAACATAAGTTGCTTGATGTTCCCCTTCAGCCCTTAAATGCATGGAATAGTAGAGAAGAAAGGTGAAAACCTGTATTTTGCCCTGGTTTGTTCTGGTGACTTTCACTGTTGTTGCCTTACACTTACCTTGTTTCTTTTCCAGTCCCTGATTTCTATTTTTTCACATCTCAAAATGTCATAGAGTACCTAGTCCTTTCTGAAGCAGGTTAAGCCAGAAAAATCAAGTTTTATTTTCAGATGGCCTGATTTCTCTTCAGTTACTTGCTCAATCAAGCAAAGAGCACTGAAACATATTGCATTTTTATGGCTAGATGGAAATTCTCCCCAGATAGGAAGGACAACATACACTGATCACAACTATTTTTGCCAGTTAGCAAATTGAACCTAAGGAGAAAGAAACCCTTAAAAGACTTCCCATAACTTCAGGGTCCTTAGAAGTTAGAAAATCATTAGATTTGATGGGAGAATGATGTGCTTGTCTCCACTAGAAAGAGTATGGGAAAAGACAAAATCAAACCATGGAATTCCCCACTTTCCTGGGAAAGCTCTGTGGTGAAATTCTTGAGATCTGCTTCTAACCTTGAGATGTAGATAGACGAAGGTCACAACTTTAAAGGCAATCTGCAGATGTATGAAGTCAGTTGTGATTTTTCTTCACTTTATTTCCATATATGCAGCATTCCTTCCTCTGAAATTTTCTGGTTTCTGGGGAATGAAGTGGGGCAGTTTTACTGCTGTTGTCCAACTCAAGCACGTAACTTTTCAGGAAAGACCTGTTAAATTAACCCAGCCCAGAACAGTGCTGTAACTCCCAAGTTTCCTCCCTCCCTTTCTGGCAAACACACAAGGATAAGGAATGTTAAAGCACTTGTTCCTATTGTTCCACTGTGCATATAGCACACAGCTAAGGGGTACATTAAAAGGTTGGGTAATATTGAGGTGCTCTCATTGTCAGTGTGCAGTTGAAACATCTTTCTCCCCCAAAAGTATTTATTTTGTAATCTCTAGAATATTCCGTCTGCTGGCTGTGCTGTGTTTGTGCCCTGTGGCTGACCTAGAGTTGCCTTGCAGGACCGCATTGTGTCCATGACCCTGGACAAGGAGTACGATGTTGCTGTGGAAGCCATTCGATTGGTCACGCTCATCCTCCAGTGAGTGCTGCTCCAAACCCCTGCATTCCCTTGGGAAATTACCTAAACCAGTCACATTTCAATTACTTGAGTGTTTTGCTTGTGTATTGAAGTGAATGTGTTACTTTACACTTAGTATGAAGTTGAAGTGAACATATAATATGGACATAAAGCTGAAGTAAGATATTTCATTTCATGGAATTATAGGAGGCAAAGTGTTAACATGTGTGGATGTTTTGGAGCCATCACTGTATCCACTGTGTGGAAGAATGCCAAAGGGCCTTTCCACCTTTTGCCAAGGGCAGAACAACTGCCCTCCCAAAATGAGTATCTGTGGGTTATGCTTGCTGAAATAACTCCAAGAGTAACACAGATCCAGTGTAGGGAGAGTTGATTGATTTCCTGGCAGCTGAAAAGAGTCACATGGTAGGACACCTGCTTCCAGGTTTTTCCATGTAGGGATGCAATGGCTCCCCTGAGGTATGCATCGCCTCAGAAATCCTCACACGTGCTGATGTGGAGCCAGCCTGTCCTCAGCAGCTTCATGAGTGTGCACCTGGAGGGACACTGCTAGGCTTTTATAGTATATGTATTAAAAGCTGTATTAAAGAACATCTGGTTTACAAGCAGATGCATAGAATTTTTGCTTCATCTTTTATATCCAGTGGCTCTACTTTGAAGAATGTTTTTGGACAAGCAGAATTTGGATGAAAGATTGCACTGGCCATTCCTTAGTAAAGAAGTCTAGACTTCAGCTTTTTATTTATGGGCCACTCTGTTTTAAAGAGATTAACCTTTTAATATTACCAAGAAATGAAATCTTGCACCTACTGTTATATTTTTAGAGTAAATATAACAAATATGATCTGAAATGATGTGTAAAGCACATCTCTTCCCTGCATTATTAGCAATTTTTGGGAACACAGTAAGTTTTAAGGTCAAAAATTACCCAGTGCACTTTTTTTTTGGTCCATTCCTGCTTTCTTTTTGGTTGCCCATTGAAAGCACAGGCTAAATGCATTTAGCACCAGAAGAGTCTGGATCACCTTGAAGAGCACAGGGCAATACTCTGGCAGGTAGGAACTCCAAAAAGGTGTCTGGAGCAATCCTGATGGGGAATGACCAATTAAAATGATGTCTGGTATGAAGCCAAATGATTCAGAGTCCTGTTACATAAATGGTTCTGATGGATGCCAACTCAACAAGGATGGAGGTAACATCCTGATTGTGACAGTGCTGGTACTTTTATATCATTTTTGTTAACATTCTGGGACAGGCTGTCCAGGGAAGTGTTCCAAAGTGGGTTTAGCACTTGGGAACATGGATTAGTGGTGAACACAGAGGGCCTGGGTTGATGGTTGGACTCCATGAACATGGAAGTCTTTTCCAACCTAAAGGATTCTGTGATTCCAGGTTTTTAGTTTATGATGTTTGATGAGTGTTTGGCATCTTGCAATATGTGCACTGAAGTTTGTGTGATGGTCTAAGGAATAAATAGGGGAGGGTTTCTATGCAGTGATTCTGATCTTTTCATAATATTATTTTATCTCTGTATTGATACAACTGGGAGAAGGAAATCAGAGAAACTTCCAGTCTTACAGGCCCTTTAAATACCTTTGTCCTTTGAAGTTAAACCAAAGATCCTTGAAGTCCTTGTTCAACCATGTAGGATTTTCTGGGAAGTGAACCAACCTTGTGTCTGTCCCAAGTGAGCTGCGGGAGGTGAGGGGATGGGAATGAAACCTCTGCTGTAGTTTGGGTGTTATTGTGACTCTTTCAGTGGGAGCGAGGAGGCTCTGTCCAATGAAGACTGTGAGAATGTTTATCACCTGGTGTACTCAGCACACCGGCCTGTGGCAGTAGCAGCTGGGGAATTCCTCCACAAAAAGTAAGTCATCAGTTGCCCTGGAATAAGACCAGATTTGTGAATGCTTCCTAGTGAGGTAACATCAAAAAAAAAAAGCAGTGGAGTGAAATATCCCAATTTAGCAAATCAGGTATTTCATTTAAACCAGAGACTTTATTCTCTTTTTTAAAGACCTGAGGACTTGAAGAAACTGAATGTACATTTTTCTTGCTCTACAATTCAGATTACTTTTCCTAACTCCTTGAGGGTTAAATATATAAAGGCTGCACCAACTTCTAAAGTTGGTTTAAGTCCTGCAGCACTTGCTGAATTCCTGGTGTGATAAGATACAGATATTGGGCGTGTAATCAGTGGTTATCTACCTGATAAATCAACAGCCATAATTTGTAACAAGTTTTAAGCCAGTTTATTTCAACCTTGTGAATTTGAGTGGTTTTTGTGTAGCAATAATTACAAAATTTGTTTCTAAACTCACTGCCTTTCCCTGAAAATACACTGCATTATGGTTACATCTCTCACGTCCTCACTATGCTAAAGCTTTTCCGTGCATGTGAGTCACACCACCTCAGTAACTGTGACCAGGGCATTGCCACATCATAGGAGTTAACCTCTTCTTTTTATTGTTTGCAGTTAAAAATCTTTCAGCAGGAATTTGACTTTTTCCCCTCATGGGTTGTGATATTAGTTTTTTGTTACATGTATAGAAGATTTATATTAGAACCCAGGTTACCTAATTTTTCATGCCAAGACAGAGGTAGGAAAAAATACACAGAGACATCTCTTTGCCAGTGCTCTAATTTTCTATGGTTTATTAGGGAATTATAAGTCCACATTATAACTGTAAGCTTTCATTGGCAGATTTTTGGAATTCCAGCTTTGGGATCAAGCACTGTTTCAAGGAATATATGTGCATATCTCCATTACCGACGAGACTTTGTACTAGTTATTGGAAAGGGTTAGGTTCTCATTAAAAATATACACTAAAATTCCTTTATTAATCAACATGTGACAAAATACTTTTGAAAGATGCCTCAAAGGTAAATAAGGACATATCTGCACCTGAGTGCAGTTAGGATAAAGACAAAACATCATTCTGACTTATTTTACAAGGTACTAAGGTGTGTTCTGTAAATGTATCTCAAAGCTAACAGCATGGAGACAAGATTGTTCCACTCTTAACTGATTTTGTCTTGGTTTCTGCAAAGAAAATCTCCAGTTAAATAAGTTAGAATCTATTTGGGGCACTTGAGGTGTGATTTATCTCACCTAATTTAATACATTTCACTATCACTTTCTCCATGATAGTCGTCAGACTTGCCGTCTGTGCTTAGCAAAGGTGAGCAAATAGTACAGAGGATATAAAGGATCACCAAATACAGAGTATCACTGGCTCAGCCCTGAGGTGCAGATTGTAAGGTATCTCAGCACCTGCAGAGCTGCTCATTACTTATCTGTTAAGGTAGTAAGCAGGGGGGTTGAGGTGATGTTTTTAACTAATATACAGCATTTGTGTGTAACTTGTCCTTCTCTTCAGTGAATTACAGCAGTGAAATCAGAATTCTGTGTTTCATGTGTTAATCTGCTTTGTGATTTCACTGTAAAAGCCAGGAATAGCTTTCAAACTTCTCAAAATAAAACAGTCATTGCCGTAACTTTAATACTGGCACATCTGAGGTCTCTTAGAAAATCTGAGCACAGAGGAGTTTGGGATGGGCCATGCATCAGGGGACTCAGTGCAGAGTGTATCACTTACCTGTCAAACCCCAGATAATGAGTAGGAGCTAGTTTATCTTTGATGCTGCTCCTGGTACCTGAGGTTGGCTGTTTGATGGATGTCAGGTTTGTACCGTGTCCCAGCCAGACTGATACAACCTTTGCTCTTAGCACGCTGGTACAGTAGGTGCTGCCACCACTGTAAGACTGGATAAGTTATAAATGCAAAACTGTACAAGTGATGCAAATATTTAAAACTGTGCAAAACCTTGAATATAAGTAGGTTTTGGAGAACTTTCTCCTGTGGGAAATTCATCCAGCCTTGAAATCAAAGACTGAAGATAAATTCATCTCTTCAGACAGGCAGAGGTTGTGTGCTTTCCCTTGAAAGAAATAGCTTGAGATATTTGCACTGTTTTATGAACAGATTTACTGTATCAAGAATGAATGCTTGTCATATTCTTGCAGAAATGAGGATTGTTGTGATAGCCATGAGCTCCTTCTGCTTATTTTCAGGCTGTTCAGCAGACATGATCCCCAAGCTGAAGAGGCTCTAGCAAAGAGGAGGGGGCGAAATAGCCCAAATGGAAACCTTATTAGAATGTTGGTTCTTTTCTTTCTTGAAAGTGAGGTAAAAAAGTCATTTTTAACCTTTAAATGTTTAATAAAACCTGGAACTTAAGTAGTGACTTATCAGCATACAGTTATAAATTGTCTTTCTTTTCCATTTTGAAAAATATTTTCAGAAATACTATAAGCCCTTTTCCCTGCCCCTCTATTTCCTTGTCCATTAAGCAAATCGATTTGAAAATGTTCATGGTTTATTTAACTCGTGTGTGTCCCCACTGTACTCACACTGCATTGCTGGTGCTGTGGTGGCTGCCAGGGTGCATTGCTGCACACAAATGTAAATGGTTCTTTGCTAATATATCCATACAAGGAGGATACCTCTGGAATTATTCTTTGTGGAGTAAAATATTTTGAATCAGGATGAAACAAAAATTGCATAGTATCTCCAGTTCTGATTAGAATCATAGATTAACTCAAGAGTGGGAAGGACCTGAGGGTCCTTAGCTCAGAGGAGAGTCAGCTGTGAGATGAGATGAGGTCTTTCAGGGCTTTATGCAGGTGCGTCTTGGAAACATTGAAGGATGAGGAAAACAAGCATATATGTGGTGACATGAAGTGCTTGATGAACACATCCAGGGTGGGATTGTGCCCACAATTTATGGAGACAGCTTTGGTGGGAAATTGTATGGTACATGTAGTAACAGTAATGCAGGTGGGGAACAGCAGTGGAGGGAGGAAAATTTGAGAAGGTACTGTCAGGTACAGGATGTTCTGAAGATAGAGAGGGAGAGGTTCAAAATTACACATTTGATTTGATAATAAGTAGACTAAAAGAAAGGAATGACAGAAATGTTTCTCTAGACAAGGGAGGGTAGTATATTTTGGGTAAAAAGCAAAAGGAAAGATGCTACAATTGGTTGTTTTAATTGTTATGAAACCATGAACAAGAGACTTGACTGTGAAAATGAAAAGAAACACTCCGAGTTGCTGAGAAGGAAGGACGAAATTTCGGTAAAGTGTTCTTGTTTTTTAGAAACACCTCATAAACCTACAGATTAATCTGGATGAAATGTCACTACCTGTGTGAGCCTTCCATCTGCCACTTGAATGGATTTTTAGTTCCAGCTTCTTTAAAACTTAGATTGTAAAGTTTGTTGTGTTTTACAGTGCAGACGCCTTAGATGTGAGTGTGTGTGATTGGAGTTATGGAGCACAGACAGACCTTGTCTGTCCTTCTGAGGAGAAAAGAAACTGTTCCACTCCCAAAGCCAAGATCAGCACAGTACCTTCCATGCTGCTCCCCGAGGGTCACTTCTCTCTCAGGGCCAGTTTTTGCTATTGTTGTTTTTGAGAGAGTTGTTAGGAACCAAGTAGAATATCCTGACTCCAGTTTTAGTAAAGAGTTAGAGAATTGGGAGTATGCATGTGTGTAGGATGCACTTACACTGCAGCCTGGGGGTGCATTCAAGGGAGTGAACCTTGCCCAGCAGCAGTAACACTCTGACATTTTGCCCAAGGCTGTCAGAAACAGAGGAGGGAAATGTACTGACACCTCCTTCTCTGCACTCGGAGATGTTTTCCAGCGAAGGAATCAGTCCCTGGCAAGCACAAACTGCGTGTTGTGCTTGTAACTTGTTGGTAGTGAAAGATAAGTTTAGAAAACAGCAGAAGCCTATGGATTATTTTTCTCACTTTACAACAGTTGTGTTAATTCACATAAAAACATTTTTTGCAGTTGAAGTTAGTGTTAAATCTATACCCACTGAAATCACCAGGGTTTTTGCTTCTGTTTTTCTGAGCACATAGCAGCATGTATGAAAACCAAATGCTTGTTCAAAACTAATACATTACAACTCTCATGTCTCACCATCTCTCCAGTGAGAAAGTGAGGAAAGGTAAGTTTACAGCTTCTGGGTGAAAACTTTGGGAAAGGTATTTCACAAACAAGCAGCTTTGTGCAAAAGAAGCTCAGTTTGGTTTTACTTAATTTCTGTTAAAACATATCCCCATTGCATTGGTATCATTCAGTTGGTAGAAAACCTTCCCAAGTTAGTTTCAATCTGAATGTTCTTTCCAGCTAACATAAGATACGTTCCCAGGGCACTCACTGTGGCCACATGATTGTGAAAGTTGAAGAACTGGTGCTAACATGAGCTTTTGTACTGATGATTGCTTTGGGTCTTCTAGTTGCATGAACATGCAGCCTATTTGGTGGACAGCTTATGGGAGAGCTCTCAAGAACTGCTGAAAGACTGGGAATGTATGACAGAATTGCTCTTGGAGGAGCCAGTCCAAGGAGAAGAAGGTATTGGCTTAACCTGTGCTTCCTTGATATTGCACAGTATTGTTAATTATTCCTTAAATACCTCTGCCACCCATAGTGAAGCATCTTTTTATGCTGTGGTTTGTTTGGAAAGCCTATTTGAAGATTTTGGGTTAATCTATTTTTAATGTACTTTCCTTCAAAAGCAGCAATTTGTGCTCTATTTTTCTTTTTATTTGTACTCTGGAGGGTTTTTTTGGTCAAGTCTGTTGTACTGGGTTCCCTAATATTAAAGGCTAAGACTTCATTTTGTCTGAATGTTTAAATAACTATTTCAATAAAATAAATAGCTAATACAATTTTGAATAAACAAGCACTTCAGGCGATGCTAGTCAAGTATGGGGCTTTTCCAGGCAATGTGAACACAATGAATTCTCAAGAGAAAAAACGAAGGGGAATTCTTTCATCATTACTTTCAGATTTCTGTTTGCTAAAAGTAGACCTCCATGCACAAAATAGCCAGAGAGGTGAGGGCAAAGTGTCCTCAAGGGTAGTGAGTGCCATTCAAGACCCTTTATAATTCCTCAGGATTCTGCTTCAGGGACCTTCACAGGGCTTAGGTGATTGAAAAGTCAGTGTTCCTGGCAAGGTGTGCTCAGCATGTCCATGCTTCAAAAGCTGACCTTTCGGTATGCACCTGCTACAGTGGGGGTATTTATAGGGTAATTTCCTTAGGAAAGCAGTCACTTCCTTGTTTCTGCTTAGCCTAGTGGGGTTTGATCCTCCAAATGTGAGCAGAAGCACTTGACAAAGAGCAGAGAATTTATAAGAAGTGACAGTGAATTTGCTGTCCCTGTTTGTCCTCTATGACTCTCCCTTATTTTGTAGATTGTCCTTATGTTCCCCTTCATTGATCCTTTTCTCCAGCCTACATTTCTCTGGGCTTCTTTCATTTCTGCCATGTCCATTTTGAGATGATGGCAAATCAAAGAGGAGGCAAAAAGGAAAGCCTCAATAAATATGAACAGAGTACCTTGTGCATGGTGTTCCCCTGTTGCTGTGTGTTCCCCCGTTGCTGTGTGTTGCCCTGTTGCTGTGTGTTCCCCTGCTGCTGTGTGTTTCCCTGTGGCTGTGTGTTGCCCTGTGGCTGTGCGTTCCCCTGTTGCTGTGTGTTGCCCTGTTGCTGTGTGTTGCCCTGCTGCTGTGTGTTCCCCTGCTGCTGTGTATTGCCCTGTTGCTGTGTGTTCCCCTGCTGCTTTGTGTTGCCCTGTGGCTGTGTGTTCCCCTGNGTTGCTGTGTGTTGCCCTGCTGCTGTGTGTTCCCCTGCTGCTGTGTGTTCCCCTGCTGCTGTGTGTTCCCCTGTGGCTGTGTGTTCCCCTGTTGCTGTGTGTTGCCCTGTTGCTGTGTGTTGCCCTGTTGCTGTGTGTTGCCCTGTTGCTGTGTGTTGCCCTGTGGCTGTGTGTTGCCCTGCTGTCCCAGGCGTGTCCCTGTTGCGCTGCCCTGCCCTGCCCGCAGTGATGCCCTGTTCTCCCCGCAGCGATGTCGGACCGGCAGGAGAGCGCTCTGATCGAGCTCATGGTGTGCACCATCAGACAGGCTGCCGAGGCACATCCCCCCGTGGGCAGGGGCACCGGCAAGAGGGTGAGTGGGGCTGCAGCTGCCTGGCTGTCACCAGAGCATGGAAGATATTTGTAAGACCACATTTGGACACTCCTGCAGCAGAGTTTTTAATTGGTGTTTGCTGTTTCATCTGAGTACCTCTAAGAAAAATATTAGAAATTCTGTTTCTGGACATGTTTTGTTTTCTCTTTGTTCGATTTTTGGGGTTTGCATTGCTAAGTTAAGCAATATAAATTTACAGCATAAATTTTTTTTATTATGTTTTTGGATGTTCTTTTTATCATACTCCTGCCTTATATTTGTAATGTACCCACATCTCCAGTCCCTAGTGTTGAAACTAGATTAGAGTGGAAAGTGTAGGAGCAGAGCAGACTACCTCTGACTGTCTTCCATAAAAACGAATGTGCTGCTAATATGGACATAAAACTTGCAGAAAAGTCAACAGGATCTTCATCATGAGGGTGTTTAAGCACTGGAACGGGTACTGGGAGTTGTTGCCCTTTCTGTGCTTGGCAGTTTTTCAGACCTGACTGGACAAAGCCCTGATCCTCCCGGTGTGACCCCTGGGCTGGCTCTGTTTTGAGCAGCAGAGGTGGAACTGGGACCAGTCTGAATGTGTCTGCAGTTTTAGGCATCCATTCTCTTGGGCCTCTTCCACTGAGTGCCCTAAAAATTTCAGAACTTTACATTCTGGCCAAACTGCCTCTTTAGTTTATTTTAATAGTGACTCTTTGAGCACCAGTGGAAGGCCATTCCTAAGGCTGGACATGCAGCTTTAAACACTTCAGTGTAAGTCACAGGGTCAGGGTAATAACAGACTTTCAGCTGTGTTCTCCATAAATCCAGCATCCATGTTCCAAATCAGTCTGAGTTTCTTAAACATATTACTCTGATTTTGGTAGTCCCCATCTTATTTAGGATAGACAAAGATGGAATAAACTCATGTGAACATATGGTACTTCTTTTAGCATCCATTCTAAATAATCATAAATAGTTTGTTAAAGAAAGCCACAGATTTAATAAAGATGAAATCTGGAGAATCTTGGCATTTTCTATTGCTAAAATAATGCAGTTGTTTAACTTCTTAATTTTTATGGGCCAAAACAGATTAGTCTCATGTCCAGAAACAGCGTCTCAGGAAAAGCTCCAAGAAACCATCAATTTAAACATGCTTTATGTACCTTAATTTATAAAGTATGTTCTTCGGAATTCCTAATTTATTAATACATTTCAGGGTTGAGGAGGGAATCCATGAAAGCACTTATTGAAATTTACACAAGCACATCTTATCTTTTGTTACAAAAACTGTATTGTAGACACAACTTCTTTTGTCTCAAGCTGCAAACCTTTCTAGCAGGAAAAGTGACCTTCAAATTTTAAAAAAATCATACTGGTGTTTTCTGTTTGGAGCACCAAGTAATGTCAGTATTAACTTTCTGGGTATTTTCGCTTTCTCAAGACATCTACAGCTCAATTCACTGAAATTCAACAAATTGCTTAGTCTTAAGTTTTCAGTGTCTGTATTTGGAGCTAAAAAAAACAGATCAGTAAAACAAATTTCACCTTCTGAAGGATGATGAAAAGAGCCTGGAAGTCATGCTGGGGACCCAGATCAATTCCCATTGCCAGGGAACAACAGTATTTGGTCCCCAGAACAGGACTGGGTTGTCAGGGTTGGGATTCTGACCTGAGTTTGCACTGCTCTGAGCTTGGCTGGTGCTACCCTGGTGAGTGTGCAGGGGCTGAGGCTGCTCTGTGGCCATCCCTGCACAATGTACTGTGTGACTGGTGTCTTGTCCTGGTCACTGCTCCATTCCCCCCCACTTCCACGGCTGTTTTGGGTTCCTGCTGAAACAGTGCTGGGCATCCAAGCACATGCCTTGTGTCCAGCTGCTCCTCCTCCCTTGCAGAACCACATAGGGGTGACACTTGGCTTTTTCTTCCTTTCAGCTAGACCATGAGTTGAGGGATGGTAACTGCAGGGATCTCTGCAAGGATCACTGGAGATTTGTCCTGTCTCATGATCCCACCAACTTCTTCTCTAAGTTGGAATGGGAACAGATTTCTAATTAGACCTTCTTGTGAAATAGTTTCTCCTCTGACTTTAGAGTGTAACCCTTACTGTGCAGTCTGGCTGATTGGCTATATGTGAATCATTCGCTAACTTGAGTATTTTATTACCATTATTTGTTTTCAAAAGTATTCTTTTCTTTCCTGAAGCCAGGAAGCCAGATCTAAGCTTTGATGAAGCATGCTGATTTGATTATTGTCTCTCCAGTCACTGCTTCCAGGGGGTTTTGCTCTGACAGCATTAGTGCTTCAGTACCTCCCTGTGAACTTGTATGTATGTTCTCACTGAGAATTCCATTCCAGTTTAGAGAGGAGGCCATGAATCTGCTAATGAAAATCATTGTTACAGTGTGGTTTGGTTTTGGTTTTCTTAGTTATACTTCGGTTTGCCCTGAGGTCTTACATTAACACTGGGTTTAGTGTGTGAAAGCCAGAGTTCAGTACACTTGGAAGCAATAGCAGAACTTCCACTGACTTAGGTTATATTTGAATTTCAATCCTAAAATGACGTTGATGCGTGGAGACAATGTCATGCTGGATGATATGGTATTTTCCTTTTCAATCACAGCTTCTTAGGACACACAGTCCTCCCACTTAATCACTCTTCAGCCCAAATGTGTTTCGAGTTTTTTGTTCCCTCCTCCTTTGATTTATTAAAAATACACTTGCATGGATTTATGTTTGTAATACAATGTTTAGAAAAGTTAATGAATTCTATATCCAGAAAATGTAATTACTGTAGTTACGTTTGATCACTTCCAGGTCCTGACAGCAAAAGAAAGAAAAACTCAGATAGACGACAGAAATAAATTGACTGAGCATTTCATTATTGCACTTCCCATGCTGCTATCAAAGGTACGGTTTTCAACAAAATAAATCTTTCACTGGTATTTACAGCTGTCTTTAAACTTTCTCATTCTGTAGTGCAGGAGTTTATTTTTACTTCCCTGTTGTTTGTTTTGTTGCCGTGATGTTCCAGTATTCTGCTGATGCTGAGAAGGTTGCAAACCTCCTGCAAATCCCTCAGTACTTTGATCTGGAAATCTACAGCACGGGCAGAATGGAAAAGGTATCGTGCCTTGGGCAGAAAGTGTGGTTGCTCTCAGGTGTGACCACTGTTCAGCCCCACGGTGCTGTGCCTTTGTTTGGCACATGAGCAATGCAGCCTTGGTTGGGTGTTCTGGCAGCGGCTTTGCTCAGTGTCATTGTCCCAGTGACGGGAAAGCTGAAGTTCTTTTCTGCTCTGCAGCATCTGGATGCCTTACTAAAGCAGATCAAGTTTGTTGTGGAAAAGCACGTAGAATCAGATGTTCTGGAAGCCTGCAGCAAAACCTACAGCATCCTCTGCAGTGAGGAATACACCATCCAGAACAGAGTTGACATAGCCCACAGCCAACTTATTGATGAATTTGTGGATCGATTCAACCATTCGGTCGAGGATCTACTGCAGGAGGTTTGTATTCTTAAAATTGTTAACTGCATAAAATGTGCTAGGATAGACTACAGAAAAACATTCTTAGCAAGCCATGAAATTATCCATCTGAAGATGTAGTGCAGCAGCAGCAATTTCATAATTATTTCGAGCTACTTTTCCCTGTGGAAAGTCCCTTAGAGTAGCCATTAAGGCTTCAAATCATTGGTGGTGTAAAACAAGACTATGGGACAATCCTGCTTCTGAAAATTTAGTTGAGTATTAAAACAGTCCACCTAAGGAATTAAGTGGATGAATGGGTGAAAGATGATGAAAAATGCAGAGGAAGTTGCATTTACATTAATTTTTGTAGTGATTCCAGTAGTCCCAAATGGATATGCAGGCAGCAAAATCAAGGTTCCAGCTTCAGAACCAGCCGAGTTGTGCATACTTGATGGATGCCCAGCAACTCAGCACTGGAAATTGTGGCCTTTTAGAGGCTTCTGCCTCCCTGAGTCTGCTCCAAAGGTCCCTCTGGCCTTACCCTTTACCCAAGGGGAGTCAGAGAGCACTGAGGTGCTGGGATTCATAAATGCCTTCCCAAGAATCTTCTCAGGAGAAATGGACTTGGAGAGACAAAGATTTTCCCTGCACTTTTCTTTAATTTTGTTTTTACTTTAGAACTGCTCTATGACTGCTGTTGAATCAGGAAGTCAGTACCTGCTTTTTCCCACTCCACTCATATTCCTTTCACCTCTCTTTGCCAGTGGCTTCCCTTTGTGCTCCAGTGCAGAAAGCCCTAAAGGATGCCCTGGGGCTGCTGGGCAGAGCAAGGACTGGGCTCCTGAGGGGCTGTGGGCCAGGGACACCGGGCTCCTCTGCAGTGTCCCCCTCCTTTACACCACAGGGAGCACAGAAAGGCCAGCGAGGCCTCGTGATCCTAGTGGGTGTTCACTCCCAGGAGAGCAGTGCTGAGGCTTTTAGAGAAACACTGTGTCTGAAAGGCATCTGAGAAATGAATTAAGAGCCTTAGATATCTTAAGGAGAAGCAAGTGCATAGGTCAGGCATGGGACATAGAGATCTGGAGATAGAACTAAGACAAAAGTAGGAGGAGACAAGAAAGAGAACAGCTATAGCAAGGATTTAAATTTATGGCCTTTGTGATCCTCTTTTTTAAGTCATAGTTCTTTGAATAATTAATTTTAATAAGTCTATTTCATCATTTTAAGGACAATTTAAATTGAAAAATTTGCATACTGGTACCCAAGCAGGTATCCCACTGCTTTATGGCTTCTCCCTGGGCTGATAATGAAAGAAACATTGATTGACAATTGCATCTGAAGACAGGAAGATGTCTTAGTTGTTAGGCTTTTAGATGGAAAAGAAATTATCAAAATGAAATAGAGAACAACTGTGGCAAGTGAGTTTCTTATTTTAGAAAATTGCTGGGAAAATTAGGGTTGGAAATACCCTATTTTCACTTGATTCACTAAGGGAATTTGCTGTTTAGTTTACAGAAAATACTACAATTGTGTTGTAGCATGTTCATCAGCTGGTGATTAAAGCTAGTGGTTCAGTCCTTTTTGTAAACTAAGTAGATCTCAGATTTTGGTCTTGGGACTGATTTCTACTGCTAGAGGATACTGGTTTGGAAAGTAACACAGTGATAATGCTGAATATTGTCAGATGATCTTGCTTATTTTTTAGTGCTGTGCAGTGGTTACTTAAATATTATGGAATCTACATAAAAGTCACTGGAAAATTTAGAGAGAGTTTTGATATCAGCATAAACCCCTAAGAAGCTGCCTCTACCTGTAGAGTAATGTACTGGGCTGATTTGCTGGTCTCTCCTCATGGATTGTCTTTCCTTTGCAGGGAGAAGAAGCTGATGATGATGATATATACAATGTGCTCTCCACACTGAAAAGATTGACCTCTTTTCACAAGTAGGTGGTGTTTTCCCTCACAAATTTGTGATGTTAATTTTATCCTTTCAGTGTATATCAGCAGTGTCAGGTGTGGGGAAATAAGAAAACATGGCCTGAAATCTGAAGTGGAAATGAAGGAATGACTGCTGGTGTTTGTCAGTAGAACTGTTTGGGTTGATCTGGGTCCTTGCTCCATTCCTGCCATGACTTTTGCAGATGGGATTTGCAAGTGGCACCCCCTCCCTTGCACCCAATGCTCTCACACCCATGAGTAAGTTACTACAGGTCCTGCTCCCCTGTGTGGGACAGTCAGGGCACAGGGGACACTTCTCTACCACAAACCTGTGCTTTGGGCCTCAGCTTAGGAGAGCCTGCAGGAAGCTGTTTCTCAATGCCTTTGAGCTACTTCTCCTCAAAATTTTAGAATTAATTAGTTGTAGCAATAATAATAATTAATAGTTTGTGGTGAGAGCCTGGAAGATGCATTTTCTTCCTGCAGTTGAATTGTTGGCCAAGTTTCCCTGTATAGATTGCACAGAATCTCCCCCACCAGGCACGAACCAGCTTTTCAGGTTCCTGCTGCTCTCACACCTACGGGCATCCTCAGCACATGCAGAGCAACCTGGAGAACTTTGCTGGAACTGTGAATTCTGGAGCACAGCACAAAGGCCTGATCTTCCCTCTAACTGTAGGAAACATTTGCTCCTGGTCAGCATGAGAGAAAGTTTCACGTGCAGGTGGCTTAGAGCCACAAATCATTTCTTCCTTTTCACAGTGTGGGAGAGGACCTTCCTCCTGCCAGCTCTTTCATACAACCTGGTTTTTTTACAACACTGTGATTTCATTTCTCTCTCTGTGCTTAGACTTCACTTATCCTGAATCCTGCATTGGATCACTGTCTGAAATGGTTCTGCAATCTCTACTCTTTGTTGCTATTCCAGGAGAGTCCCACAAAGATCATAAAATCATTACTAATTTCCATAGTGCAGCAGGCTGACACATGTGCAAATTAGGTTTGCAGTCTCCTTGGTAACACACTGGAGTAACTTCTGCCTTTCCTGAGGGGACTTGGGAAAGCTCTACTTCACATCCCGGAGAGAAGCACAAATCTTAAGGCTTTCCTGAGAGGCTCCCATATATATTTTTTCCTTCAGGGTTCCAGAGTTAACTCTAGAGTTAATTCAGACCATAAAGAAGCCTTGTAGAGTAACACACAAATCAGGGTCAAGGACATCTACTTTCACCTTCAAAAAAACAGGAAAGAGCAAAGGATCAGAACTGAAGGGCTACAGAACAGCTAATGTATCATTTGTCAGCTGATTGGTTATTTACAGCTGTAGTTCAATAGGAATTTCTAATATCTGCTTGCATATAAAAATGTAATGAGGTCTTCATTACTGTCTTGAATGTTACGTGTGATGTGATCTCTTTGTGATAGAAAACAATTACACCATGTGAGCCAGAATTTCTGCTGAACCTTTAGCTGTGAGAGAGGAACCTCAATTCAAAACGTATCTGGAGTGTTCTGTCTCAAAGCACAGTGGCTGTGGTCTGACTCCATCATTGTCTGTTGTCACCTGGGAGTCAAAAGAAACTAAATCAGGAGATCTTCTGAACAGGCACTGATAAAAGGGTTGCTGGGGCTTTGGGAAGAAAGTCCCTGTCTTCTTCCAGTAAGAGAAAATCCAATGTACCTTCTCCATACTTTTGTTCCCTTGATAACTGCTGCTGCTTCATACTGTAAGAAAAAGCAAGTTGGAACATACAGGGTAAGGGATTATGAGAAAAGCCTTCCAGACCAAAAGGATTTCCCAAGCCTGAGCTAATCCCCTTTCTGAGAGGGCCATGACAGCAAAGGGCTCACAGCACGCTTTTTGATTCATTGAAACAAGGATAGCATGTATCAATACAAATTAAATTCATCATTACAAAGTTTCCTTCCACATCTTCAGAATACAATAATACATTTTCTTGAGATCTTCTGAGTAGACCTCCTGGAATATCCACTTGGGGTATTTTTTGCCAGAATCTCACAGGTAGTCATAGCATTTAAGTACATGGAGGCAATTTTTTCTATATTGACTCTGTTGTAATTCAGTTGAACTTTCACACATGACACATCAGTGCTGTAGCAGTTTGTATGCTGCAAAATCTCAGCATCTTTTTACTTACTTCAGTAAATCCAGTGCCTCACCTCTGTTCCCCTGGATGTGCCTGTTGGTTCTGCCTTGCATGGAGGACATTGTTTCACATTTAGAAACCAGGAGTGTTGGTATCACTGTCCAGTAGTCCTCAGATATGATACAACGTTTGCTTCCTTCCCACCTCCACACTGACTCCACAAACCCCCAGGGACTATCATAACTCTCTGATAAAAACAATCTGTTTCAGGGTCATTGTGATCAGTCAGGACACTTCCCAAACAGGTAAATTCATGGTCACATCATCTCTTCCTCTTAGAAAAACTCTTTGATTAACATTACTTCCAGCAGTTGACCAGTGCGTCCCTCAGACTGAGTTACTCAGAAGTTTGTTAGATCCAGAAGTAGAAATGATGATAAATTAAACCTCATTAGAGAAATTGGACTGTATCAGTAGCAGAGCTGCTCAAAGCCCAAGGCACAGCTTCCCTCTCTTTGTGCCTCCTGAAGAAGTGAAGCAGTTTGGTGGGTGGAAAGATCGTCTTTTGGAAAAGAAGCTTTTCTAAGCTGTTTTTTGCCACACTTTGAGAAACACTGTGAAACTGGTACCTTTACCTCACCTGCTTCTTGTCTGGCAGAAATGTGCCCCAGTGGACAGGGCTATCCATAAGGATTAAAAGAAACCTTGGATGAAATACTGGAACTTGTTTTCTATAATCCATGAAGAGTCTGACATGGAAGGAGCTAAGGGAAAATTTTGTGTTGTGTGAATTTTCTTCCTGGGAGCCTCTCTGTCAAACTGAGCCTCTGTGGAGAACTGTGTGGTGTCTAAGATGCCTTTATAACTGTTTTTGATGGCTAAGTAGCTAAAAAGAGATAAAGAGATACTAGAATATGCCTAACTGTAATGTGGAGGCTCTGCTTTAAGGAAGTTTCTTTTGAAAAGCTGTGTGTAACTTGTACATAGTTAGAATTTTTCAGCTCTGGAAGCTGAAGAGCCCTTCCTGAGCTCAGCTGTAAGGCCAGGCTGAGGGCAGGGAGCTGAGTGTCCCCAGCTGTGGGGGCATGGCCCCTGTGCCAGCTGCCTGATGGGGAATTTCTGAACTGAAAAGGCAGGAATGAGACAGTTTTTCCTTTCATGTTCTCTGTAGGATAATCTGTGCTGATATCTGCCTCTGTACACCAAGGAGACTTTGCTGCTTTAATTACAGTGCTGTAATTAAGGAGATACCTCTCTGCCTTGCTGGCAACCCTGTGATTTATGAAAGCAGCATCTCTGTGCTTAATATCACCAGTCAGAGGCAGCTCTCTGGCAGCCCCTAATTTATCTATGAAACATTTTATTTTAGTACCTCAAAGACCATCTAAGTCCATAAAATATTTTTATGCTTTTTATATTTTTAGTTCCACTATTTTTTTTTAAGTTTTCCTATTCTTCTATTCATGGATTTGAACTGGAAGTTAAGGTGCACCTTGGCTTTAATGGCACAGCCCTGGAGTGCACAGGGCACTCTGATGGTTGTGTTTCCTGTGAAGCTCTTACCAGTGACATTTTCCAGGGCTAACACGGTCCTGCATGGGAGGGGTTTCATGGCAGGGCTTCCAACAGGACCTGTGCATTTCCAGTCCTGAGTCCAGCCTCTGTCCCTTTTGGAACTACAGAGTTATTCCTTCTGGCTGAGCAGGGCAGTTAATGATTTAACCCAGGTCGGGCACAGCAGGTGGGAGGAGTGAGCTTGGCTGGGCCATCCAGGTGCTGGCATGAGTCAGATGCAGGAGGCTGCTGCATCCAATTGAGACTCCCAATTCAGTGTCAATATCCCTTCTTCCAGGTGAGTATTTTAATCAGTAAGTTTCTGATTATTCTGAGCTGGCTTGCTCTTTTACAGATGTTTTATAAACTGTTTCAAATTATCTCAGTTTATTTCCTCTGCAGAAAAATGTTTTAAATTTAAATTTTCTTGCTGAGACAGTATCTTTGTCTTTTGGGCAACCTGATGCTTTTCAATTTCTTCTGTATTTCTCATTTCTCTATTAAAAAGTCGTTTGATGAGCTGTTGACGTCTGTAAGGCTGTAGAGTATTTGTTCCTAATGTCATTTTTATTCCTCTCACTGATAAAATCAGGTTGGTGCAACTGAAATGGGGAACAGTGAGTGAGGTGGCAGCCACCATCTCTGTCTCATGTCTGTGTGTTACCATATTGTCTCACTTCAGATATTCAGGATATTTAATATCTAGTGGTGATGTGTATTATTTTTCTCCAAATGAGACAGTAGAAAAATATACAACTTCATTTGGCTTAAAGCCATTTTTATTCAGTAGATATTGAAAGAGTTTGGCTGTAGTTTTTGCTGCAGTGCTAGGGAAGGGTTTTCTGTAGTTCTGTGAATGTTTCCAAAAGTGAAAAGATAACTTAGAGAGAGAAGGAGCACCTACCCTTAAGTAGCCTTTACAGGTGGATGGTATGGAGAGAGTTTATCTCCTCCTTACAAAAATCCCATGTAGTAAAACATTTTTCCTGGATTATCAGAAAGCCTGACTTGTGCTTTTAGCATGGAGTGAGCTGCTGTACAGCTGCTTGGTCAGCTGTACAAACTCCCAAAGCTCTCTGGGCTAGGGGGTTCTCAGGAACACGACTAATCCCTCTTTATTTCCTCTCGTTCCAGTGCTCATGATCTCACCAAATGGGATCTGTTCAGTAACTGCTACAGATTGCTGAGAACTGGAATTGAACACGGAGCTATGCCAGAACAGGTACCCTTAACAACATCTGCACTGCATCACTTGGGTGGCTGAAGTTCCGAAGAGTCTGGTTGTACAGAAATTCAGAAGTTCAATGCACTTCAGTGATGTAGGAAAAACAGAGTTCAGAATGAAATTTATAGTGGAGTCAAGGGCTGTCTAGGAGATGAAAAACATTGGATTCTGTGATTTTTCAGCTCCTTCCCTCACCTTTCTCATCTGTAAAGTTGGGAATAGCAAATGTTCCTGACTCTGAAAAGCAGTGGATCAATCCTGATGTTTACACTGAAACCCAACGTTGTAAGCCTTGGCTGCAATTAGAATTATCACAAATTACTGTTGTGCATTTAAGGTAACATGGAAGCTTATGAAAACCAGGAAACTAGAACATCCTAGCAGAGTTCTTTTAGTGAACACATCTTGGACTTTGTTCCCTCAGAATTCAGTGTTTGTTTGTCATGGATGAGCACAGGAACCATCTCATATTCTCCCATGATTCCTGTTTAAACTGCAGAATTCCTGCTTCAGCATTTAAGCAAATTTTAAGTTTTCATTTGATTTCAGTTAGAAGCCAGCTGTTAATTCTAACTCAGCTTCATTTAGAAAAAAGAAATTCTCATGAAATTCTGAATAAGAATTGGGTAGAAAGGACCCTAAGAGGACATGTTGCCACACACTGTGTGAAAGTCCTGACTTTGAGCTCTGGGGCCTTCTGCTCTCTCTGCAGTTGCTGCTTCATGCTGGAGTTGTGCTACCTGGAGGGACAGGGCTGGCAGATAAAACCTGTCCATGCAGCTGCCTGCCATCCTCAGTTTCTGGGTCTGACAGTGGGAGGCTCTCCAAATGCCTCCATAAGATTTTAGGGGAAAGGTCTTGAAATCTGAACTCTGCTCAGTATTTCTTCCTGCAGGCTACCCTGAAGAGTTTGGCAGTTGTAGCACCTAATTTGGATTTGAACTGTTCAAGAGACACCATGGATGCTTTTCTGTGCACCATGGAAATGACCCTGGTCTTCTCCATGGCACAAGTTTCTCCCTTTTTTTTAGCGATTGGGCTACATGTTCATTTGACAGTGGAACAGATTTCCAGGCTGTTTAATAGTGAAGCCAAGTTTAGAGATATTTAAACAGATGCTTTTGACCTGAGAGATGTAGATGTTGGGTTGTACTTATGTCACACTGTGACATCCCCTCTTGCTGGACCCCAGTGCACAGTTTCCTGGTGTTTCCCAGCATTTACACAGTCTTTTTTCACCTCTAGTAGGCTGATTTCTTATTGCAACAAACCAACCAAGGAAAAACATGATACCCTTGAAGATAAAAGGTGCAACCTAAGAGCTGCTCCTGTCTTTTCACCACAAAATGCATGATAGATTTTCCATACACTTCCTGCTGTGCCTGCTGTTAACAGTGTGCTGGGATTCTGTGTGTTCTTGTGTTACAGATCGTTGTCCAGGCACTGCAGTGTTCCCACTACTCTATTCTCTGGCAGCTGGTGAAAATCACTGAGGGCTCCCCTTCCAAAGTAAGTGGCCATTTGATCATACAGATTTTACTGACAGAACACAACTTACCTAGAAAGGTATTACACCTGATTTCTTTGTGACTTTCATTCTTGCCAACATTTGTTGTCATTTATAACATAAAATGCTGATGTTCAGATTTGTTCCATGTTTCAGGATCTGTTTAACATCATTCATAAGTCTAAGCAATGCAAATAGTCTTTATCAGGATTTTATAGCAGCTGATTATTATATTTTTATTGCTGAGGATAATTAATGCACTTTATTGTGAGTACTGCGGTTTGCATGGCTGATAAGGAATGTTGACATGAACAGTTGTGAGCACTACTGTTGATCTGTAGACCATAGCTTAATCTTGATGTGTAGTTAACTTGCTTATTCTCTTATTACGCCCTTCATGTTGCAATAGAAGTGGCAGGGCACTGACAGTAACAATTGCTAATAAAAAGCAAATGCACACAAAGTATGATGCAGTCAGGACAAAGTGACAGGTGACTTTTCCAGGACCTTTCCTCAGAGGCCAGCATCCTGTTTCTTCAGAGCTTTTTCAAAAGTAATACATCAAATTAAAATGGTATGAAAACTGAAGTAAGAATTGTACTTCCCCATCAGCATCAAAAGGGAAAAGATGTTATACTGAAGTGCTATACAAATAAGCATAGAAAAGTGATAAAAATACGTAGTAAGTTCTCTGAGTTGTTTTGAATACTGACATTAACATTTAGAAATAGCTACTAGAAAAAAGGAATAATTGTTATTCTTTATTCTGGCTTTTGTTCCCATTTTACCCTCTCAGCCTCTTTCTCATTAGCATGCTGGTAGTGTACAATACTGCGTCTTGGAACTCAGAAAACTGAAACCATCCCATTTGTTTTAGAGGAACACAGAATCTGATCACAGGAAAGCATTTCAAGTCCTCTGCTGGTAGCACTGTTCTCCTCAGGGAGGAATGTCACTATGACAGGAGAGGCTGAGTTCCTGAGAAGCAATGCAGGGAACCGTGCATTGCTGCAGCCCTCAGCGCACAAACACTGGTGCTTGCACAATCTCATTCCAGCCCTTCCCTGGGGAGGAGAGTTGGGCTGCTGGTTCCCTGTGGAGCCAGGTGCTCAGTGCTCAGAGTTCCTGGGCACTGTCTGCAACACCTTTATTCAGTTTTCCCCACCTGCTCTGGGGTGCTGGGTGGTACTGAGGCTCTCACCCACTCCTGAGGACTCCAGCAGCCCTGTCCTGCCTGCTGGGCTTGGCCTTGCCTTGCCTTGCCCTGGGGGAAAATGCCCAGACACAAAGGAGAGTTCTGAAGATTCTCATCACCCTTCACTGCATTTCTCCATTTTTTGGAACAAAATACAATTAATTGCTGCAGTATGGCACAGGAGGTGCAGGGATAGCTGTCAGCATTGCTGGTAAAAAGTTTCATGTTTTCTGGTGTCTCAGTTGCAGCAAAAGAAACATAGTTAACCATAACCTCCACCTGGAATTAACATACAGCCTCTCTCTGCATGGAGCACCGTACAAACTTTGAATTTTGGTGCCCTAGCATTCATGTGGCTGCTGTTACAGCATGACCATGATAGCCCAGTTCAACTGAAAGAGAAAAAAAACCTTTATTTATTTCAGTGGCTGAGATTTTCTTGTAGAACAAGCTTAGTGCAACTGTATGGGTTTGCCTACTTTTTCAAAATAGGATGCATTTGCATGAAATGTTGTTTTATGAGGTGATTGCACAATAGCTTTGATCTCTCCTGCATTTCTAATCCTGTTGTGATTCATGTTAGACATAATGTAGTTCATAGGAGTGGAAAGGAAACAACTCTGAAGGGTTCTTCCAGAATGGCCATGCTAAATAAAAGTCAGTTTGGCTTTGCCCCATGAAAATCATAATTACTGTCACCTAGAGAGCTCTCAGCAATTTCTTGTTTGGTGTTCCACCCTGGCCGCTACAAAACAATGAGTTTTGTGCACACTTAGTTCCAGGGAAGCCCTGCATTAGTGCCCTGTAGCCCTTTAGAGTGGCAGCAGCCTCAGCTGAGGGTAGACAAACAGACCTGCTGTGGCTGGAGCATTTTGCTGTCAAACTTTCCACTCTAGTTTGTTCACTGTGAAAATAGATCTGATCTGCACTGTATCTGGCATTTCATCCATTGGGAAATCATTTTGCCCACGGCTGGCTTAGAAGTCATTATTTAGGCTTGGAAATTGGTAGACATTAAAGGGTATTGCTTGTAAGGTGTAGGTAGACAAAGGCATTAAGACAAGCATCTCAGAATGAAAAACAGTGTATTTCATGGGTATTTTTGAAGTACTTAGGCTTTTACAGGAACATTACTGGCATAGCAGTTTAATCTATAGGTGCATGCAGGTTTTGATGGCTACTTTGCTGTATCTGGAATGATCTCATGGCAGAGAGGGGTGATGGTGTGTAGCCTCATGTGGCATTTTTAGTAGACCAATGGATGTAGCTGCAAAAAGTAGAGAGGCTTTTGGACTCACAAGCCTTTCAGGTTTGAGATAAAAGCAGAAGATTACAAAGCAAAAGACTAGCTGGGAGTAATTGCTTGGTTTCTATTTAGATACAAATCAGGTAAACTCTCTGACAGGGAAGGAAAAGGCCATTGGTACCTATAGAAAGGTGAGAGCCGGGAAAGGAGAAGTAGTAAGAGAGTTAGGAGGAGAATTAGTGGGGAAGGAAGGAAGATAAAAGATGAAAATGGAGAGAATTTATAATATGTCATAAAACTAATCTCAAGTCTTTGTCGTTCTGCATCTCATAGATTTACAAATTTTTGTTCCCAGGCTCATGTTTCAAAGATGATTTTTTAGCTTTCCCTTGAACAACCAGGATGGAGGGATTGATTTGTAAGAAATGTTCATCTGCTGCCAGCTGGGTAATTTGTGTGACTTCATGCTGGCAGTAGTAGCCGTTTCACCTCATGAGGTTCCATTTAGGCAGTCAATGCACAGGATAAAGATTATGAACATTTTGGAGTTTTAAGTACAGGAATAAAAGGTGGAAACAAGTACAAGTATCTTGGCAAGTTCTACCTTTGTTATTCACTTGTGCTCTACATCCATCAGGTGTACCTTTTATTGCAGGGAGTTTGCAGGTGGGATGGGGAATTCTGGTAAGATTTCCTTCAAAGTGAATTCTTTGGCTGCAGTTCAGAATTGCTTGGTAATTTTTTTTGTATCTTGTATTGATTTTATGGTGGAGTCATACTTAACAACCAGAGGCATACACTGGGAATAGAGTCATTTTGGAATAAGGTTGTTTTTTCTCTGGTGTTCAGATGGCTCTTCAAAAATACAGCTCTGTGCTGAGAGAACTGCTGTTGTTCGGGAACTGTCCTGGGCATTATGCCCAAGGCAGGGCACATGAATTGCTGCATGGGGGATACCTCATATTACAGCTGTTTGTTATGTTCTGGGTCAGGGCTCCCTGCCTGAGCCAGGTGTGTTGGATTGGAGCCTCCATATGTGTGGCAGGGAAAAGCTCAACTCTTATGGTTTAAATCAAATGAGGATCAAGTCAGCTCACTGATTTATTAACAGCACATAATTGAGCAGCATCCACTGCAACACATCTCCAGGATAACTATCAGCTCTACAGAATACAGGACCAGAATATTGGACACTTCTATAATGTTAATGAACACCTACAAATTCCAAACTGCCCTTTAGCTGGTCAAAGGTTACTGAAGTCCCCTCCCCAAGGCAAACACAAAGAGTTCATGTGTCTCCAGGCTGTTACCAGGGGGTGCTCTGCAGGTTGCCACTCACTGTACAGTATCATTTGTAAATAGAGCCAAAGGGAGTGATATCAGAATAGAAATGTATCAAAGACGTTTTTGGCAGAAGGGTGATAACTAATGATTATTTGAATTATTAAGAAAGTCCAAATTCTCTTCCCAATAACAAAGATTTCACCAGTTAAATAGAGCAGACAGTTGGGGCAGAGTTATTTTAAAACACTTTTTTGAGCTAGCCTGTGGAGAGAAGGATGTCCTGTGGAACCATCTTGGTGTCTAAAATCTGAAAGGAAAAATTGATTACTGAAAGAAAGGTTGCAGCAGGGTAAGGATGAAATGCATAGCTCTTGAAATATCCACTGTCTGATGCTTTAATCTTTGGTCTCCCTCTGTCCATATTCATGACCCTCTGGTTTTGTCTAACAGCCAAGAGGATGGTAAAATGGTTTCATATCAGCTTTTCTGCTGAAGGCAGATCAGGTACTCACACCTCAAGAGCCTGGGCTGTGCACTCCAGAATGGTCAAAGACTTGGAAATCTTAATTCATTTTTTTCTTCCCATTTTCTCTGTTGAAAAAAATCCCCACTCTGCAGTAGTCTGGGGCTTTTTCCAAGCTCAGAAGAGTTCCAGATGGCTCCACTGCACTGTTCAGTTGGGCTTTCTCCTGTTGTCTGCAGCTTTTCAACATGGATCTCTATCATTCATTTATCATTCTGTGCTGTCAGGAGAGAGGGTAATAAATACAGTGTACCTGCCTGTTAGTCACTTCAAGAGAAAGAAAAATGGGAGACACATTCATTCCCTTTTTAACCTGTATGTAGGTTTTTTCATAGGTTTTATTTTCTCTGTTGAATTCATGAACATCTAAATGGAAGGTGACTGGGATAGAAAGTAGAAAGCATGAAAGTGATTGTAATCCCAGTGTTTAATGGGGTAAATAAGGTGATTTTGTAACTGTGAACTGATAGGCCTGACATCAGTCCCAGGTAGAGTCTAGGAGTGGAAGACAGAAAACACAGTTGGTACAAGGCTGAAGGACCAACAGCTAAGACTGGAAGAAACACCTCCATTTCTTGTTGACAAGATTGCATTTTTGACTGAGAAGAAAACCAATTGAAACACCAGTGTCTGTAAGACATTAATACCACATTGCACTTCAGTTGCATGTTTGGATTTAATGTTACTCATATTCAATAGCTCAAAACTGACCTATATATTAAAGAAAATTTGTAGGTGAGCAATCCTCACACAATGGAATAGTTTCTGATGCATTCCAGGAGAGATCTGTTCTCTTCTTTAAAAAAGGGTCATTTTTATCAATCATCTGGGAAGGCCCTGAAAATGAGGATGATACAGATCAATTGGTGAACAAAACACAATTTAAAATTCAAAAAAAGAGGCATCTTAATACTGCCAAATGGAAGGCTTATATCCAGGAAAAAAGAGGAGTGATTAGTGGCAAGTTGTGGAAGCTGAATATGCTATCGTGGGGGAAGGTCTGCAGAGCATGGGCCAGCCATCCTGCTGTGAATCCATCTTATTTAATTTGGGGTTCTTGTTTTCTTCTCGGTGATTGGTTCATCATCACTGTAAAACCAAGGGACTGTTTCTGTGTGTGTTCTCTTTGAATAGCTTATTTCTTTCACAGCTTTTTGGTGAATGTATGAAATCATCATCATCATCATTTCTTTAGTTTGTTTCCTCCGAGAAACCTGTTATTAATTTTTATATACTTTCTTTTTTAATGTTTATTCCAGGAGGACTTGTTGGTATTGAGAAAAACTGTGAAATCTTTCCTGGCTGTCTGCCAGCAGTGTCTATCAAATGTCAACACTTCAGTCAAAGAACAGGTAAAGGAAATGTCTGCCATGCTTTTAGAAAAATGTGAGTGTTAAATTGTAGTAAAACTCAAGACAACACTACATCAAACATAAAGTAAAATCATCTGTTCTCCTGTCTAAATAAACCTGAACAAACAACCCAGAAGAGCAGCTGTATTAACAGAACTTCCAAAGCATAGCTCATGACAAATTAACTTTTGATTAACAGTTAGGAAGGATTACCTGGATGCTCAGGCTCATTTCCAGCCCTCGAGACTTCAGGTGTTCAACTCAGTCACCTCAAAGGAAGGACTCTTCCTGTAGACACTGGATTAAAAGATGGAAATAGGCACTTTTGGAGGACTGAGACCTCAAATGGGCTGAATCTTTCTGGGTTTTTTTTCCATTGAATCAAAGGGTTTGTTGATAATTGAGCCTGTCTCTACAGGACACAGTAGCTGGTTTGTTAGCTGAGGTTATGTGAATATACACTGATTTATGTAAATGACATTTTATTTGTCTACAAATGGCATATTTATCAGATCTCCCCAAATTTTGCAAAGAGTATAACTAATAAGTGGCCTGTGGTTTTTGCCTGTGGTATTTAAGAGAAAATACTTCTTAAGAGACACTTTTATGTCTTTGAAAGATAATTCTGCCTGGCATTTACTCTCTGTTCTGCAGGTTGCTAAATATAAATATTAAATGCTCAGAGATGTCAGTACTTTATGTATTTGTAAAAGACTTCAGTGTCATTGGCTTCCAGTATATTTTGCTTTAGTAATTGTTTTTTAATATTCAGAGTAGTTACTCTTGGCATATTGTATTAATGTTATATAATGTGAAAATACCTTCTAGCTTCATGCAAATACCTCCCTTCCAGCTTGAGCTGGACCTCACATCCTTCCTGCCTCAGCAAATGGCAAATGTTCCTTCCCATTCCTGCAGTGGGTTTGTTCTTGGAGAGTATTAACATGGGTTTGTTCTCTTCTTGCCAGTGGCCGCAATGGTTTTTTCATTGATAATTTAAACTTTCTTTAGAAGCTCCTTTGCAGTTCCCAGTTCTGGGGAAATTTTCAAGCCTTGGCCAGACAAACCCACACCCAACCAGGCCCAGAGAGAGTGAGTGTCCCAGACAGAGTAGGCTGGACTTGGAGGCTCCAGGGACCCCTTCCAGCCGACTCTTCTATGATTTGCTCTCGTTTACTTCCTTAAAAAGTATTTCTGTGAGTGCAGGACTGCTTCTTATTCCTTTTGCTTTACTGGATTTTTTTTGTGAATTATGTGCAAATTGCCTTCCTATCATAGTTGATCCTTATTCCAGACATTCTTTCCAGACAAAGTTGATGTCCATATCAAAAGAAGGAAAAATGTATGAAGTATTTAGAGAAACAGGACTGAAACATTTCAACTTTTCCATGAGTGTTTGAGGGAAATAAATATCCAGTGACTGAGTCCACTGCTGCCTTTCTATTGGGCAGAACTCAGCGCGGGCAGTGCATTACTCATCTGCTCTTTTTTAGAGGTCTGCATTAGGAAGAGCTTCAGTTCTATTGAGTATCAAGGGAGTTTAGAGCAGGTGAGATCATCACTGGAATGAATCACAGCCTTTTGGATCAAGGGGAGAAAAATCCCAAATAGCAACATCTGTTCCCAAGGTCTCAGCAGAACATAGTTTACAATGATTTGCATCTGTTCTTGACTGAGTGTAGCTCATTCAGATTTTATAACATACTCCAAGAAATAAGGGAGCCACTAGAAAATTCAGCATTAACAGATGTTATTTTGGAAGTTTGTAAAGTTTTCAGAACCTGAGGTTAAAAATAGAGAAGCTGTGATTAAAAAGGCCTCTGAAAGGTGCTGAATGTGATCAAATGCAGACAGCTGGCTGTGAGACCCCAGTGTTATTGCCATGCAGGAATGAGCCCTTAGAAGAAAGGAAAGTAGTGACAGCTGCCTTCTTTCCTGTCTCAGGTAATGAGAGTGTAATCATAAATCATAAAACTGAGCATAAATCATGGATAATTCTGCCCAGGTTGGCTTTTGTCTGGATTTGAAAGCTGTGCAGACAAACTTGGTTCTTTTTTTGCAAAAATTGTTGATGAAATTCTGCACGAATTTCCTTGCTGTGGCTGTTAGTCTGTAGTATTGGGTTTGACAGTGAGTCAGCTTGAATTTTCCCTTAATATTGTTCATGTTTTTATTTGTTTGATTTTTTTTGGCTGTTTATCAAAAGAGGTGTGTTCTCTCTACTACAAATTTGGCTGCAGGCCTTGGATCAGAGGTAGATTTAGAGCTCTTTTCGTAGAGAAGAAATAGAAGTTTAATATGGATCATCCAGGACATGGGGAAGGTAATAACCACAGTTCCTGGCCTAGGAACCAAAGGCACAGCATTCCAAATTGGAGGAAAGCCTTATGGAATACTTTTCACAGCACACAAACAACTACACCTGAGAACAGTTTAAGAAGCTGTTTAATAATAGCAAGGGCTATCTGGAAATTACATCAATGGTATTTTATGTTTTCCTTAGTTGACTTTTCACTGTATTCATTCTCTTTTGCGTTTCAGGCTTTCATGCTGCTCTGTGATCTCCTGATGATTTTTAGTCACCAGCTGATGACAGGAGGTCGAGAAGGGCTCCAGCCTTTGGTCTTCAATCCAGATTCAGGCCTCCAGTCAGAACTTCTCAGTTTTGTGATGGATCACGTGTTTATTGACCAAGATGATGAAAATCAAAGCATGGGTATGTTTAGCTTTTTTTCATAACAGACACAGAAGAAAGAAGAAAATAGAATTTTCTGATCAGTTTGTTCAGATGTTTTCAGAAGTATTCTTACTTTATTTTTGGAAGTTTCTGCTCTGAAGTTTCTTAGTAAGTTGTGGAATATGCTTTTATTTTATGATAACTGTAGTTAAGATTTTTATCTGTGTAGTTTATTTTTCATTCACAGGATGAAGACTTGCATAGGGACTTCATACTTACAGCATTGCCATTCAATGTTAATGCTTCTTACAACTGGATTTTACTTCCTGTTGTTTGGAGCCATTGATTTCACATGTGCAAATCCAAGGCATGCAGACGTACTGGTGTTTGTGATTTTTCTTTTGTTAAATATTTATAGCTTAGTCATGTTAATGGAGCCTCTCTGAATGCCCTGTATTTGAGAAGTTAAGCAAGAACATTCAGCAAGTGTTCACTGTGGCCTTTCACAGGGTATCAGAAATAAATTACTGAGTTCCATGTGGATTATATTCAGGATCTCCTCAGGACTGTGGAGAGCAGCCTTGGTCAGTGATGTGTTGTGTTCCTAGACTTCCCTAGAAGTTTTAAAGTAGGCAGCACTCAAGACTTCTCACCTTTTATTTTAGCTTCTTCTCCAACAATCCTTCTTGCTTCATGTTCAAGAATTGATTTTTTTTTTCTAAAAGCTCTCCTTTGATAACATTGTTTTAGAACTTAACAGTTACTTATAAATATTCTGTTGTTGATGATGCTTTCAGAGGGAGATGAAGAAGATGAAGCCAACAAAATAGAAGCTTTACATAAGAGAAGAAACCTTCTGGCTGCCTTTAGCAAACTGATAATTTATGATATTGTGGACATGCATGCAGCAGCAGATATCTTCAAACACTATATGAAGGTACAGGTCATTCATCCTGTCCTGACTGAGCCCTGACTGAGTCTGCAGTGTTAGGGTCTCTCCTGCCCTCCCTGCCAGGGCTGTGGTTACAACCCAAACACTCCAGAAAGCTTTTTCAGTTTTATTTGATCCTGTGTAGTACTTTTTCTTTCTACATGACACCTGGCACTGAGCAGCAGCAAGCACTGACCTCACCCTCTTTGTAGCACGTGCTTTATTTAAAGCTGGTCCTGTGGTGCAGAGTATTTAAAGAGAGGCTTCACTGTACAGCGAGTTTCTTACCCTGCTCCTCAGATTCATCTCTAGAATCCCCAATAAGTTACCTGTTCCATGTCACGTTCCACTGTCAGTCTCCCAGGCTTGGTGCTTGCCATGAGGCAGCAGGGTTCTTGTGAGAGGAGGTTGGCTTAAACAGGACATCAGGAAAAAAAAGCTCTATATGGTTGTCCTGTAAGTGGGTCTGTGGTAGCTGAGTATCTTCTCAACTTCTGCTGCTTCCATAGAGCTTTTAGGCCCAGTGAAGGTCAGAACGACCTCAGCTCCTCCTACCCCTGTCAATGGGAGTTTACCTACCAGAACAGGCACGTCAGCAGTCCTGCCACTGACCCCTCAGGTCCTGTCCCTGCAGGGGTTTGGTCATCACAGAGGTGGCAGTCCAGGGGGAAAGAACTGGAAGACAGAGTGGGGAGCAGGTCCTTTACTCTAGACACTGCTTGAGATGTTGTTGTGAAATGTAAAGGGTTTAACTTGAAATTCTCCTCCTGTTCATCCGGCACACACAGCACAACAAAATCCCCAGGACACACTGTAGCCATCAGTCAGGGTTAGTCTTGCTTAGGGATTGTTTGCCAGAGTGGGAGTTTCGAACTGAAACTGTCACCATCCAAGTGAGTTCCCTCCCTGCTGCTCTGGGTTGGGCTTCTCCTCTCCCCACATACCTCCTTCTCTTAAAACTGGGAGAGAGGAATTGAATTCAAATTAGTACCAAAGAAGGCAAAAGCAGTATTTTAGAGGAAATGAAAATAAGTGTCTGCAAATGCAGAAATATTGATGAGGCTGAAAGAATACTGTTAGGGAAAAAAATACATTCTCAGTTTGGAATTTGTAGTGATAATACAGCTTTCCTACCCAGATGGGCAGCATCACAGGCTGTGGCTTTCAACAACCATTCTGTTAACATAAAGAGAAACAACACTTCATGCTGACTCATTCTGTACTCCACTTTCTGGCTTCAGTGAATTCCTTTGCCCTCAGTGTACAAGGAGCACACATCTCTGTGCTGGTGTCTGTTCACACCTACTTCTTGAAGGGGATGTTGGTTCAATGTCATGTTGTTGCTTAGAATTGGCAGCCATGGGTCACCTTCATCAAGTGCTTAGTTTGGGGCAAGAAATTATCTTCTGTTTGGTTTTCAACATAATTGTTATAATAAATACAGAAGTTCCCTACCTTAACACAGGGTTCAGTTTAAATTTTGATACTGAAACATTGCCCCCGACTCACACCAAAAATCTGAATTTGAGCAACTGCTGCCTTTTCAAATCAAGAATTACAAGTAATCTTTCTCTTGGGAAAACTGTAAGAAATTGTATAAAAGGTTTGATTTAAATGGGTTTTTTTCCTTATTTTTTCTTAGTACTACAATGACTATGGAGATATCATTAAGGAAACCCTGAGCAAAACCAGGCAAATTGATAAAATTCAGTGTGCAAAGACACTCATTCTCAGTTTGCAACAGGTAAGAGCATTGATTTTTTTTGTTAGAAATACCTCACTGCAAAAAGCCTTGGCCAGGATTTCCTCTGATGCTCTTTACAGGGATGCAGAAATGCTGCACTTCCTTAGGACATTATCTTCAGTTTCCTGCTCCCCAGTTCAGGCTGTCACTGCTCCTTTGTCTCAGTAACCTCTGTCTCCATAGGCCGACACTGGCAAAGTTTGGGCAGATAAAAATGGAAGGGAGGGAGAGAAAAGCCTTGGAGGCATTTTGGTCCAAGTCAATTCATGGCATTTCTTTATTGATCCCAAGTCAACAAGAAGGATTAGCATGGCTTTTTCTTCGTAGCATTTGCTGAAGTAATGCATCTTCCTTATACTTTGTCTAAATACTGATGAATTTTTCAAATTTCAAGCTAATTAAGTCTTCCAATACTGTTAAACATGTTTTTCCCTGAAAAATTTGCTTTACATCAGCTGTAAATTACTGGTGATGAAATCTATCAGCCAACAGCACAAAGTGCACTAAATGCCACTTAGGCCCTTGAACTACCAGCTATAGCCATTGCACAGAGAAATTGCTTCTGTGAATTAGGTGTTCTCAAATGAGCTGGACTTCCCAAAATTCATTCCTAAGGGATTTCCTGTAGCAATCTGGAAGCTGAGAGAGACCTGTGCAAACCTGAGAAAAACAGATGTACTTCCAGAAGAATCAGGGAATGTCAAAGCAGCCCCTGTCTGTAAGACTTGGAGAAGAGGAAGCAGGTGCCACAGATCAGTTGGGCTGACAAAATTCCGTGAAAAAAATAATGAGAGGAGCTCTTTGCAAGTGCCTCAGTGACAGGTAGCAGCCAGTGAGGATTTGTCAAAGAGGAATCCTGTCAAATTAAGCTGCTGTCATTAATTATATGGTAACAGAGCTTGTGGAGATGAGAGAAACAGTCATTGTAATGCAGCCTGATTTAATATTGTCACTGGCACTGCCTGCCAGGATACTCTCAGCAGCCAGTGAAGGAGATGGGGTGTAAATGGCAGTGCCAGGAGTGGTGGAACTGGCTGGAAAAGCAGCAAGCACTTCAATACTGCGTTGAGAAGGCCTTGGAGGCAGCAGCGCTGGGCACACAGGCGCTGAGGCTACAGTGGAGGAACTGCAGTTTTGATCCCCAAATTTAAAGCACCGCCTGATCTGATGGATGGTGGAGGTACTTAAGAGAACAGCACGAGAATGCAAGGACCTTCTTGATGAGTTGGCAGAAAGATAGATGGAATTCAGGGAAGGTGGGTGCAGAATTCCACCACCACAACTCCACCCAAGTACAAGATGGGGGACAGCTGGCAAACATCAGTGTGACAGAAGAAATTCTGGCAAGTGACAGGGACTCTGTTATCCATCACTGCAAGAAGTCATTGCAAAGGCCACTCTCAGATTGGGCAGGTTTAGAACCCAAGTCTTTCTCAGTAAAAGTGTTTCCCAGCTCACAGATGTCAACCTCTGAACTCTCTCTGCAGCTGTTCAATGAGCTTGTTCAGGAGCAAGGTCCCAACCTGGACAGAACATCTGCCCACGTCAGTGGCATTAAGGAGCTGGCCCGGAGGTTTGCCCTCACTTTTGGCTTGGATCAGATCAAGACAAGAGAGGCTGTGGCCACACTACACAAGTAAGTGGTGGTAAATAAACTAGATCTTTATATTACTTCAGATTAAAACTCTTGTTCAGCATTCCCTTTCTAAAGGTACATAATCTCAACAGGCCATGGAATTATATTTTTTTCTAGTTGAAGTGGAAGGGTCTACCTGTATGTAGGTAGAAAGGAAACAAACTAGCTGCTACCTAATTATTTCTTGGAATTTATTGGCGTGGCTATGTTTGTTTATCTCAGGTGGGTTGTGTCTAACAACTGGGGATGATTCTTTGTTCCACACCACTGTGCATTCTGGAGGAACCAAGGACTTTATAGAAAGATACTCCAAAAGTATTTTGGGAATCTTTTAAAGTGGACTGGAAGTTTTTATGCAACTGCTGCATAGAAAAGTGTGGAAGGGTTCTGCTGAATTCAAATTATGACTTTGCAATGCCATAAAAAAGTTTAAATGCTAAGATTTGCTGTCTCAGAGACTCAGTCCTTGAGACCAAGATCAGCAAAGCTCAGTCAGGATGCACCAGACACTGTCCTCAGCCAGGCAGGAGTTAGGGGACACTCGTGTTTTGCTGGGTGAGGGAAGGAAGAGTGTTCTCTTTAGTCACAGATGACAGAGCAGAACTGTGTGTGTCCCTGCTCTGGGGACTCGGTTCTCTGCTCTGGCTGCAGGGGTTGGCTCCTGTTTGATCTGAGACATTCCATGGAACTCCTGCCCCAAGTTGGACCTGCCCGGTTCCCACACTGGGCAAAGGTCCCTCTTACAGGGACTGGCCATGTGCTGATCTGAGGGGGGCCTCAGAAATCCACAGGGAACTCTGCATTCCCCTTTGTCCAAAAGCAGCTGTTTGCTAGTAATGGGGAAAAATGTTGTAATGGGGTCTGAGGATACAAACAGTTTCATCACAGCTCAGATTTGGGGCAACTTGTTTGGGTTTTGGGAGTTTTTGATTTTTTGGGTTTTTTGAGGGTTTTGTTTGTTTGTTTGTTGGGTTTTTTTGGGATTTTTTTGGTTGTTGTTGCAAATGTCTGAACATGTTAATATTTCTGTGCTGTAGAGATGGCATAGAGTTTGCCTTCAAATACCAGAATCAGAAAGGACAAGACTATCCACCTCCTAACCTTGCTTTCCTGGAAGTGCTTAGTGAATTTTCTTCCAAACTCCTGCGACAGGATAAAAAGACGGTGTAAGTAATGTTCTTTTTTTCTTCCCCAGGCTCTGGTAATCCCCGCAGTGTGGGTTTCAACTCTCTCCTTAAGGTTTCTACAATTTAACAGGGGCTGCAGAAAGTCCCTGTGAGAAATTTCATGTACATACTTACTCATCCTTTTATCTTTTAAAGTAATAAAAATAAATGGGTAGAGAAAAATCAGACCCACTAATGAGGTGAGTTTGAGACCTCCCAAAACAATGTTGTTTGAAATTTCCCATGGGGTATTGAAAATAAAAAATCAGTCCTTTTGTAGGCTAGAAGAAAAGAAATTAAACATTAGCAGTGCAGGGAATTTGCAGACTGTCACCACTGCAGTAACAGCTGTTTCTGTCGTATATTTACATACATTGTAAACCTGTATTTGTTGTTGCTTTTAATATATTGGAGTAGGACGCCAGTCAAACATCAGCCAAGCACTATGTGCCCCTATGTGCCCAGTGTAGAACTGAATTCACTGAATAACTTTATGACCAGTTATAAAGTGCAGTTGCCAGATCTGCTGATTTGTGGTTATAGGTGTCTTTCCAGTCAGTTCTGTGACCACAATGAGTGTTAGTCAGAAAGATCAACTGGAATGACCTCAACTGACTCTTTCTGTCAGAAGCTGTTGTGAAGGTTTGACAGATGTTTTTCTGTGAAGACATTTCTTTTAAAGGACTTCTCTATTAGGGTTAACAGCTATGAACATTACAGCTTTGTCTGTGCAGTATGAAATGCAGCTTGGTTAACTTCATATAGTTTTTAATGTGTACACACTTGAACCAATTTCACTTTTTCATTCTATCAATAATTTCTCAATTCAGCGAACACAGTAGGACAAACAGTTAAACAAGCTAGGGAATGGGATGATCCAGTTGGGCTGTCTTGGCACTCCATTTGTGCATCTGCTCTTCATTGTTATATCCTGGAATCTTGTCAGCCTCTATCCTGTTCTTCAGGACAGGACTTAAGGATAACAGGATTTTATGGCTTGTCTTCCTAGCTGAACTGTAGATTCTCCTGCATGGTGGTCCAGGTGCCACTGGCCTGTTTCCTGTTCAATTTAGTGAAGTTTAGCCTTTCAGTAGTGTCATCCCTTCCACAAGTTTCCAGTGTCTGACATTTAAAGTTACATCATGCTGTCCCTAACAGCTTGTCTTAACCTGAGCCTTTGAGTGAAATTCAGTTCTTTGGGACATTTTGTTCCTTCACCTTCCATGTTGCCATTTAAATTCTTTCTCAAAGGTTCCCCTGCCCACATACACAACCAGTGGCTGTTCCTGCAGGACTATGAGAATTACTGTGGTGGAATATCAATACCTGAGCTATTGACCTCAGCTGAATCTGAAGACTGTGAAAAGAAATAGGTCCTTTAGAGCCTGATTTATCTGATCTGTGCCAGACTGCTGTGTTGGGATGAGTTCAGCCCTGCCCCAGACCCCATGGACTGTGGTGACCATGAGAAGGGTCAGCACAACTTGCTGACATGTAAGGATTCTATGGAGGTGGCTCCTGAGTGTTCCACTGACAGGGCTGGACTGGGATGCTGCATTTGCCCTGTTCTGTAGCTCCTCCAATCTTCAGGGACGTCTCCCCCTCCACAGGGGCTGCCTGTGTGCAGGAAGGTCCGTGACCACCACCTGCTGGAGAAGTCCCATGTTCGGGATCACTTCCCACCTTCCCTTCCCGGGAGCCCTCCCCAAACTCAGCAACGGACTGTTGTCTGCAGCCCGAAGTGCTCTGGAGCCCTCACACACTCAGGAACATGTGGCTGCTTGGCTGTCCAGGTTCTCCAGTTTGGCTTCCCTGCCTCAACCCCCAAGTCACCCACCTGAGAGCCTGCAGGTGTCAGGGTCTTGCTCCAGAACACCCTCACTGGCAGGGTCCAGCACAAGCTTTTGTTCCACAGGGCTTATGCTTCCTTCTGCTGGGCTTCTGGCTTATTTCTATGGGGCTAGAAAAGGGAGAAGCTTCCAGTTTGGGAGTGAAGCAGCAACACTGACTTAAATTAGTTTTCCTAGCCTGTTAATCTGGCTGCTTGTTTTGTGAATAACCTTCACAACTGGAGGCAGAAAAACTTCCTACTTTCCAAGACTCTTCTGCTGGTAGATTCTCTAAAGCCATGAAGCACTTAAGTGGCATGATTGGGTACTGTAAAATAGAGAATACACAAAGAATTTCCCATTATTGCCAGGTTTGGGAGTTAATATACACATGAAAAAGGGAAGAAGGAAGCATTGACAATATTCAGTTAAACAGTAGACAGGAACCTGCTGTTATGACATTCATTGAATCAAAAAACTGATGTGATTGTTACCCTGGCATGAGCAGTGTGGCTCCTGGGCCTGTTTTGGAGCTGGGCTGTTTAACAACTCTGAGCTGCTATGAGCCAACAGAGGAAACATCTCCCTTTCCATGTGGAGTGTGTGGAGTTGACTCCCACTACTGGCAGTCCGGCAAGGTGGTATTAAAGGAAATTGTGACTGAGGGGTGCAGGAAGTGATGCTGAAGTACCTGAGTTCTCTTACCAAACTTCCAGATGTTTGGCTCTGCAGCCTGAAACTCATTAGAATCACATTTATATAGATTTGCATGTTCATTTTAGAGATTACTTCTAATTCCATAATTAAATAATCAATGGAAAAAGAAAACAGTTACTATGCCCTCCAGACCAGGAGGGAGTTGTTGGTTCCTCATTTTAGTTAACATTTGTGCACTGGAGTTCTCATGGCAGTGGACCAGGTCCTCAAATTTTTTATGGAAAAATAAATGCTTGCATTTTACTAACCTGTTTCTCTTGTTCCAGGATGCCAAAGGACATCCTGCATCCTTGCAGCAGTGGCTCTGATGCAGCCTGGCTCCTGACACAGTGGCCATATCCAGGTGTTTATAGGGAGATTGCTGCACCTCTGTACCCCCTGTCTTTCCCTTCCAGGCACACCTACTTGGAGAAGTTCCTGACAGAACAGATGATGGAGAGAAGAGAGGATGTTTGGCTGCCACTGATCTCGTACCGGAACTCGCTGGTGACGGGTGGCGAGGACGACAGGATGTCCGTGAACAGCGGCAGCAGCAGCAGCAAGGCCTCCTCCGTGAGGAACAAGAAGGGCCGACCCCCGCTCCACAAAAAGAGAGTGGAAGGTTGGTGTTGGCACAGGCCTTTGGCCTTCTGGACACTCAGGAGAGAGGGTTTACCAGTTCATGCAGAAATATATGATATGTCCTGGATGTGGCAGAACCAAGGCATCTGTTCTGCAGGTTCTGTCAGGACTGGGCATGTCTTTAGGGGGAAATACCACCACAGCCCCCTGTTCTTATTTATCTTGACCAAAATTGGCAATCAGAACTGTTAAAAGCTGTTACTGATGGTGAAAGAGGTGTTTGTGGAGTTACCTGCTCTTTCTCACTCCTGGACTACTGGGTTTCTGCTTGTGCTTCCCTCTGGGCAGTTGTTAATTCTCAGGGATTTGGAGCAGATTCCAGGCAGAAATTCTGATAACAGATCTCTGTTGCTGCAGGGCCACTGTGGAACACTAAAAAGACACCATTTTTGTTTAAAATAGTACTGATAGCTAGTGTTGTCTGCATTTACTCTTTCTGGAACCTCAGATGTGTTCATCAGGAATCTGGCTGTGATAGCAAATTTCTTACAAGGCTGCATTTGTTCTTGGTCAGCCCGTGTGATGTAGTGTGGACTTTTGTGAATACTAATTTTTTTTCCACTGAAGAGTATAGAGTAGGTGTGAGTGGGATCTTAAACGTCAGCAGTTTTTCCAAGGTCAGTATATGTGACAGTAACCCCTCAGTAAGAAATCTAGTGCCCATTTGCCTAAAGATACAGCAATTTCCCAAAATATTCCCTGAAAGTTTGCCCATACAGCCAGGTCCATTCTCCACTGCAGCTCGTGTTGAGCAGTCCCTGCACCAAGTCCTTTGGTTTCTCACAGCCAGCCTCAAGTGCAGGTACATAAAATACTGGCTCCTTTCTGCAGGCACTGTTTTTCTTCTTTTGAGATGCTAAGACTTTCACTGAATTCAGCTACTGAAGTTTTCTTCTTTCCTCTTGTTGCCATTTTCATTCTATTCTACTGTATGTTACCAATATCTATTTTTTTTACCCTGGGAGGTATAGTAGCATCTTTGCTTGCCAGTAAGGCAGATCTCAGGCTTCAGATGTAGTTTTTAGGCTTTTTTTACCTCAAACGCTTTTGTGTCACCCTCTTTCAGTGATCAGTAGAAGGGAGAATTGATTTCCAATACTTTCTATTTGAGAATCTTCTTTTTCATTTCTTTAATTTCTACTCTAAAGGATCTAGAACAGGAGGAAGGTCACTGCAGAAATTACTGTGGCATCAAAGAACCATATCCAGTCCCCTCTGGTTCCTTTCTCGCCTAAATCCAGCACAGACCGGCTTGGAGAACATTCTGTTGCTTCTGAGAGAAAATGTGCTCTGTGACATTTCTTCATGATGCCTTAAGGAAATCAATAGGTTTTTAAAAAATAATCCTAACATAAAAATGATTCAAAGGTAAATTTTAGAATAAATGGGCAGCTTTTTAGACAACATTTATGCCTCAAGGGTAGTAAAAGGCAAAGGAAGTTGAACTGATCCATGTAGATCCCCCCCTACTTTCTCACCACACATTTCCTGTTAGTAAATCTGTGATCTTGTCATCTCTGTTGTCATCTTCTTTCACTCCAGCAACTGAATTTTTTCGATGTGTCTCTGACTGCACACTTCCTGCTCTAACCCATTCTCAAGTCTGCCCTCTTCCCTCCTCTCTGCTTTGCTCCCTTCCCAACATAAGAATGGGATTCCAGCCAGACCTTCAGTCATCTTTACATTATTATCACTGAGTAAAGTGTCCCCTCCCTGCTCTGCTCCACTCCAGTGGTTTTGACAGTTCTAAAGATCTGGACTGACCAGATTTTGGGCATTTTTGCATGAGATTAACAGTCTCCAATTGTAAACTCAGGAACTGGAAATTACCTTGGTTCAAGATACCCAGCAGTTGAGGCCATGCTGCACTATGACTTTGTAATGTGGTTTGTGTTTGTTCCCTTTAAATTGTTATTGCTGGGAATAGAGGATAGTAATACTTAACAGACCAGAATCTAAAATTAGAGCTGAAAATCTTATCCGTCCAAGCAATTATCCAGATGATCCCTTAGCACACACTTGTTTGAATACTGCCCTCTATGTGGTCAGAAATTAGCAGTGATTTTAGTGTTCTCTCTCTAGATGAGAGCCTGGAAGGCTCCTGGCTGAACAGGAGTGAGAATATCCATACTCCAGGGACTCTGCAGGCACCTCAGCTCACCTCCACTGTCCTGAGAGAGAACACCAGACAAATGGGAGAGCAGATCCAGGAGCACGAGTCGGAGCAGGGATCTGAACAGGACTTTTTACACAAGTAAGTGTTGGAATTTCAGCATCAAATACAGTCAGCCAGGCAAAGGAATTGCTTGTGGTTTATACTGATATTCTTAGCCTCCAGAGCAGCCAGCCTTAAGCTCTGCAAGACCCTTCCGTGTTCCTGGGGGAGCTGAGCAGCCTCTTGCCCAGCACCTGAGACCCCTTATCTTCTGTCCAGGCCATGCTGTGAGGACAGAACTGTGAGCCAGGGCAGAGAGCACCTCTCTCGTCTCTGCTCCTTTGCAAGAGTGGGATTCCATGTGGGAGTTCCCAGTGTGAACTGGCAGTGGGGAATTGGAATCCTTCCTGTTCAGCCCTGGTTCATTGTCACATTTCCTCCTGGCCAGCTTAGGAGAGCTAACACTTACCACAACTACAGAGCTGCTGAACTGACAGTTTAATCATGTTCAGGTTTGGTGCTACGGTGTTTTCCCATGGGTTATCCCAGTTTATCCTGTCAGTCTTATTAGGGTGTAAGGGTACAATAAAACCTGGTGATGCTCCAGAAAAGCTGCACAGTTTGATGCTGTTTCCTTGTGCTGCACTACACAAATTGTAGCAGAGGCATTGCTGGCTGGTGGCCTCAGCAGTGCAGCCTGGAAGGTATTTACACATGGGTGAGGTACTGGCCCTTAAGTAGATCAGGGTATTTGTGTAAAAACCATTTGGTTTTCATGTTGTGTGGCATTTTTGTTAGTTACTAATTTGGATCCATTCTTGCTTGTATTTTGCCTCATCTGATACAGTGAAGTACTATTTAATGATAACAAACTTTAGAGGTGCTCCCACTCCAGATGCCTCCCCCTAATGAAGGAGTAATGTCAGTGTTTCCATACCTGCTTTTATTGCAATAGTTAATTGATTTTTTTTGTGCACATACAGCGAGAGGAGACAGACAGTGGAAGGGAATCCAGAAGATGCGTACAATGATGGATGGGATTTAATTATCCTAATCTGAAGCATGGCCAGACACAGAACTTGGAGATAGAAACTGCCCCAAAATAGGCAGCTCAGAACTTTTACTGCTGTTGGTCCTAACTTGCTCCCTGTGTGTCAGTCCCCAGATGCAGATCTCGTGGCTGGGCCAGCAGAAGCTGGAGGATCTCAATCGAAAGGACAGGACAGGAATGAACTACATGAAAGGCAGAAGTGGTGTAAGGCACGCAGTGTAAGTGCTCACAGCCTGTTGCCCTCAGCAGAACCATGTGCAGGACACCACAGTGAAATGTTACATTTCCTGCTGGTTGCCAGTCATTTCTGTGCCATTTCACCCTTGTGGTGAAGGCCGAGGCACAGTTTGTATTGCTGGGAAGCATCCAGCCCAGCACTGCCATTCTCTGACCATGGCCATACACCAGGCCCAGTGACAGTGACATTCCTCTGTCCCAGCCTTCAGCTGTTTCCATGATTTGTGTGACATGTAATTTCCTTGTGAGCTCTGCCCATGAACTTGTTCCTATGTCTGTGCTCTTCATCCTTTTTTGCCAAGGTGTCCCCCTGAGCAGTAATGGAGGGAACACACGTGGGTGAACACTGGGGCACCACATGCTCTGTGCTGATCCCACCGAGTCCCTCAGCACAGGGGCTGGAATCCTTACAGCCTTTGGAACTGAGCTTGAAGGCACTGCTGAAGGTCCTAGGGCTTTATCAGTGAGCCTGGCAAAGTGTCACTCCTCCTTGGGAAAAGAGCAGGCAAACACAAGAGGAGTTACTGCCCTATTCTTGTTGGGGACAACTTTAATTACTGATCATAGTGCTGTTAGTGGGACTTGCTGCTTTAGCCTGGACCAGGGCTTGGGGCAGGGAGGTTTATGTGTAATTTTCCTCCTGTTGGTATTTCAGAGAGCCTGCTGGCTTTACCCTCAGCATCAGGGTTTGAGTGAAGGCGTTAAATGATAGGATTTGAGCATTCTTTTTAATGACAAATATCAGGGCTGGGAAGTTTTTCTGTCTGGAAATGACTCTCTTTATTTAATCAGACGAGGTCTAATGGAAGATGACGCTGAGCCCATCTTTGAAGATGTAATGATGTCCTCACGAGGCCAGCTAGAGGACATGAATGAAGAATTTGAGGACACAATGGTCATTGATCTGGTCAGTAAATATTATCAGTGGCAAGTTCTAAACAGTTGAAAACTAATTTAAAAGGAATTTTAGAAGTGTAAACAAAAATTTCCAAAATTCTGAGCCTGACTTCCAGTTGTTTGAATGTTAGAGTGGAAATGATTTGAGCACTTCCCAGAGCCTCCAGCTGCAGGCTCGAACCCAATGGGTTTGTTCCACAGCCACACATGGAGCATTGCTTAGTGCTCCTTCTCCCCAGGATTATGTTCTTGGGCAGCAGCAGGTGCTGGCAGCACCATCACAAACCTGGGAATTGTCAGACTGCAAGGATCAGGCTGAGTTACAGGCTGTGCTGACATGGCTCTTTATGCAGCCACAATGTGTGAGACTGGCACAGCCAAGGGGTTTCTGTGTATCTCCTTCCTGGTTGGTTTGATTTTGAGAAGGTGGGCTGGGCAGGGGATCCTTACTCAAGGTCTCAGTAGCTCACAGCCAAAGTCCTGCTGGCACAGCAGGAGGGAACACAGGCACTGGTGGGTGGGTGGGAGTTCCTTAACCAGGAGTTGCTCCGGAACAGGTCCCATCACCAATGGTAGCCTCAGTCCCTTCCAGTACTGTGCTGACTGCTGGGAGAAGTTCCTTGCAGCATTTACAACCTTACCTGGCCTCCCCTCTGTAATGACTGCTCCCTTGTAAAATGGGATAAAGGAGCAGTTTGCTTTACACACCTCACTATTTTTGTACCTGTTTCTCCTTTCACATCCAAACAACAAGCCCTAGGTTATATTAGGACTGGTCTACAATGTCTTGGAAAAGGCTCCTGCATACTGAGGTTATTGCCAGCACTCGTGTGATTACCAAGTAACATCCAAGGAAAGGAAGGAACTGATCAAGCCAGTGAGGCTCACATTTACTCTTGTGCTCCTGGGGAAGGACACCACCAATGGTTTAAGCCTCAGAAATCTTTCAGTATCTTCAGTACCTTATTTGTTGGTAAATCCATTTTTGACCATGTCAGAGCTCAAGCTTCACTATGAACTTAAAGCATAGACAGTTAAGAGGGAGTTTTTGTGCAGTCTGGTCTACAGTCCCAATACAGAAACATCCTTAAGTCACCAAGAACCTTGGGTAAGTCCTTAACTGTGAGCACAGAGTTGAATCCATTCTGTCAGTAACAAAGATCTGAGGGAGTGCTATCCTGTGTCAGGGCCCACCTTTGCCCCAGAGGTTTTGTGGCACTGGGAGGAAAGATGAGGGGCAGGCACAGGTGGCCCTGTGGCCAGCAGGGCTCCCTGTGCCCCATGCTGTTCCAACTCCCGTGTGTTGCAGCCGCCGTCACGGAACCGGCGTGAGCGCGCGGAGCTGCGGCCGGACTTCTTCGACTCGGCGGCGATCATCGAGGACGATTCAGTAAGGCCTGGCTTGTTCTGCTTGCTTTCAGCTCCGCTCTTGTCCCGCTCCACGTAACCGCTGTCTTTTCCCCCTTTTTCCAGGGATTTGGCATGCCCATGTTCTGAAGTCTGGCGAAGACCTTTTACAAACTTGGAACTCTATTGTTTAGAGCTAGAGGCCTATATACTGTGATAGCTTGTATGAAAACCACATTTTTGATGTGATACGGTTTGATTTTTAACCAAATGATTGAGGTCAACCCCTTGGTGTAGTGACGGAGAGAAGAGGAGCTTCTTAATGACACACGGGAATGTTGGCCAATCCAGTCACCTCAGAAGGGCTGACCTAAAAAATCATTTGTATCCCTGTTCTTGACTGTCCTAATACGGATTTTTTTTTTCTGGATGAGGAGGAAGTTTTAAATTGTTAAGACAGCTGTCAAAATAAACACTGTTCTACATATGTTTTCTGAAAACAACATTGAGTGAAAACAGAACTTTTTAACTTTATTTTTCTGCTGTACAATTTAAAACAGTTTTAACATTTGCCTTTTTATGTTTTCAAAGCTAGCCATTTTTATTAAACCTATGCCTATCAGCCACTGACTAGCAAGGCTGCTGTAAGCAGGTCATTCTGGCTACGGAAAAGTGTTTTGGAACACACTGGATTTGATTAACATTACGGTACGCTTATGTCCTCTCATAGGCATGGAGAAGAACACTCTCAGAGAAGAGGTTAGAATTCTAATGACGTGCATCTCTGCCAAAAAATTTCAGATTCTGATATGATAAACCCAGATTTTATACTCTTGAGAAGATTTATTTTTATTTATAATGGGACATAAAGTAAGAGATGTCCATGAAGCCACTTTTCCAACAGATGCTGTGTAACATTCATTTTATATAGCACATGGGGACACAAAAACAGTAAATTTTCTATTGGTACTTGCTCTGTGCATTTTTAGCAACTTATACCAGCAAATAAAGTATTCTCAGTAAAACACACAAATGGTTCTCAAGTAATCACTTTGCTGTTTTTACTACCTAGCAAGCCTGCCAACACGAGGTACATAAACAGCAACTTTCCTATTAAAAAAAAATAATTCAAGGGTGGGGGAAAGGATCACTTTAGCATACTAAAAGTAATTTTAACTGTACCATAAAACAGAGTCTACTTTCCATGCCTTAAATACCCTTTTCCGCTATTTTTGTAAATTAATTTTGCCAGTTAGAAGTACTGTATGTGCTGCATAGAAATTTGTGCTTAGATGGTGAAGTTCTTAAGCTTACAATGGAATACAGCTACATTTTCAGTGTTAACTGTGCATATTGAGAGTAATTCTTTGGAAAAAAATACGATTTTTCAAAAAAGCTAAAAACGTGAAAAAAAATTCCAAAAAAACCCCAAAACATTCTCAGCTAATTCATTGTACTAAGATATTTTTCAATGTCTATAATAATTTGGAATTTCATTATGCTTCGATTTTATGACTCAATGTAGTAGCTGCTCCTTACCCAGCCTGGCCTGGCACCAGCAGTGCTGGCCCTCCACAGCTCCAGATTGCCAACAATTGGCCCCAAAACATTCATCTTTCTGCATTTAGTAGCAGTTGAGATACAAAGCAGACTAACCCACTTGGAGCACAGCAGTTTCAGAGGTGCTTTAGTTTTAGCAACTGCAGAATAATCACGGAGCTTTTTTCTGTTTCAAGTTTACTGGACACCAACCCAACCCCTCAGTGCCCAGCGCAGGCAGGGAAAGAGCCTATATTCACCCAGCCCAGCACCTCACCCAGCTGAGCTTGGCTCTCACAACATGTGCAGTTCTCAGACACGGTTGCCAAAAATGTTTGACCAGGTAATTCAGCCATTCCTCAGTGTGGGTTGGGGATGTATTGATCCCAAGAAGTAGCTGGAACTTTATAAACCCCATTACCTCCTTCTGTGCGCCCCCCCGGCCTGGGGGCAGGAATGGCTGCAGGACCTGTCCCAGGATCACTCTGTGAGCATGGTGGCACAACAGGTGCTGTCTAGTTTGAGTAAGAGTCTCAGACAAACCTTGTGCTTCACAGTCTTCTGTGTGGAAAACTGATTCCTAATTTAACATTGTAGAATACTGTATAACAAACATTTATTATCATGGTACCTGCAATGGGTCTCCAGTTCAGTTTGCAGTCAATAGGTTTTTGTATTATGAGTGTCTCCTTGATTGGTTTTGCTAGTAATTCTGTAAATTGTACATTTACAATATGAGGTTTTTTTTTTTCCTTTTGTACAATTTAAAACTGATGCTTCACCTTTCATTTAATAAACTATTCAAAATCATGAATATGATGAGCACCCTCTTCACTCTAGTTTTCTTTTAAGTGCTTGTTTGGACCATCACATTTTGTCATCCCATGTATTAGTAGGAATTCAAGGAATTATTAAAGGCAAGACTGACAGGTAGCTTTCATACAGTCCAGGCTTCACAACCAGACCTGTACCCCGCTCCCTTACCCACTCAGCCTCAAGAGTGATGGAAACCCTCTCTGGGCTGCTTTCTCCCCTCCACCATGGTGCGGTTTGGTTGTGGGGGATAGAGGGGTGGTTAATGTGAGATTGCTGTAAATCTGGGAAGGTCCCACACCAGGTGCAAGAGGTGCACTGCTAAAACTTACAATTTCTTGAACTGCCACAAGGTTTGAGAAGAATTTCTGTCTTCTGCCCTATACATCTGAAGTGACCTGGAGTCCATGGGAAGAAATTGCCATGGGAAAGGCTTGAAAGCTCTAACAACCAGCTGGGCTAAATGAAGTTTCACAGATTCTGAAACAAAATGTCCATGTTACTCCCATGTCTCAGGGAGCAAGGTGCTATTTTTGTCCAACCCATGAATGATTTCATCTCTATAATGCTAAAGAAAACTGACTGGTTTATCACCTGGCCCACTTCCTAAGGAAAAATCACTGGAGTCAGGAAAAGGAACAAGATGCAGCAGCTGAGGCACCACGATGATTCAGTCTCAACTACTCCCAAGACAGAGCCTGAAAGCTCAAGTCTCCAAGTGCTTGTAAGTTATGGCAACTCCTGCTGCACTGAGGAACACAGTAAGTAATTTGCCTTGCTCCTAAAGTTCAAGGGCTGTGCATTGTTGAAGGGATTATATTTTGAACCTCTTATTTTTTTAGGTGACTGGACTTCAAGGAAATTCTCAGGAGCCTGGTCAGAGCAGCTTTCAAGCCTGTTTCCAACATGTCCTGGTAGAGCAACTGCCTGTTTGGAAATGGAGAGGATCTAAAAGCCCAATTCTTATGCTGGCAAGGATGGGAGAGAGGAGGAGTCTGTAGCAATACTGAGATTAGGAAACAGCTAACAAAGCTGTACTTTCCTCTTTATGGCAAGTGGATTTCTCATGGAGTGTCTCCTGACTCTGGGCAAGCTGAAGAAGCTGGGGAGGCTGTGTATGTATCCCTTCACCTACCACAGCTTCTGCCTCTAAATCCAAAGCTTTACCTTTGGAAAATCTTCTTGGGCATTACAAACCCTTACAGTTTGCCCACAGTTATTAAGAACTCCCACCATGGCCATGACACCCAACAGAGTAACATTTCCATTTACCTTCCCCTGTTGCTGCAGCTAGCTCTGTTCCCTGGGACAGCCCCAAGACCCTGTTCCTGCTGAGGCACAGACATGTAAGGTCATGCAGCTCCCCTGAATTGTGCTGCAGCCAGGACAGCAAGTCAGCCTGAAGGTGCTGCCTCCCATGCACCCAAAAACCTGGGGAGCTGGGACTCCTACGTGAAATCCTCCTTTTATATTGTGCTTTTAGATGATATTTAGCTGTTGCTTTTTCCCCCCAGGTACAGGCTCCAAGCTCCACAGCTCTACTCACTGCACTTTCCTGGGACAAAAAGCTACCTTGGACATGGCCATCCTACCTCTCTCCTCCTTCAGGCTTGTGCTGGGAAATGAGCAGCAGCAGCTACAGTGCAGGTAGGAAGGCTCTATCTCACAATAAATGTAAGTTACTCAGAGCAGCCAGGTCACTACAGCCCCTCCCGTGCCTGGCAGCTGGTGCAGCAGCACTAAATGTGACAGTGGCTGTTCCTCACTGCCTTGGGGCTAGAGGGAAAAGGCAGCTTCTGCTGAGTAGGTGAGCATAGGCCCAGGGCTGATGAGAAGAACACCTCCTGCACTGGTTCCTGGCAAGTCTGGCAAATAATCTCAGAGAAAGAAGGCTGGAAGGGGCCTCTGGAGGTCTCTGTTCCAGCCTCTGCTGAGGGAAGAGGATTTGCATGTCCCACCAAAACTGCCCTTTTTAGTCTGCTGTCCTTAAAAGGGAGCTGTCTGTGCCTCCCCTGTGCCACCCACCTCTGCCCTGGGGCTCTGAGACCCAGCTGCTGCAGCCAGCAGGGGAAACCTGCCACAGGCCAGACTAACAGAGGAACAGAACAACTGAGTTTAGGATCAGCAGGGCCTGGTCTCCAGGGCACTAGATCCCAAGTTCAGGATTTTCTTCTCTGGGTCAGGTGCAGGAAGTGGAGTCAGACTCCAAGGTCTGGCCAATGCAATACCCTTGAATTCCACAGGGGTCTAACTTCCCAGCAGTGGGGGAAGTGGCTCAGCCCTGCCTTAGCCACCTCCAGGGCCTATGGAATGAGGGAGCCAAGGGAATGTTTGACCTTGAGCAATTAGTAACAGCTCACCTGCAGCACGCAGGGCAGTGTGTGTTGAGTATTAACCACCAAGAAAGGGTTTAGAGAGGTGAGAAGGTCAGACTCCCAAATTAAATATATACTATGATTTATTGATGATTATTGGCAAAATCAAAATGAAAAGAACTATTTTTATTGCCAAGCAGACCTCCATTAACCAGAGAGTTAACCAGAACTCATGTTCAGAATGTCTCCCAGCATGGGCACCCTCCCTGCTCACCCTCACAGGGGGATGTTGGCATGTTTCTTCCAAGGACTGGACTGGGATTTGCTGGCCAGCACGTCGAGGTCATGGCATATGCGTGTGCGGGTGGTCGATGGCTGGATGATGTCATCAACAAACCCTGCAAAAGATTAAAACAAAAAAAAGACCCCAACCTGACCAACCATGAAGTGTTTGCCTCCCAACCTTCTGTATCTAGGCTGTACCATAAATTAGCAAAATCAAAACAATGGTTGAAATAAGTACGTTCACAAGTTACAAATTAACTCAGTTTAAAATAGCCTGAGAAGGAAACATGCCTGAGTCAATTTTTAAATTTTGAATATAACTTGCCTTTTAGAGCACAGTTACTGCTGCAAAACTGGAAGTAAAAAAACAGTGGAAAAAGTTGCTCCTGAGAGTTGTAGAGAACATAACTGAACTGGGCCCTACTCTTTCTTCAGGTCACTGCCTTGCATCTAGGGCCGTATAACAGACTGTCAAAGCACCTGTGCTATAAAGGAAAAGGCTGAATTTTGAGACACTTTCTACTATCTACACTATTGAAAATGCACTTCTCAGAGCAGCCCCCACTTTTCACCAGGCTATTTGCAGCTGAAGATGTGTCTTGTGTCCAGATGTTGTCCACATGCACAGACTGTGGCTAAGCATCACCTTTCTAACTCTTACCTAAATAATAAGTATCTTACCTAAAATAACTTACTTGTTAGCAAAAGGTTTACTCAAGAGTACAGCTTTATCTGCATGCAGTGGCAAACCAAATGGGACACAGTGTGGGAGACAACCATACCTCTCATGGCAGCAGGAAAGGGGTTTGCAAACTTATCCACATACTCCTCCTCTGCATCCACCTCCTTTCCTCTGAAGATGATCTGGACAGCACCCTGGGAACAGAAGGGCTCGGGTCAGTGATAGTCCCTCAGCCCTCTGCCCTGCTAACCCTTGCCCTCCTCACAGCCGTGCCCTCCAGGTGAGGGCTTGGGATCATCCCCCGTGCCTGTGGCACCAGGACAACCTGATGGCACCCCATGGTGGTGGCAGGGCACTGCTGCACCACAGTAAGAGGGGCCTGGACTCACCTTGGCTCCCATGACGGCCACCTCAGCTGTGGGCCAGGCGTAATTCACGTCTCCTCGTAAGTGCTTGGAGCTCATCACATCGTAGGCACCCCCGTAGGCCTGGAACACAAACCAGGGCATCCACTCCAGGAGTGGCCTTGCAGCAGCAACAGCCTGCATTGCTCCTGCAGCTTTTTTTGGTCTAGAGACAAGCAGCTGGGGCTGGATTTTACATGAGGGAGAGCATGAGCATCTCCTAGGAATAGACACCACTTCAACTGGAGCCTCAAAAGAGCAAGGAAGGGGGCTGCTGGTAACCAAGCCCATTCTGCAAGGCAGGCAGGGAGGGGTCAGTGTGTATCCAGACCAGCGGGCCTCGACCTGCACCCTGCACATGCACACAAACTAGCCAGGCAGCGTGCTTCTGGAATTTCCTGGCCAGGGAATGCAGCATTCAGGCTCTGCAGTGCTCCACTCTGGAACTGGAAATGCTCCAGACAGCAGTGATGAACAGATACTGCAGGACTGCAGAGCAAACTGCAGTGCAGTCTCTGTCAGGGCAGTACTGAACACTGCAGCAAGGCTGCAGGATTGACAAGTACTGCATGGAAATATTCAGAACAATTACAGAAGGCAAAGGAACAAAAGTTCTTTTTGATTTTTGCCATGACAAGCCAAAAGCATATCAGAAAAACGAGCAGGAGGGGCAGAGCAGCAAGGAGAAGGCTTAGGCTGTAAGGTGCAGCCCCAGAGCTTATGGCAGTAGGGTACCGGATACCTTATAGAGAAAGGAAGATGAGGTAGAGCATAGCAGAAGTCTGGGGAGGAAAAGAAGCCACATGAGTGGTCAACCTGCACACAGAAGACAGATGCAGCCAGTACTGGGTTTGCAGAGGGAGGCTCAGGAGGCAAGAAGGGAAAAGGCAGAATTGCTGCAAACAAGATGGCATGTCCTTAGTGAGACAGGCTGGGTGACATGGGACAAGTACTTTAGTGAAGGCATCCCAGGGAGAAAGCAGGGAGCAGAAACTGGAAGTTACAGAGTGGTGCAGACACAAGAGGAAGGAAGAAATTGAGGTAATGGTCTGGGAATAGAATCATAATGTTATATGTAATGTTATGTATAATATTATACAAAGAGGTGTTACCAGACAGACAGAGATGCTACAATGATAGAAAGCACCAGTGGGACAGACAGACAAAGCTTGGTTTAACTAAAATTGCCACTAGTGGAAAGAACTCTGGAAGACTTCCATGGAATTTGCCAGCTTACCTTTCTGGTGATGACAGTAATCTTGGGCACAGTTGCCTCTGCAAAGGCAAACAGCAGCTTGGCACCATGACGTATAATCCCACCATACTCCTGAGCTGTGCCTGCAAAGGACAAGGAATTGGTTCACTCCAGGGAATTCACACAACCCCATCATCCATCACTGGCAGCAAACCTGACCACCATCACAGCCATGTTAACACCCTGGAGAAGGTCATGCCAGGCAGTGTTCTCTGCAAGATACTGAGCAACTCAAAACTCAGAGCAGCAGCTGTTTGTATGGAAGGTCACAGAAGCAAAGCTCAGCAGATATGGGACCTTCCTAGGAACAAAATACAGTTAAGAGCATTTTCAGGACTCCAAATGTGACCACCAGTACAAAACAGCCTAGAGTCACTTCTCCAGAAACCTCCTCTTCCAAGCCCCCTCTTTTTTAGACCACACAGAAAGCAGCTTGGCTACTCTACCATACTGAGGACCTACCCTAGTTGTCCTTCAAGGCAGCCCAGGATGACGGACCTTGAAAGATAGAGCATGAATTCCGCAGCAGCAGGTGCTTCTGGAGAATGCTCATAGGCAGCGAACTGGAATGCAAGTCATCGATGTGACAGGATGCTCAACACCCTTCTGTCTCAAAGACACGCTCACCTGATTGGACTTGGAATCATCAATCCCCTGTAACTTGTTTTTAGGACCGTAAATTTCAGACCACAATAACTTTCTAGCAGTTTATTCTCACCTCCTGACTTTAGCTTTTAGCACATGAGATGATCCCAAGTACTCAAGAGGGTTTTCTATGGATTTTTTCTTTTTAATGTAAGTAAAAATTATTTTGTGAGATTGAAGAACTTATTTAGTAGTGTGTTTGCTGTTAAATGTTTCCCTGATGTGTAAGTTGAATGTCTGAAAATTTCTACCTACACTTACAAATGTCTGCTCTCAGCTGCAATTTCACTTCCGATTCTTGCCTTTCCCTGCAGCCAGTGGGACCTGCCAAGCCCACAGACCCTTCCTGCAGCAAGAATCAGAACAGCCAGGGTGGTTCATCCCCAAGGAGCAGCCTGAGCCCAGCTGGGACACCCAGCCCAGACCCATGAGCTGGGGAGCACTCCCAGACCCTGTTTCTAGTCACAGCCCATTTCCACACCTAGAACAGAGTAGCCAGTCACTTAAAATGCTTACAGTGTAAGATCACTGAGGTATTTGAAGCATTTATGCTGCCACCTATGACCAATTAACGTGAACTCTTTTATGGCCACAGATTCAGTCCCAACCTTGTTCTAAATATGTATTTTTATCCAGTTACAGGTTATGAACATCTTAAATGTCATCTCTGTGCACACCTGTGAAAACTGGGGGCTACTCAAGTGTTTGGATCACTGATGCTGGGAAAGGTTTTGTACAGTGCTGTGAGCCAGTGTGACAGGTGTTTTCTCCTTCTGTACTGAACAGGGAGATGGGATGATGATGCTGCCCTCAGAATTTGTTACTTAATCTGAGATTTCTAATGCTAATGGGCTAATCTTGCCAAGTTCCTTAAAACACAAGAGGTTTTGGATCTTAATCAAATCTCAGGTCTCATCTCTTCAGGTTTGTCTTTTTTATTTTTCTTCTTTTTATCTGCTTTCAAACCAACATTCTATGGTGCAATATCAAGTCATTACTTTGAATTAGCTATAGGGAAATAGTTCTTGGATTCCGAGCATCTGCTCAAATCTGGATTGCTGGAGTGTCCACTTACATCAAGCAACTGCCTGGCCCATATCAGAGGAGGAGGCTGAGCCTACACTGGGGAGAAAGGAGAGGAACTCCTGGTTAAACTGTGCCAACTCTATCGTGTTAAAGCAGGAACTGGAATGCTGAATAGTCACATTCTGATGCTTTGAGACCTGCAGAAGCCTAAAGGTAAACCATGGTTTATACAGTATTAACATTAAATTTGATTGTATAACATTTATAGTCCTCTCTCACCCTGTTTTCTTAATGGGTCATATTATCTGCTCAGAGCCTGTGCCGAAAGGACTCATCACAGCCCTTTCCTCACTGATGTACCTCTAAACACAGGCATTTTCCACTGAGAAGTGTCCTGAAGCATCAAAGAGACACAGAGGGGCTATGTATAACCAAATCAATGCCAATGAAAACACATTTTTCCCCCCAGAGCTTCACCCTGTCCCCCCCCAGAGGTTGGAAGGGGTAATCCATTCTGAGGGATCCTGGGGGCTTTGAATGCATGGTAGGGGGTGGGTCAGAGCTTGCTCTGGTGAGGTGGTGCCCTGCCCCCTGTACCCCCAGCCCTGCAGTGTCTGTCAGCCATGGAACACTGAAGGCAGCCCCTCAGTGTCGCCAGAGTGGCCTCCCAGGAAATCCCACCTGGGAGGAAGGCCCAGAATGGACTATAGCTTTAAGAAGCCTGACCATGAGGCAAGCACAGTGTCCTTTAACCCTACCTTCATCTTGGAGTTTTACATGACTGGAACCTAGGAGCTGGTAGCTGTTTTTCTCTGTCTTTCCTGTCTTTCTGTTTTTCTCCCTTCCTTCTTCTTCTAACTCTCTTCTTACAGAATGTGATATTGAATGGGTTTAAAGGTTTTCTATGTTCAGTGGTCTATGTCGTGAGAGGGGATGTTATGTTGCATTTACTCTTCTACCAATGTTCCTTAATTTTTTATAGTTTGCCAGTAAATTTTAGTGTTTTTTACCTCTTGAGAATATTTGGTTGGGATTTTCTCCTTTGTGTCTACCCAGAGCAAAAGAACCTTGGTTTAGCCCTAGGTATGAGTGATGGGGCTGTAACACCCCCTCTGGGCAGCAAGTGCAGCAGGTGGAGGAGGCAGGTTCTCCTGCTGCAGCAGAGCCTGAAGAGCAACACGTACCAGGATCAGCTGAGGGACTGCAGCAGATGTGGGTGGAACATCCTCTGGTGCCCCTGGCAGCCACTGCTCCCCACCCAGAGCCAGCGGTGCCAGCTCTACCTCATCCTGTCCCAAGTGCTGGGGGACAGCACTGGGCTGCCTCTCCTGGTCCAGCACAGCCTGTGAAGGGCCTGCTGCTGCCACCCTGCCCAGCAAGAGCTGTGGAGATCAAACAGCATCTAAAAACACAGCTCAGCATTAACCAGGACATGGAGCCTGTATAATACAGCAATCAGTGTAACTTCACACCACTTAAAACAAGGGCAGCATCTCCAGGGAATGCAGGTTTTTTCCTTGCACAGGTCACAGTCACAACTTTTGGCAGTAGGACAGATCTTTCCAGAGCATGGTATCCCCAAGCCTGGTGCTGGCAAACTGGTCATCCCAGTGTCACTACCAGGCTGCTGGAGACTGCAGTATTACCTGATTGCATGACCTGTCTCTCTCCTCAGGTAAAAGCTTTGTGACTCCTGAATACACTAGTTAGTTAGGCACTATTTCATTTTCCTGCAATTTTTTTTGCACGTTTCACTAACCTTTTGTGATTACTACTATAATTAGAATACAGAGTTTCTGTCCCAAAAAGTGGGATTTTAAAACCTGGTTTATTTAAGTCTACTGCAGCAAAAGTATTCTCATTGTTTTGAAAATGGATTTTTAACACCAACACCACCATGCACCATGCTGAACTCTAAGGGTAGGGCATACCTGGCAGAAACCCAGGGACATCCACAAATGTGATCAGGGGGATGTTGAAGGCATCACAGAACCGAACAAAGCGGGCTCCTTTCACAGAAGAATTTATGTCTAAGCACCCTGAGGTTAAGAACACAGAAAAAAGTGTTAGCAACTACAGGGACCTGCAGTAATACAAGGCAACTCAAAACCACACTATTTTAGCTGTACTGTCTTCTTAAAACAAAGGAAAATCTTATTTGTAGATAATGTGGAGATTATCTGCCATGAAGCTTTCCTGGTTTAGACCTAAGATCACAGAACAAGCTGCACTCAAAGGCTCATTTCATTTTTCTGACCCCTGTATGCAAAGACCTTCTATCCCAAAACATAACAGTTTAATTACATTCTTGTAATTTATTTTTTCTGTAACTTTCTCCTCATTTTTCAGATCAGTCATATTGAAAGGTTACAGAGTTCTCCATTAAAAAAACCCAAACATTAAACCGTCCAATAATATTTTGAGAAAGATCAGCATTTCTGGTAGACACACTGCAAAGTGTTTCTGTTCTGTTTCAGTGCCATTTAGAATTATATTATGCACAACTATATTAAAACAAAACACAGTTTGTATCAAAGCCTCTATATGAAACATTAAAAAGGGCTGTTAAAATTTAGAATACTAAATGAAGATTAAATGTATAGTAAAACCTTCTGTCTAGCATCTTGATAGTCATAACTTGTAGAGATGAAACAAATGAAACACCATACTGAGTCATCTGATTTTCCCAAACAAAAAGATACAAGAATTAAAAACAAGGAGTAAACTAGAATGTTCCAACTGGGGAAGGTCACTTCAGAAATTACTCAGTTAAGGAGAGAGAGCAAAATCCCTGGACAGTTAAGAAGGGTGATCTTAGCCAGAGCTGCATGTTATACCTTCAGATCCAAACCATGTGAGGTCAAGAGCTCTACACTTGTGCATCTGAAGGCTTTGCACTGTTCAGCTACAGTGAGATAACAAAGTCCCCTCAACCCACAGATGAGTTTTAGGGATTTTATTGCCATGGAAGGAAGTGTGTGGTTTCCATGCTATGATTAACCCAGTTAATTGTAGGCTGTTGCCAAATGAGTGGTGCTCTGGCCACTTAAGAAATGGATTGCAGTTCATTTCACCGCAGTGGAAAAACACAGAATAAGTGGAGGAGCACACAACACAACAGCTCTGACCTTACACAGCATGCAGAGAAAGAGACAGAGGCAAGGCACTGTTAAGAGTCTCACACTGGACTCTAACCTGAGGCTACTTTGGGCTGGTTGCCCACAATCCCAACGGTCCGTCCGTTCATTCTGGCAAATCCAACCACAATGTTCCTGGCATAGGTTGGCATGATCTCGAAGAATTCCCTCTCATCCACAATCTGCAAAGGGGAGAGGCAGGCAGAGCCCGTATGAGGCCAGATAGAGGAGCATAAATACACAGGCAAACACAAACTCTGTCGCTTAAGTATTGCAACTTTTAAAACAGTTCAGAACTTGCAGAATTTTGAAGGAAAGAGAGGGAAGGAAACCTTTTAGTCTTTGCAGCCTTCATTGCAAGTATTAACTAGTCCTACAAAAACTACCAAAACAAGTTAAGCGTTCCATCAGGGAATACCTTTATGACTGAAGGGAGCCTTTTTTCCTGGCTTAGAACAAAATGCAAATCACGTGTTAAGAACTTCTTTCTCACATCTTAATTAGCAGCAGACTTACAGACCGATTTCCATTGATAGAAGAGTACTTCCTGGAGCTCAGAAGCTCCCCATGACACTTTTGATGTCATCTCTCTCTCTTGGCAAGCTCAGAGCCCTTTCTTGGAGCACCCAGCACAGCCCTGCTGCCCCAGGATCAATGCTGGGTGTGCCCCAGGGAATGCAGGGAATACAGTACCCAGCTAGCATCCACCTGGAACCACATACCCCTGTGGCTGCACTTCCCTCAGGCTGGAGCTCAGTGTGTGTCTTGCCAAGGGACAGCCCTGGTGCATGAGGTGAACTGGTGCACGATCAGAACTCACACATTCCAGGAGATCAGAATTATCCATGGAGCAGTAGCGACACCTACACATGGCTGCCTGGGCTTCCAGCAGGATTCCCTAGTTCCATCTGTTTATGGCAGCTGTTCCCATACACACTGCAGTGTGCCAGTCATTTCATTAGCCTCAGTCTCAAAAAAGTTGTGAAAAATGTAAGTAGTATAAAAGTGGTTTTATTTCTTTCCTTAATACTTCCCAAAATCTGTGGGAAGGCTTGGGGGTTTTCTCCTACTTCACCTAATGATTTTTATTACAGGCCATCTTTTAACTTGCATTACACTTAGTGCTGAAATTCACAGTGGAAGAATCCAGGGATTAAAAATACCTGAGCTTGCTTTCGCCACTAAAATGAGTCTAAATGCAGCCAGTTGCAAACTTTGTAATTTCAAAAAAATTAGACATATATTTTCTTGCACTGCACATGTACATAACTGTCTCTTAGGATAAACAGGGAAGGGTAAATCTCTGCATTCTGGGTACTTTATTACTTTTATATAAAAGTGCCAGAATCCAAGACACAAGCACCAAGGTGCAGGGAGGGGCCAAGCAACAGAACTCAAGGGGTGTTCTGACCTAAGAAAGAGCTGAATTGCAGCATCTTCAATCTCTATAGTTGTGTATACAGCATAAGATATATCCTGAAAACAAATCTTGGTATTCTAAAATCTTTTTTTTTCCCCGTGCAGTTTTTGTTGCCCATTCACAGCTACTACATAGGTAGAAATAGTCACTTATAAAGACTGAAATAAGTAACAGTATCGATATCTTCAGTGCCATTCTACTGGTTTCTGTCAATTATTTAGACCCAGAATGTAATATAAGCATCTTTAATCTGAACACTGTCAGACTTACGGAGTGTATGATATCCAGCATATCATAGGCTTTGGTTGACTCACTTGGGACAATGGTGTCCAGCTCTGGAACCGGACGGTCGCTGTGGAGAGCAAGTAAGTGTGAGCAACATTTAAAGACCAAATGAACACCAAGACAAAAAACTTGAGTAAACATTTCCACCTCTGAGAAACTTCAGAAACCTCCTCAAATATGGGGAAAAGAACCAGTTCTCTCTCTATCTCGGGCAGCCTGAGCAGCCTCCTCTTGAAGGAGACCCCTCTCCCACAGGCACCTGTGCTTGGGAAGCCCTGAGCAGCACGGCCCGGCGGGGCTATGGGGACACGGCCGGGAGGGGGCCGGGCTGCAGGGGGCACTGCGGGCCCGCGGGACTCACGGGTGTGGGACACGGCCGACAGGCAGTCAGGCTGCAGGGGACACGGGGGCTGGTGGCAGGACCACTCAGCAGGTCAGGGGCGGCAGCAGCAGCAGGCCAGGCAGAGCCCTTCTCCCGGGGCGGCCCGAGGCTCCCTCAGCACCGGGAGCTCAGGAACTGCACTCACCCTGCCCTGCCCACGCTGTCACCAGGGGCTTTGAACACACAGAGCTGCAGGAAACCTTTCCACGTTCGTTTTCCTGTCCCATAATAAGCAGAGAGTGGGGAAAACATACGGGGAAAACATATCCACACTCTGTGTCTTCCCTTCACTGGCTGCGCTTAAAGACTCTTCCCTGTTTCTTCACTTACAGTGACACATTTTCACGTGGAGTTTTCCTGTAACAGAGACGCTGCCCCACCATCAGCAGGGACAGGATCAGTTACCCCAGCTTTGATCATATTACTCTCATTAGGGGACCCACTCAGCACTCAGCAGTGGCACCCACTGGGTCTGAGGATTCAGTGCAGGGGTGTCAAGTTTTATGAGTCACCGCTGAGAAGTTTTCAGGGAGTATTATATTTGTGCTCTTCCATAAAAATACTGATCTCTATTTGTTACAAATGTTTCTGTGGAGTTCTTACTGAATTACTATTTTAACAATGCCATGATTTAGTACATTTTGAATAAGACAACACAAGGCTCTAGACACACAATTTAAAACTGAAGAAAGTGATGTGTGGTTTGACAAAATCAGACGAAGTCAAAAGTGCAGCCCCATGGTTGTCTCTGTGCTCCCTCTGACACACCGGATGAGGAAGGCACAGCCCCTTGCAGGAAGTGAAGAGACACAGCTATTTATAGAACAAAGCTGACAGCAACACTTCAAGTGCTTTTTCCATATGAATACAAATACTGCATACAAACACTTCCATAAAGTGATATAATGAAACCTTAATCTGAAGAAATTAAACTTGTTTTAACATACTAAACCCCAAGCTAAAAACAATTCTAAACTTTCTTGTCTGTAAAGTAGATAGGGATGTGCTCCAAGCCCTGTCCTGCAACCTGTGGTACCCCAAAGGATAAAAGTGGAAAAATGAAGTTATTGCTCCCATAAATCCCGTAGTGCTGAAGGAAATTTTAACAGCATTAAAATAGCCATCAGGAAAATGAAGACATTATCCAGCATACCACATGTTTGAAAATCTCCTTCAAATCTCTACAGACACAGGACATCTGGAGCTTGCTGCTGCACTCACTGAGCTTAAGAGGTGTTTCTTACAGATCCCATTTAGTGGGACGGAACTGCTGCTCATTGTTAAAGCCTGTGACAGCTGGAGACACCCTCACCAGATGGACACTGGGTTTCATTCAATGCAGATGTGAAACTGCACTTGGCCACCAAGAGTTGGCAATAACCTCCTCCAGAAGTTTGTAGAGACACAGAGAGAGGTAAAATCCCACCAAGCCATACAGCAAATGCAATGCACAAGACACCTCCCAAAGGCAGGGGACATCTCACCACAGACAACTGGCTACTGCAAGAAACTTGTAAGTCCTTGGAACCCAGGCCACTGACAACAAACACTCACCAACACAAGCTTCAGCAGCCAAGGCTGGCATTTTTCAACACCAAAAAGAACTTGCCTAACAAGAGGGAAAAACAAACCAACCAAACAACCCCCAAAAGCCCCAGGACTTCACAGTGAAAGGCACAAGTACGTTACATTTGATTTGCATAACTTGTGGCAATTTTTTGTGGTGCAAAAACGATGCAATAAGAAAGTAATTAGTCTAGAGGAATGGACTGGGACTGGAGCAGCTGTAAGGATCAAACAAATCAATCCCAAGCAAAAGGAATCTATTAAGATGTATGTCCAGATGAAATAATACCAAGCTATGCACTAGGACCATAAATGGGAGAACTATTGGAGATGCTGCTATAAAACCAGAGAAATTTAATAAACAGATCTGCCTTCACATGTATGGAACTACAAATGGAGCTCTTAGTACAAATTGCATTTATTATATGTGATCCTCTAATGCTGTATCTCATGCCTTGTAAAAGATTAGTTCTTTTTTTCTTAAGGGAGACAGATCTCTCATACTTCAGTAGCTACAACTCCTCACAAATAAACTGCCTGTTTTAAAGTAATTTTATTTTAAAAATGGACTGTTGTTTCTATAGTGAAATTAAAATACCAAAATCAAGTCTGTAGAGAGCAATTATCCCAGTACAACTTGTTGAATGCATAGAAAGATCATGACAACCTCAAAGATAATCCCCCAATTCAGCAAATAATACAAGAGATTTGCTTTGATTTTTTCATTACCAAACCAGAAGCAGTCAAGAACAGAACAGAACCACACCAGCAATTTAATGAACTCCTAATGATCAACACCTACCTCAGAAAAATTTAGGACTAGTAATTAATTGACCTGTCTGGCCTTTCTCTAAAAGAAAATGGCATATTTATTTTTTTAAAAAGTGAAAAATATATCTCAGAGACCAGCGCAGTGATTTGTATAATCAGTCCAAAAGCACCTCCTCAAACAAAGTTACACAGACACCGAAAAGCACAGTGAGGGATGAAGACAAAATAACCTTCCAGACTCACATGTTAAAATCCTCACACATGAAGAGCCCCAAGGCACATCACACACATGTGAGGAGCGGAAAGGAACAGATTCAGGCACCACTCCCATGCAAGAGAGTGCAAAAGCCTCTTGAGGGTTCCCTAGGGAAAGGGTTGAACTTCAAGTGCAACTGGAGCTTGGGTCAAAATGCTTTTACTCCACTGACATTCTCTGCCTTCCAGTCCTAGCAAGGCTCTCTGCTCAGTGTCCCGTGCTGGCTCTCCAGCTGTCTCTCCTGCTCCTGGAAAAATTCCCTGATAAAAGTCCAGACTGTTGCCATTTTCTCCTCTTGAAATGGTTCAAATCCTTTCTGTATTATGTTGCCAACTCCACAATGAGCCTCAGACAAGTACCTAACACACAAAGCTTTCTGCCTCCTTGTTGCTTGCCCACCTCTAACCCTAATGAGCAGAACTCATCCAACAGACACAGCTGACAGAACAGGGCAAGTTCTCCCCACTGCCACTCACTGTGCTATTTCCTACTTCTCTTGCTTGTTCCAAGGGACTGAGCAGCCCACCTGGACAGAGACTGCTTTTCCCCATGTTCTGCTCACAGACTGCACAACAGCCCTTTCAGAAAACAGAATTAAACCTAACAGTGAACACACACATGTTGGAACACTTCCCATATTCACATACCAGAATGCAGAATTATCTGCCAAGATCCCAGGCACAGAACACCCACATCTCTGTGCCCCTTAAGCCAGAGAAGCCATGAAATGCAGTGGTCAGAGAGCACTGAGCTCAGCCAGGCTCCCCTTACCTGGGATCATGGCACTCGCAGACTGGAGCTGGATCCCGGTTGCTCAGCGGTAAATAATTAAAGAACTCTCGGAGGTTCAGTAAAGCATCAATGTCATTCTCAAAGGCTCTGTGTGCAACTCCTGCACAGACACAGTAAAGCAGGTATGGAAATCATTGTGCAAGCTTTCCTTTCCAAATATATACCAATAAAGAAAAGAAGCAACAGCAAGACTCTTTAAACTTGAGCTATTAACAATCAGGAGTCTTAAGCCACCAAACCTGACCAATTAAAAATATCTAGAAAACATGTGCTGTATCAGACTTCCTCCAGAACAGGTCTGGATTGTTGACTTCATATTTAAAATAATGTGAAGTGGTTTATCAGCTGGCACAGCCCTAGCTGGATCACAGCCTTGTGGAACTCTGTTCAGGTTACTGTGCTGCACCCAAGTGTTGGACTACAAGTGCTTTTTATAAAAGGGCTGGATCTGGGCAACATCGGTGTGTATGGTTTTGGTTCATCATCAGCTCCGTCCACACAGAATTTGAGATTCCACTGTCATTTGAGTCTTGAGAAGATTCATGACTCACAGATGTTTTCCCAGAGAGGAAAAAAGGGAAGAAGTGCTTCAGCTCACACTGCCACTTGGTTTATAGTTAAGCAGTTCAATCACATTAGTGAGCAAACAAGGGACTGCTGAGAATCTTTCAACCCATGCAAATGTCTGGACAACAAACAGAAAAACCCCACCCCAGGCTGACTTTGCTAAGTCCTGCCCCCTGACAGTCTTCCCACTTATAGCATCTTTTGTAGGTTTCCTACTTTCTCTTCCAAATCCCAAAACTCTCCCACATTCCCACTTTCCCTCTTTTGTGTTCTGTTACTAAACAGGATCTGCAGGAGGGCGTATGCAGAGTCAGATCCTGTGCTTAGTCAGAGCTTTGTCCCTTAGACTCATCTGCATTGGCCAGTGGGCTGTTTAGCCAGAACTACTCTCATTTACTTTGAGCACAATTAGCATGTTCAGGAAAGCCCCCAGCTCTCACCAGACACTGCAGTGTGTGTCTTTGCACCCCCGAGCTGCTCCTGGGTGACATCTTCATTGGTGACAGACTTCACCACGTCAGGCCCGGTGATGAATAGATAGGATGTGTCCTGGGGGAAAGGAAAAAGCAGAAACAGTGAATGCCAGAGCCAAGCTGCAAAAGCACCTAAGGAACAGCCACAGCCCCTCGAGACTTCACCCAAAATAATAATAGAGGGACAAATTTCTTAAAAAGGCTTCATTGCATTAAAAATCCACTGAGAATGCAACTGTCCACAAGTTATTTGGGAAAGTTTTTCTCAACTTTTCATGCAAAATAAAAATCCAAAGCAGGAGATCATCTCAGAAAATACCCATTCTGGTGTATCACTTAGTGTGTGATCAATGTCACCAGCAGCAACTCAGGAAACACCCTTACCTTCACCATGAATGTGAAATCAGTTAAGGCAGGAGAATACACGGCTCCACCAGCACAAGGACCCATGATGAGGGAGATTTGGGGAATAACCCCAGAACACAAAACATTCCTCTGAAACAGGAAAAAAAAAAATCTGGTTTTACCAAAGAAGTGCATCTTTAAATCCGTGCCCAGATTCTGCAAGAATTCACCATTACAAACAGGACTGTTTTATCTACTGGCAGACAAATATCTGGAGAGAATGTCTTGATGCAAACTGAACCAAAATGATTTTGTTATTTCTGTTTTTCTCCTTTCTGTTCCCATACAGTTGATTCCCTATACCATGCAATGACTGCAAAGGAGATAACATGAGCCACCTCAACAGATGCTGCAGGGGCAAAAACTGCACTGAGCCTGGAGTGGAAGGAGTGGATGTCCCTGACATTTGAATGTGTAGGTACAGTGTGCTCAGAGGTAGAAGTAAGCTTACTGACCAACTGGGGGAAGGATTCTTTTAAAATCAGGTTTCTGCACTGGCTTGAGTTTTAAACAAAGGTGAATGGCTGCCATCCTACAAGGATGTTGTGCTGTCCAGAAAACCATTTACACTGTTTGTTGCTCAACTGGGTCACAACAACTTCTGTAACTTTTCCTCCCAGACTGCACCACCCCAAAACCTGTCAGCATCTGACTGACCTGACATCCCACCTGCTCTCCTACTGAAAGGACAGTGTTCTGTGCACGCACTTTGATGCAAAGTATTTTAGCAGGCATATAAAATAATGCAATTTCTGTGCAAAAATGAGCAGCGGTGTGCCTAGGGGAAAAATTCTTGCATTAACCACAAAAATCCTCTAGGAACATAAAAATTTCACCAGTGCAATCAACACTGGACATCCCCAACCGGTAAGATTAATACTGACGCGCACACTTCTTTGAACAGAAACCTCTCTGGCTTGTATGCCTTCTTTCCCTGCCACACGAAACTCTATTTTATTTTCACCCCTAACCCCATCTTGACAGAACAAGCACTTCACTGCTTCTGATCTGAGCTTTTCAAGTTTCCTTTCAGTGCACAGTGCTGAATTTACTTTAAGTCCCTCTTTCTGCAGTGGAAATCCTTCACCTTTTACCAATCCTATTGAAAATAACTGCTGTGAAATTGATCTATCTGTATTTCAGAAGAGACACAGGGAAGCTGATAGTGCATCACAACCAAAAAAACCACTGAACTATGGTGTACCCACCTGTCTCAAACTGATAAATGCTCAGAGAAATTACATCCCAGCACAGACAATTGAAAATGTAGGTGTAAACCAAGAAGTTAAGTAGTTGCTTGGGGTTTTTTTCCAATTAAGCAAATTGCTTGTTCTTTCATTCTCCCTACACACAGATCTTTACAGAGCTCAGCATCACCCTTGTTGAAGATATGGGTACCTTTGCCCAAAGCCATGAAAAGAACCAAGGTCCGAGTTTCACACACAGTTTTATCCATTGGCTGAAACAGAACAATAATCTTAACATTTATTTAAAAACACCCACCTGCATGTTCTGCCCATCTATGTGAATGCCAAGCTCCCTGTCCATCCAGCAGCCTACTCACCAAAAATATGTCTGCATAGCCTGCCAAGGACTCCACTCCCTCCTGGATACGGGCTCCTCCAGAGTCATTCAGCCCAATCACAGGTGCTCCAACCATGGCAGCTTGATCCATGATCTAGTGATGAACACAAATTCCTCAGTATTGACCCAGCTAAGCTAAACTCCCAAAATGTATATCCCCTAAAAAAAAAAATCTGCCTTCCCAGCTGTGCATCTCCATATTGGCACTGGGTTTGGATAATGCAGTGTGACATGGTCACAGGAGAGGGACAATTTCTCCCTGTTCAAAAGGGGCCTCAACTGCTCCTCAAACATCCCCTCAGATATATCTCATCTGCTCTTCAAAGTTTATTGCAGTGGTGGCTGTAGAATTTCTCTAAGCTGTATATTCTAATGCTTGATTAACCTTCTTAGAACTTCTTTGGGAAGACTAAATTAAAACTTTCCTTCAGAAATTTAAACATTACATTTCTCTTGATACACAGCAGTGAGGGAGAGCCACTACCTATTCTTAGCTAAAGGCCTTTGTGAACATTCAAGTACCTGAAATCTCCCTTCAGTCTTCATATTCCTCTTCATGTTTGTAGGCTAAGCACCATAACTTCAGTCCCAAATCCTGTTTTCTAGGTCCCTGATCATTTTGGTTACTTGCCTCAAGATCATACACAATACTACAGAGGCTTAAGTAGGAGGACTGAATTCCTTACATTCCTTGCACAGAATATTCCTGATTATTGAGTTCCAGTAAAATGTTTGCCATTTTACTAACACTACAGCACTGGCACATTATGTTAAGATCTATTTTAACATCAAGATCTGCTTTAGCTCCTAAATAATTTTTTGTAAAACATCGGTTAATCCCTATTTGGAATTTTGAAGTTGCTTTTCCCTGCCCTTTCAATCACTGTTATAAAATTATTTCAGACAATCTTTAACTTGCTAAGTGTTTTACAATTCCAATCCCATCTTTCAGAGTGCTTGTAGCATCAACCTTGAATTTTATATTGCCTAGAAACACAGAAACCACACTTGGTGCCACTCAAGTCACTGGTATTTCAGGAGACCCAAAACTCCAGCCGAAACAGGAGCTGGTGGTAACTACCTCTGTACAGTCCTAGAATTCACTGACACATTCTGTCATATTCCAGGAACCTATAGGTGGGCTTTCTTTCCCAAGGCTTTTCCAAGTTCTTCCTAAAACACACATCAAAGACTGAGCACCAAAGCAACTGATCCCCCCCAGAGCCTTCCATCTTCGGAGCCCACCAAGAACAGCATCAACCAGGAAGGACCCACATTTTTTTTAGTTCTGTGATCAGCACTTTCCCTGCTGCTTTAGAAAGAAGAGATCAAAGAAAACCCACCAGAAAGCATCCCATCATTCCAATGCCATTCCACCCCTCCTCAGTATGGACACCACAAAGCTCCATTGTGAGAGGTTAATTCAAGTCCTTCCCAGTATCAAGACTTGGTAAAACCAAATAGTTGTTATCTAGCCCAAAGTCTTCATGTTTTCTAGTTTTATACCCACACACTCCTGCGGAGCCTATGCCAAAGAGTAGTTATTTCCACAGCACAAAAGGCCCTGTGCACCAAAAATCTTGTTTCTGATTCCATGGCAAGAAAATTCAGGAAGATTTCCTGGTACACACCACTCAACGCTCATGCATGAAAGAGTTCTTGTCTCCCCAGTCCTGGCATTCAAAAACTCCTCCAGCAAGACAAGCAGACAAACAGGAACAAACAGCCACAAGTGTCTGATAAGAGAAACTCTCAGGACTAAGGTGACCTCCAAGTTGTAAAACTGATAATCTTCAGGCTGTTTGTTACATTTGCTTTTTTTTTTTAATATTACACACTTTCACAGCACATTGTTTAGAGGAAAAAGTTTCTCCAAATTCATTCCTCCTTTCTCCAGTGGACAATGAGTAGCTAATTTATATTTGTACTTGGCAAGTATCTCATCCTTTGCAGTAGAGCAGAAAATGTAACTTAATGTAACAAAGTGTGTATTACCTGGAAAAGCTCTCTCACACTCAAAAAGTTTCCAGAGGCACCTCTCTCAGGCATGGCACACACCAGAGCTCACTAAAGTCAGCCACCAAACATTTTCTCCAAAGTCATTATCACAACAGACTGAAAAAAGGATGTTGACAATTTTTTTGGTTTTCTCCTGTGCCATATTACCTTGCAGATCTTCTGGGCATGAGCTCCAGATAAACTGCCTCCAAATACAGTAAAATCCTGAAGGTAAAGAAAATTTTAAAATTAGGGAAAGAATAATTTCAGCAAAATATTGTCAATTATTGCCAGTAAATAACATAATCCTACAGTGCTCTTTATTTGGTATGCTGTTTCAAAACAACTGACTCCCCCAGTGCAGCCTGCAGATCATCCCAGCTCAATACAAGCCTCTCCTTTACAAGGAGGAAATACAAAATCTGGACACATGTCACCATTCTAGACTCACAAATTATGTCCAAGAGTTATTATTCTTCCAGGGGTGCTGTAGGGATTATATCAGCCAAAAAGCCTAAGCAGAAAGATGTCTAACAGGCCCTGGGACTGATCCAGAAGAAAAAGGGGATATTAACACCTACTGGCACAAACAGAGCCCAGAACCAGCTCCTGGGGAGTTTCCCTGCTGCATTCCCACTAAGTCTTACTCCCAAAGAAGCCCCAAAAACTGTGTGGACAGAGACAGCATGGCTATGACTAACAGTTGAACCAAAAAGGTTCTGCATCTCAGGAGGCAGCTCAATTTGGAGAGAAAAAGGTCTGCAAATATAAAAAGGGAGAGTGTATCATGAAGGGGCACTCTTAAATTCTACTAATATAAAAACTGCCCTCTGCTTGTGTTCTAAAATGAAGGTTTGGCTCCTCTCTTATGTTCAGGTCCATGTAACAATCTCTCTCCTTGGAAGGAGCACACATCCAAGACAAAAAAGGCAGAGTGTATGCCTTGCTCCAAGGTAACACAGCAACAGCCACTTTGGCCATGAAAGCAAATGGAACAAAGGCTACTTTGTGGCCCAGAAAAGACCAGCACTTACTAATGATCTGAAAGAAAGCCCTTCTTTCACAGTGAGAGACCAAGATAAGTCTCTACCTAAGATGTTTCCTCTAAAATATTTTTAATATAAAAAATGTATTTTAACATTAGAAGTATATTTTATCTATTTATATGCTATCTATCACAAGCTTTTTTGCTTCTTCTTGTCTGAGGGTGCCCTGCTTCTCCCACAGGTACATTGCTACATGGCCACACTGAATTATTGTGCACTTATTTGAAAGGATAAGTACACACTACTTAAAAACAAGTAAAACTTTACCTGACTGAAAACATAAGCTAGTCTTCCATTAATCCGTCCACGGCCAGTCACCACACTGTCACCAGGATACTGTATTAAAAACAGATAAATTACTTGAAAATAATAGATAGAAAAATCAAAGCAACAATGACTAAAATTGTCCACTAAAATTTCCGCTAATTCCTACTAAGACAAAGCAAAGACTGATCTCCTGGGAGGTTTCATCTTCCATGTCTGCAGTGGGGGTTCCACAAAGATTTTCCCCAGCCCTGAAAAGGAAAACTGGAGGTAATATCACATATTCATTATGTATTAAAGATCAGTGAACTTAGCAGTTTCCCTTCAAATTCAGCACATCTGGACTTAGGGCACATCATGCCCTCAGAGATAGGATGTACCTTCTACCACAACTAGCTGATGTTTGTGAAAGAATGGACATAATACACAAACCTCTGAGACATTGATACAGGATGAAAAAAAAAACCCTGGACAGGTCAAAAAATATAATTACAGTCACTTCAAATGCTTGAACTTGACCTGTTCCATTTTTCACCCTGTAAATAAGGGAAGAAAGAACTGGACAAGGAAATGGAGCTTGTGAGTCTTAAAATGTGCTTAATCTATATTGTATCACTCTGTACTAAAGAAAACATACAGAAGTCTTTCAAGACAGCAGTAGGAAAGGAACTTTACTGGGCTGTCAGTAAAAAAGGGAATTCCAGGCATTGAAGTGACTTTTGTTGTTTGGTATTAAAAAAGAAAAAAAACAAAGGAAAGAAAAAAGGGAAGTGTGTGGTGCAGGGCCCACTAAGGGCCATTTATGCCTATGTGATCTGTTGTCAGGAAGGTCACAACGGTCTGGGGCCTTTTCTCAGGCTGCACACACAGCACTGCTCCCAGCCCCTGGCACACAGAACAGCACCACACAGCTGTACTTCAGCCACTGCCCCATGCAGATGATTCCCAAAAGCCCCACAGAGTGACTTGGATGTGAGCACAAGTCCTACCCTACCCTCAGAAAGTTCCAGGGACTCTGACAAATTCAATGCTAAACTAATACTCCAGCTCAGTGGCCACAGTTAGGTCATCGGCTATGAAACTGTTCTGTAAACACAATCTGCAGCTCACTGAAGGGTGAATTCTGAAGCACAAGGGAAAAAATTAACCCCCTTGTCACACTCAGGACTCTGCTGCTCCTCCTATTTTCAGAAAGAGCAATTTGTTATCAACAGTGTGGAATGCAGCATGGAGTAACTCGATGAGAGGCAACATAGCAGTTATTTGAGTTTGCTGGGGAACAGAGTAAAAGAATTAGAGGAAAAAAGATGATTGCTCTGCTATTCCCTGAGAGAGGAGGAGGTCTAACACAACATCCTTCACAGCACCAAGTGTCATCAGTCTCCTGTCTGACACAACAAACAAATCCTCCACCTTTGCTGTTCCCAGCACCCCTGTTGGAATCCTGCTGTCATCCTGCTGTCCCCTCCCTCATCCATAGCTGCAATCCTACAACCTGAAGGACTGAAACCCTATGAACTGATTTAAGAACTGCATGAACAGAAGTTGTAGCCACTGTGTGCAGCACAGGGCACACACAGAGCAGCTCCTCACCCTACACCACAACCCACGGCAAACAGCCTTTGGCTACAGGAAGATTCACAGTGAACAGGCACGTCTGCACTAGGCACTGACATCCCAGCAGCTCACTGGTCCCTTCTACCAAACCACAACAGAGCACTTTTCCCAGGTTGCACAGTATCAGGCATCAACATTATGGTGAGAGACTTTGAGGAGCCACGGATTTTTCCTGTGTGTGTGGAACTCCCATGTACCATGTTCATTTAGGATACATGGCCTATCCATGTATCCAGAAAGTGCCTTAGCAAGCAGGGTGCAACTGGCTAACAGAGCAGTACAAATGCTGGGACTTCCAAACATCCAGATCAGATTGTAAGGCCCTAAAGGATTTTATTACTAAAGTTTGGCAGGCATAAATATGGATCTGAGTTATTTCATCCAATAACTCTCATACAACCTGTAGGGAGGCAAAAGTATCCACTCTGGTTTGTTCCTTTTATCTGATCTGATTGACAAAGTTGCACCAACCAAGCTCTGCAGCCTCCTCTACTGTTTACAATGCAAATCTAAGACAATTCCCAGGAAGGTATTTGAACCAAACAGGCGACCTTTTAAGAAAGGTATCAAGTTTAGAGAACAGAAAACTCTAAGCTGTTAAACGGAAACTAAGAGTAATTAAAGCAAATTGACAAAATGAAATTACACATAAAAAGAAAACAATCTGTAGAAATTACATGTGAACAGAAGAGCCCATTTTCAGCCAGTGGGCTGGCTACACAGCAGAGGACACTGAAACAAGAGTTATATGAAATAAAAATACCTTATTCTTACTAGAGTCCATCCCAAAGTCAGTACATCTGTGTTCCACAAACATGTCATATTCATCAAAACTGTCAGGGTCCAACAGCAGCAGAATTCGTTCCCTTGCTGTCAGCTTTCCCTGAAACAGAGCAAGCAACAATTAACAGAGCCATCAGGTGGTTCTGGCTGTTTGCTGACCCCCAGCAGATGCAGTTTCATCAAACAAAACCTCACTTGATCTGCTACATTGGGTCCATTAGGCAACTGCAGGCCCCCAAAGCTGGAAATAGCCTGTGTAGTGATTATTCTCCTCACAAACAAATATAATGCAAGCCAGACTCTAAAAAGAAGGCTGACTGTTGGAGCAGCACTACCACAGGAGAAAGGAAACAATTTCAGAGACTTTTCAACAGAATATAAATGCATCACAGCTATTTTTGCCTACACATTTAAATGCTGCTATTAAGGCCTTTGTTCTATTCTTAACCAGGGAGCCCTTCCACAGCTAAATCAGTCCTCCCCAACAGCTCCGGGTTCAATTCACTGCACTCAAATATCATTTGACTGCAGTGAATGAGGGAAGAGGAAGCATTACAGCCTGCAGGGATCTTCTGACAAACTCTTTCTGTTCTTTTTCCTGCTGGACACTAGAATGGGCAAAAGTAGGGTAAGGGCCAAGAACACAATCAATTGACCAGATATGCAGGTCCCTTGCTCAGTGCTATGGAGTAATAAATGACTGTAAAGTTCTTTATATCAACCTACCAAACAAATCTGTTGTTTCCAACCCAGGTAAGTATCTGTCTGCAAAGGTCAGGGCACCTGGGTTGTCTCCTTTAGGGGATGCTGTGACCCTGCATCAACATGACATTATAACACAGCTCAGCTTCTCTACAAAAAAAAAAAAATCTGACCAATAGGCCAAAACGCTCATGATAAGCAGCAAATGCAGGAAAGCCTAAGGTAAGCCATAGTTTTAGTTTCTGTTCGAGGCCCTAGACATGCAGAAGTGCTTGTATATTGGTGTATCAGTGTCCTGAATGTAACCCAGCAAGACTGAAGTCTCTTCAGGTGTTGTATAACTGAGGAAGGACGCTGCTGATGGGCAGACTGATCACTAAGGGAGCCTGCAAAGGAATCACCATTCCCACCTCCTAGATGCCTACAAGCCACCGTGGTACCACCAGGGCCTTGCACCACACTGAAAAGGTGCCCCAGCAAGAGGAGTAAACTCTGCTGTCACCCACATCAGCACTGCCTACATTCTGAACAATAGAGGCAGGAGACTAAAAATCCACCTGTTGTCATCCCTCCCACCTGTTTTTTCCTCTGCTTTATTTCCATTCTTCTAACTCTTTGCTCTCATCTCAGAGATCAGCTTAAATTTGCAGAAGCAGTGTAAAGATGAAGCTGTGCTCAGAAGTGCTAAGCAACCTAGAACTAACTTACCATCACACTGACAGGCAGAAGTTGTAAGTTTTGTCTACACTACCTCTCATACATGCTACAGCCAACCTCGGTGATCACTCTGAGGTAAAGGAAATAGAAATCAATTGTTCTTTTTTCTACCCAGAGTAAAAGGCAATGCAGTCTTTAGCGCTGCTTGAGCAAAGCTTCACGCAAAGGGGCGTCTTCAGCTGCCATGCGAAGCCGCGAGTCCCCGGAGCCGAGCGGAGCCCTGCCGTGCATGGCCTGCCCTCCCCGGGGAGCGTGCGCCCGGCGGCAGAGGGACGGGGCTTTGTCCTCGCCGGCCAGCTGTGCTGGGCTCACCCGCTTGTGTTGGGCATCGATGCGGGCCTGGCCGCCGCCGAGCAGGGCGGCGCGGCGCTTCTCCTGGATGCGCTGAGGCACGGGGGGCGGGCGAGCCCCCGAGGCGGCGCGGCCCCGGCATAACCCCACCGCCCGCCGCAACACCCGCANCCGCCCGGGCCCCCGGCCCGGCCCCGGCCCCGGCCCCGCTCCGCCGCCCGGGTGTTCCCACTACGGCAGGGTGGAGCGGGGCACACGGCTCCGGGAGGCCCGGGCAGGGCCGTTGCCGCTGGCGCAGGCCGCTGGCTGTCCAGCCCTCCGCGGCCGGGTTCTTCATCGCTGTTGTCTGTGCGCAGAGACCAGCAGGAAAATGCATCAGCTTTTCCCTCTTCCCTGCGTGATGGAGAGATTTGTGGCGCTTCAGAAGCGGGGAAGGTGAGCAGAGGTGTCAGCTCGCAAGATTAGCTGTCCTCTCTTTCTTCCAAATGCCAGAAAGTGTTAGGAAAACAGTCCTTGTGACACACCGCCACCGATTCCCTGCCGCCTCCTATGAAGAGGCACTGTGGCTCTTTTCACGGCACACTTTCGGACGGATGAGGCGAATCGAGACCCCGCAAGAAGGGAGTGCGTGAGGATGTGTGGAGAATACGCAGCGCACAAAGCGAGTGCCCGAGCTGCAGTGTATCCGCAATCCAGAGATCTGATGTCATCGGCTCCCAGGCAGTTCTTCAGCGTGCAGGCGCAGCCATCTGTGCAGCAGATCATTTGTTACTTTTGTAGGCCACCTCCGCCACCGACCACCAACAAACCACCAGCCAGTTCCAAGTAGGGCGAGGTGAATATTGCCGTAAGTGTCCACATACCACACATGAAATGCACAGGCATGGCCCTGTAGATACCACAAGTCTGAGGAATCTCCAAGAATGGAAATTCTTGGATTACACAGCATGTACAAGCTGTCGTACGATAATTCATTTTGGAAGGGCTCTCAGACTCCAGCTTCCTACTCAGAACAGAGTCACTGAACTGTAGGGCTTTTGTCAGTTGGATCTTAAAAGTCTGCAAGGACAGAGGCTGGCACACCTTTCCCAGTCCAGGTTCCAGTGCCTGACTGGCTCCGTGGATAACTCATTCCCCTCCCACCTATTCTATTCAGAAGCAGCCTACCCTGTTTCAGTTTGGGACAGCTGCCTCCTGTCCTCTGACTGTGCCCTTCAGCCAGGAGGGGCTAGTGAGGTGACAGCCACAGGCTCTCCAGTACCAGAAAGCAGCTGCTAGGGGTGTCCCCAGTGTCCTCTCCAGCCTAACAAAGATAAAGCCCACTCCCCCAGCCTCTCCTCTAGGGGCAAATGCTCCATCCCTGCACCATCATGGTGCCCCTCCTCACCATGATGTGCCAGCGTGCACACAGCAAAAGATCCTGTCAGAAACCTTGCCCAAGTTAAGACACCTGACATACATCGCTCTTCCCTCATCTGAACAGAACCCCTCACTTTGTCACCAGAAGGCACTGAGGTTAGTCACACAACTTATTCCTGGTTAATCTATGCTGGCTATTCCCAATCACTTTCTCCACGTGATGGCAAAAGGCAGCCAAGAACACTTGTGCCATGGCTTTCCTCCCAGACCAAACTGAGGGGGATCACCTTACAGTCCCAGGCTTTTTGTAGATGGGTGTAACCCCAGCCTTTCCCCAGCCATCAGCGATCTCCCTGATCTCCATGACTTTTCAAAGATAACAGTGTCCTCACTGCAACACCTGCCAACTCTCTCCACACACTTGGGTCATCCTGTCTGGTCCCCCAGGATGTGTCAAACTTTCTCACTAGCTGCTGACTCAATCACCCCCACTACAGGAGCCCACTCCTTGAGCCCTGCCTGCAGGCACAAAGGCCTGGGGAGATCTTGGCAGTGAAGATCAGGACAAGAAAGGCATCAAATACCTCAGCCCACACACTGCTGAGCAGGAGGCTGTTTCAAGCCCCCAGCCAGAGTAGCTGCAGGATGCCAGCTGCATTCCTGACCTATCTGTGAGATAGCTGCTCCTCTGCAGCAGCCAAACAGGCATTTCACCCTCCCCACTCAGGAAGTTTCTCCTGATCACAAAACAGCCCAGGCAGAAATCAGACCACAGATAGTTGAAGCAAAAGCCTCCACTATCCCCCTCAGGTGGGTTCAGCATCACACAGGCTGCCTGCAATAGCTTCTTCATTAAAAATACACTCAAAGAGCAACTCTGCAACTTCAGAAATTAAAATAATCGCTATTCAGAACATGGGTCACATGCAAAAGAGGTTGGGAATCTGCATTCTGGGAACAGGGAGGTTTCAAAAAGCCCCCATCCTGGAAGACAAGGCTGATATGGCAAGGGGAGCCAGCAGAGGCAAAAGGGCATTCTTTGCATAGTTGAAGTTTTGCCCAACAGAAGAGTAGAGGGGGAGACAGAATTGTCAAGAGTTGCAGGTTATGTGTTAAAAAACAGGGTGAGGAGGTCAAAAAATACTTTTAGGAGCAACTTGCTGAAAGTATGAAAACTAGTAAATTCTTATTCAAATACTTGAGGAGAAGGAAGCACACCAGAGATTCTGGCAATAAGGCAAGCCAAGATTAAAGGAATTGTGCAGACTATCCAACAGGAAAAATAATTATTATTTTTGGTTTGTTTTATCTGAATTCAGTGCAAAGGAACTTGAGAAGACTTCTGGGCTAAAAAGTCTGTTCTTTCTCTGGTTTTTACTTGGATGTTTCACCCCAAAGAGTAGGAGATTAAGTTATAGAACAAGTCCTTAGCACTAACACATCTTCAGGATCAAACTGTTTTCACCTTAGTGTTATAAGATCCTTCAAAGATAACTCAAATATAAAGTCTCTCGCTAAAAACTCCTATGACAGGTGGCTATTGCAATGTCAGTTTTTAAGGCAGGCCTTAAGGGACCTAAGAAAACTTTAAACCTGTAAATCCAAAATTAATTATGAAGCAAAATACCAAAAAGCCCACCAACCCAACCCACAAAACCCAGTATTAGCAAACATGTAAATAAACAGGACGTACTGGGGAGCAGTTGGCAGAGATTTTGTACAGAGATTCCTGCCATGCACATCTAGTGGCTTTATTTAGTGAAGTCAAACATATAAAAGGGAGGTCCTGTTCATATAATTACTCCGATTTCCAAAGGCCTATGAGAATGTCCCTGATTAGGAGCTCTTGAAACTAAGTTGTCACTAGATTAAAGGGAATTCACCTCACAGAGCTCAGAGAGAAATGAAATTCAAGTAGATGTTAAGATGCACTGGGGAAAATCAACCCCCAAGAATACACATCTGTTCACAAAAGGAACAAGTTCACAATAGCCCTGCAAAAACATCAGCTCCATTATCAATAGTGGACAAAGAGTCAAAAGGTCCTGGACACACTAATGGAGGAGGCATTTACCTAAGAATATAAAATGAAAGAAGCTGCTGGTCTCTCTGTAGGTCCCCAAGACACAAATTGCTGGAAGACTATGCTAGGAAAATATCACTATATGCTTACAATATTCTTACTGTTCCCTATATATTTGTCACTCCCTGCTTTTGGAAGCAGGATTCTAGACTCACCTCTGACAGTCATTCTTACAGTCCAGTATTGTTAGAATTGTCAAGCTAGAGATTGTCACAGGGATGCATCAGAAAGTGAAAATTCTCCAGGCACAATGCCTGGAAGAAGCTGCCACAATGCAAATCAGTGAATGAGGGGCAAGTATTTTGAGGCCCAATCCAGTTAGAAGAGGACTTTAAACCATGAGAAAACAGTCTCCTGATATTCAATTTTACCATATTAAGTCAAATAGTAATTTGTGCTTGGTTTTGGTAAACAGAAGTAGGGAATAAAACCCAGTTCCATCATCAATTTGTATTCCTGTAGGAAACCACCCAAGGTCATCAAAGGCAGTTGATCTGTTTAAGTCAGAGGGGTAACTCAGGTGTGTAAAAGGCACATTCTTATTGTATGAATGGTAGGACCCTCCCTAAATCCAAATTAAACTGGGGTACATACAGAGTTGAACCAGTATTTCTGCATTAGCAGTTTGGCTCAGAATCAGCCTGACTATTTAGTGCTAATCCCAGATCATCTCTACTTGCTCTGAGCTGTTCCAAAGTGAGAGTCCTGTTCTGACAAAACCCCTGCACTCCTGGAAGGGCAGGTTTTGACCAGACTCACAACCCACATCAGAGATGAGCTGGGCACTCACAAAAGGAACAGATCTCCTCCAAAACTGGATTTATAGATACTAAGGCCAGAAGAGACTGCTGTGATTACATCAAACATGCTGTACAACATGAGATTGATCAGTAAGATATTCTATGAACTACATATTTTAATCAACTATCAAATACTTGTATTGTATTGTTAAAAGGAGAACTTCATATTCTTTGTTTGATACAGTAAAATAATCAGTCTGTACTGGTTTCTCAAAAAAGCCTGTCAGAAGACCTCCAAGTGAAGATAAAGTGTTTGTCAGGGGATCACTACAAAAGACCTATTAAAAGATGTAGTTGTAGTCTCACAGCTTCAGAATAAGGAAAAGCACCAAGGGGATTAACCATCTATCTGTCATCAGGCACAAGACTTCTCACTACAGGACACCAGAAATACTCTAGTCAAAAAAGAGCTGCACAGAGGACATATGGATCTAAGAACTCACCTTTAAGAAGTCACAGTAATACCTGTTTGCCTGGATTGGGAACAAGGCAGTAAAGGAAATAAGTAAAGCCAGTGCTTTCCAGCAGCTCTTCTGTCCCACTTACAGCTAAGGCCCAAAAGGGAAAGGCCAGAATATCCCTGCTTAAGTAATAATAGTAAAACAAACCACCAAGCTAAAAATTTATTTTTTGAAAGAGGGGCTCCCTGTGTGAGCTTCTGTAGTACATCTCAACCTCACAGCTCAGTGGACAGTAGGGAAGAGCACGATGCTCCTAGAAGCAAAATTCAACAGCCAGCTCAATTATGCCAATTCATTTATGCAAAAGCAGAACTTGCTCGCATGCCCCTCCCAAACCTGAGCTGGCAAACAGGTGTAAGAGCTACAGCAGGAGTAGAGGGGTACTTCACCTGACAGAGGGCACACGATCCTCCTGGCACATAGAAGCCAACAGGAACCCCCAACCTAAACAGGCAACAGCTGTCTTTGGATTTACACTTCTATATCCAAAGAAGAACTTTAATTTCTTTGTTTAGCAACATCAGAAAAACATTAACAGCTTTAGTGAGGAGGTGGACTGCTGTGAGCTCTATCAATGCCCTCCTTCTTCTATGCTTCTAACATGCATATTGGGAATCTGTGTTGTGACACTTTTGAAAGGTAAGATAAACAGATTGTTTTACACTAGCTGCAATATAAAGTTCACTCACATGGTTCATGTAAGTATAAGGCAAAAAGAAAAGTTGTGTCACCTGACAGAACTTCAGAGTTGCACAGATGTACCTCTTGACTTCTGCTTATCCAATTTAATAACAACAGGAGGAATTTGATTACCAAGGATCTAATATGATATGCAAAATGCACGTACTTGATTCAAATAGAACAATTATTAGGCCAGACATGCTCACACAACTGGAGAAAAGCTATTGCAGCTACACCCACTAGCCTGGTTCAAATTGGGGAAGGGCTGGGAGAACTGAAAGGGAAAACTGTGCTGAACAATAAATGCTGCAGGAGATGTCCTACAAATTCATCCTATGAAAATTTCCTTCAAATATATCACCCAAATGAAGTAAATGAATTGTGGGTGACTGGCTTGTGGAGACCAATAAGCAAACCCTATAACAATAGTGACATAGTGGGTGGGGTTTGTACTGAGATCCCAAGGATCTTAAAATTGTTGGGGAATATTCCTTCTCAGGTCCTTGCAAATCCAAACCACAAATAGATTCCTGTTTATTTGCTGGGTGTTTCTGAAAGTGGTAGATAGTTAAAAAATACCAAAGAGCACCAAACAAAACCCCACACACAGTTACAAAGAAATGGTGGGTCTAACAGGCACTGCTATAAAACTGTACAGCATTGAATATTCCACTGTTCAACAACAGATAAGAAATGTTCTGGCTTAGAACATGGAATTCCTCCTACCAGTAAAGACACAAACTGTACTGCACTATTCCAGGTCTCAAGATTGATAATGGAGATGCCGTTTTTGTTTTGTTCCCTCCAAAAAAAAGCTGCTTGCAAAAACCAGACCCAAATAAAAAAGCAGAAATTGGCTTCATCATATGTGGAGGTGAACTTGAATGAAGGCCAGTGCAACCACTCCTACAATCCATAAAAACGAGTGTCCCTGGTGTTGTGGGTGTGAACCTCTCAAATCAAAACCAGCAATTCTCAGAGATGGATGTTGATAAGAGATTAGTAAGCAACTGGAAGATATTTCTAAAAAGCATGGCTACTCTGGAATAACGTAAAATAATACTTTTTAACACAGAGGAGAAAAATTGTTATAGTGGTTTGTTCATTAATGTGAAAGGGAGGCAAACCCACTGGACTGGGACTACCAGTATGCTCTGCTTTACCAGGATTCCAAAGGCATGTCATGGCTGGGCACCTCCTGGAATATTTGGGAGTTACAAAACTAAAAGGAGAATCCTATGAGACAAATTCAAGGTGAATTAAAAATTTAAAAGGCACAACCAAATGAATTGATGCAGCTTGTACTGCAGGAGTGGTCTCTGCAGTTGTGTGTTGTTGGGATGGTAACAAGGGTGAGCAGGTAGCCATGGATCACTTAACAAACAGCCACAGGCTTTGCAGAGTCATGATAGCCATCCTGAGCTCCTCTGACTGCTTTCTGGCAAATGTCAGTCTGTGTCTTTCTCAGAAACTGTGGGGGGGATGCGGTTACTGTGATAACCTATTTTTTGATGTTTGATTTGTTTTGTTAATTCATTAATAGCATCAGCCCAGAAACCACTGTGTTGTTGGAACTGTAACAATCCCTCTGGTCTTACGCTGCCTCTCTCCATGATAGTCAAAATGCAGTGACACAGAAGGAAGCCTACATCAAGTCAAACCAGCAAGCAATTAGAAACAAGCTTGCCATTGGCAGCTGGCTGTGGGAAAAAACAAACCTCCTAACAAAAAAACCCCACCATTTTATTCACATCCAAGCTTTCAGAGGCAGTGTATGCACTGACCTGTATTTTTTTTCTACTCAGTTGATAACTTTCCCTTAAAGATGCAGTGCTGTAGGAATCAGAGACTTTAGGATACACCACTTCCACAGCAGAAGAAACTTAACACAGGGAGCTGCTTGAACATATCATGCTCTTTATTATACATTTATAAAGAACTATTCACTGAGATCTAAATGTTTACTCTGTTCAAGTGCTTTAGGGAAGAATCAAAAACTATCACCCAAGGACCTGGGCCATTAACACAGGTATCTGTGTTTGGCAGAGTTAATAGGCAGTATTCTAACATAATCTGAACAAGGAGTCTATTTTTTCCCAAACACAGCCACTGGCAGAGCATTGATAGGAACTGGAAAACAAAATAACATTCGTATTCCACCCTTAGTTTCCAGTGAAATAACAAGGGGGTTTATTCAATGGTTTATTGAGAGTTTCAATGCTTGTTCAAAGTTAAGCACCTACCACTGGCCAGGGAGGGAGGCAAACAGGGAGCACACTGGTCCCAAAAGGCTGTTAGCATGAGGGAGTAGCAAAGGTGGCTGCTGCAGGGGGAAAGGTGAGTCAGGGAGGTAAGAGCAAGGCAGGCAGGGCAGTGGTATCAAATGCAAGAAAGAGTCCCATGGTACCTGAGTGACCAGAGAAGGGCCAGCAGCAGCAAGAAGGGTGAGCCCCTGACCAGCAGCCATCTGCAGCAAGGAGCAGGTCCAAGGGCAAAGCAGGCAGCTGGCAGAACAGACACAGGGTCAGGGATCAGGAAAAGGCCAGCTCTCATGCTTGAAGGAAGCTCCTAAGGCACAGCAGAGAAGGCTCAAGTGGAACTTCTCCCCACCTGGCTGTTTCTCAGCAGCCTGATGGGGGTCACACAGGTGCAGCATATCAGAGCTGAACCAAGCCCTGGGGCAGGGAGGCTGAAGAGCTGGAGGGGGGGGGGCACTCAACCCCTGACAGCTACTGTCACCACCCCATTTGTCCCAGTGGGCCCTAACCCATCCTCCTGACAGCAGGACTCATCCTGCAGGATAGTGATGCTGACAGATTGGAAGAAATTATCAAGAGGCAGGAAAAATTATATTTGCTGCTTGGATTGCACTGTTAGAAATTAACTCAACAGTCTCAAAAGAAAAAAAGTGAAATTCAGCAGATTAGCCAGCAATAATGGAGGAATGAAAAGCACTGTGGCCTTCCTCTGGTCTAAAAGGTATGAGCTAGTCAGTCCTGCTCCTCTTGCAGTTTCATATTCTATTATTACCATAATTTTCAGGAGTAATAGTTCCTTGTAGTTCTAGAGAGTTTATACTATCTGTCTTGCCAGGATTACAATTGCTTAGGTGGAATCCAGGGCTATTTAGCTCCATCAGTGAGTGCCAGAATAGTGCAGGTTAATGCTGTGGATGTGGATATTGAGATTTGGCCCTGGAACCCTACCTCTGTCAACTGCTAAATCCTGGCCTGTGGATGAGACCTCAAAGGAGTGTAGCCCAGAAATTAGACAAGACTGGTAAAACTCTGGGCATTGGGTGTCAAGTAAATTCTTTGCCAAAGAGCCAGAGCAGCATGAGAGGGAGCTGGGAGGGTTTGAGAGTGTTCAGGATACAGTGTGCTTGGAGTTTGGCAGAGGATGTGATACAGGGAGGTGTGTATGAGAATGTGGACTTGATGGGAATTTGCTTGGATGTTATTTCAGTCTGTTGGCTTGGTTCAACACAGAAGGTGTTCCTGGCAGTAAGATGAAGTAGGAATTGGGCATTTTACAAGCAATGTGACAGCAGTCTGAGGGTGAGAATGAAGATGCTGTGCCTTGGAGTGAAGTTAGGTTGGGGATTCAATGTGTGCAAGGAGTTATAATCCAGAGATGGCTACTGAGTGTTTGCTGGGAAGCAGAAGAGCACTGTAGGTCTGTGGTAACATGGAGATGCACCCACATGGGCTGTACCTGGGCCATGTGGGAACAGTGCCATGTGGGGAATGAGCTGGTTGATGAGTACCGTAAGTGCTAAATGAGTATTTGGAGTCCAGACCCAAACTCTTGTATTTTGTGTGCACACTCATTTTGTGTTGGGCTGGAAAGCTAGGGGGATTCAGGAAGTGAAGAAGGAATTAAAAGGTATTGGTGGAACTCCTTGATTAGTTTTACATGGCCAAGAGGGAAAAAGGAGAAGCTCTGTCTCCCCAAAAGGCCAAACACAGAAGCAGGGAGAGGGCTGCCCGATGGTGCTGGCAGTGTTGCAACACAGGACCTAGAAGTCTGTGGAATGGCCTTGGTCCTTACAGAGGAAACAAAACAAGTTCGCTCCTTAAAAGTCCCACTATGCCTGTATTTTGATCATACCTGCCCTCAGCCTCTGCATCCACTGCTGTGCTATACGTGGGGTCTCCAGCAGGAACACTTGTGACAGACTTCTGTCCACAGAGCTGTGTGTGGGAAGTTAGCGATGTTCTGAGGGGTTTGCGCGCTCCGCAGCTCCCGCGCCACCTCTCCCAAGAGCTGCCAGCCCCGCAGCTCCGCGGACTCGCTCCGTGCCGGCGGAGGGGGCCGGCGTGTCAGCCGCCAGCCCAAGGTATTGACAGGCCTGGCCGCAGGTTCCAGCACGGCCTGAGGCCAGAGGCGGGGCCGCTTCCTCAGCCCGAGCGGAGGCGCTCGCCATGACAGGGGCGGGACGCGGCGTCCGCGCCCGGCCGCCGTGAGGGGGCAAAGCCGAGACACGGCGGGGGGG